>JAUMHI010000041.1:18069331-18080583 GCA_032359435.1 Enteromius unitaeniatus | reverse complement strand
ATGGAAGAATGCTGTTTTTGTAACATGAGAAATATGACTTTCAAAAGACAAGTTGCTGTCTAATATAACACCCAAACTTTTGACTGTAGTGGAAGTAACAGGACATCCATCTAATTGTAAATTGTAAGTCAAAAGATTTTGGCAATATTTAAATATTTTCATGTTTAATTGCTAAAATGAAAAAGAAAAATTTATATGGACACATTTTTAAAAAGAATTAAGAAATACAAGAAAATGAAAAATACAAGAAAATACAACAAAACAACAAGAACACACAACAGAATTATTTTTAGTAATTAATAATAAATGAATAATTAATAATACAAATCTAAAAATGTAATTTTATGCACAATATTTTGGAAAAATATTAGTATATCAGTTTTGCGAAGGCCATATTTCTCATTTTCGTTTACTTTAAATTGAAGTACTAAAATAAATGAAACTACATCAATCAAAGCATAATACATTACTAAAACTTTTAAAATAAATTAAAACAACACTGTAAAAATACAATATAATTCAAAATATTTACAAAAATGACAGTAAATTGGTAATTTTAAAATAACACTGCTGTGTTTATACTATATATATTTACACTGTATATACTGAAACTATATAAAGATATACTAAATGTGATCCAAAAGCATTTGTATGTCTGCACAGGACAAAACAATAAGATAGATGACACAACATGTTGAGTCACAATATGCAGTCGATCAGACAAATTGTAGCATAGAAAATATATATATTAAGGCTTTCTTAAAAGACAAAAGAACTACACACACCTCACATTAAAGTATGTATCTGCCTTCACACAGCTCCAGATGGAGAGACTGTTAGAAACCAGGCCTCCCCTGCTGCTCATCTTGGATGCTCTGGCTTCCTTCCCATGGCTGTCACAGCGCAGAGAGGAGCATCTCCAGGGCTGGAGGAGTTTCTGCACGCTGTGACCCAGATACAGAGCCTCGTGGGCCAGCCGCACAACCTGTCTCTCTGACTTCACATTCCTCACGGCTCTGACCCTTCCCTCAGAAGGACTCAAAGCCTGCTGTGATCCCTGAAGGGGAGGTCTTTGAGATGAACATAATTTACTGCATCGCTGCATCAGGTAATCAAGGTTCCTGAATCACCTTTCATGTTAAACACCTTCAATAACACTTTGACGATTTGGAGCACAAGCCCAGTGCAACTGACGTCGAGCGAATTACAAATAGCCTAATGATTTTCATCTCAAGAGATGAATGTGCGCATAAAAATGGACTAGTGAGTTTAATATAGCATTTCAGCTGATCATTTGCTTCATATGCCTTAATTTGCTCTGCAATATTATTACATAAGAACACAAATATACTGATATTTGAAGTAGCTAGTCTTCAACCCAATGAAATCTACATATATGAGCATTCCTGAATGTTAACAATACCATGCTTGTATTTCTACGTGTATAAAACGTAATCATTGTATGGAAAATTGTATATATGGTAAGAAATGGTAAATGCACGCGGCGACTGACATGTCTACTCGTCCCTAGTGGAAATAACCACCTGTGAAACGTCTAAGTGAACACCTTTTGTCAAACTTGTATTTCTCATGTGTTATGGAAAATAATTATAAAAAAAAAGAATGAACATTAATAATGATAAACAATGCACAAAGGGTATTTATTAACAGTTATAAACAAGAAATAACAGCTGAAATAAAATAAAATAAAATGTAGTTAAAATTACATTTATTTTACTTCAACTTTTCAGGGCAATATTTAAAAATGTTCATATGTTTAATTGCTAAAATGAAAAAAAAAATGTATATGGACACATTTTAAAAAAGAATTACAAGGAAAATACAAGAAAATACAACAAGAACACACAACAGAATTATTTTTAATAATAAATTAATAAATAATAATAAACGTCTAAGTGAACACCTTTTGTCAAACTTAGATGTATTTCTCATGTGTTATGGAAAATAATAATAAAAAAGAAAAGAATGAACATTAATAATGATAAACAATGCACAAAGGGTATTTATTAACAGTTAACCCAATCTGATATTTCTTTTAATAATGTTTTACTGTTTTGAAGTAAAAACCTTTATTTAACCATGATTATTGTTTTAGTTACTGCTTAGTTTGTTTACTAAAACTATATCATAAAAAAAAGATTTGTTACATGAAACAATATAAACAAGAAATAACAGCTGAAATAAAATAAAATAAAATGTAGTTAAAATTACATTTATTTTACTTCAACTTTTCAGGGCAATATTTAAAAATGTTCATATGTTTAATTGCTAAAATGAAAAAAAAAATGTATATGGACACATTTTAAAAAAGAATTACAAGGAAAATACAAGAAAAGAACACACAACAAAATTATTTTTAATAATAAATTAATAATTAATAATAAATGTCTAAGTGAACACCTTTTGTCAAACTTGGATGTATTTCTCATGTGTTATGGAAAATAATTATATAAAAAAAAGAATTACTTATTGAGGGCGTAATGCAAAAATAACATATTTTCTCTCTAAATATTCTTTAAACTAAACAATCGTCAAGAGTAATTGTTAACTTTTTTTTACCTTTCTAAATCCTTTTTTTGTTTGCCAATGTGTTTGATGAATGATCCTTTGAAACGAACGGTTCAAAAGAACCGATTCGCTGAAGGAGTCGGACTCCCGCGTGGGTCTGTGCTGCATTCGCTCGAGCGCAGCAGCGGCGCAGCATCATTTCAGCGCAGCAGCTTGAGAAGACGCGACGCAAAATGGCTTTGCGAATTTAACGCTCCACTGAGAAGAAACGCTCACAGCACCATTGGGAATATAGGACGCGCGTTGTTTTTCTGAAATAATAAAGACAAAACACAAGAAACAAGCCTGGAAATCAACGGCGGACAGTGGGGGGAATTTGGGGACAGTCATGGCGGGGGTGGGAGCCAGGGGGAGAAAGACGGGACTCCCGGGGTTTTGTTGGAAAACATGTTATTTCCACATTCTCTTCTGGGTCGTGTCTGTTTGTGGAGAAGAGAGGACCTTCATTGTTGAGGTACGTGGAGAGAGATGGCATTGTCCACCATCCTCACCTGTTCCATAGAGCATCACCATACGGATGCGTTATAGCGCACAGCTTTTCATTTACATTCAAATGGAGTTAGTTAAAAAGGTTCAAACATGGTAAATAAATAATGATTGAGGCATGCATAAATAAGTCAAATGAACATGCAATGCAGTGCGTTTATTTTAAGTTCACGTTAAATAATAGCTAATAATCAACATAAAATACTTGATATAGTAAGATTTGTACAAATGATGAGCATCGTAAGTAAGCATGACACTACAGTTAAAACAATAACAACGCACCCAAGCCATAGCATCTAAATGTAAAAAAACAGTAGCACTAAATTATTATTTATCAGGATTTATTTTTGTGACATTATAAATAGTAAAAAATGCAACCAAACCGAGCACATGCGAATAAATTGACCAATAAATTTTCTTTATTTTCTTTATTTCTTTGTGATATTACAGGTAAAGCACATCTGAATACATTTACCACGTTTGAAAATAGTACTCATTTTGATATGCATCATTTACAATCTTATAAATGAATCCGTGATACAGGTAGTGCAGCACATGTGAATACATTCTTATATTTCTCTCAGCTCCATTTTGCATTATATTCAGCCCCAGACAGACATTAAGTGTTTTATGTTAGCTCTTCCTGGAAATACAGCACACTGAAGCCATTATCAGGTTGCCAGTAATTGGATAATTTCATTGCACCACTCACTGCACATGCATTCCCTTATTATACCCTATATATCTTTTATCTTAGCTGAGGGCAACGCGTTCAAGGCTTTATGCTTTAGTGCAATGTTAGAAACGAACCAATCCTGTTCAAGAGAGACGTGCATCTTGTTGAGCAAAACAGGACAAAGACCTTCAGTTAAGACAGCACAATCATTTTCCTTAAAGAGCCAAGAGCTGTTTTTGAATGATTCTGTTATATATAGAGAGGCTACATTTATAGCCATGCAAAGCTTTTGTTTTGATGTGCAGCTAGTGTTTTCGTGTGTGTTCCAAATATAGGTTCCTTTATAATTGATGGGAAAGGCAGGGATGCTTTTGAGTAGCGAGCTAGAGCTGTTGGCTTCAGCTTTGTTGTGGCAATGGGTTACTTGGTGAATAGAGATCTTGCCATCACAATTTTTAAAGATCTTTATTGCACGTTGCTTGACGAGAGGTTACGATTGCTATGTATAAAAGGCTATTATGTAAATAATGTGGATATATTGCACAGATGCTGAGTAAAACAGCTTGTCATTGTTGCTTTGTAACCAATTTAAGATTTAAAAGTCATCATGCATGACGGAATATATGCATTGTAATTTAAATGCATTATAATTTAAACCTTTAAATGTCAAAAATGGCAACATTATAAGGTACTGTTCTTCCAGTTCACATTCTGTTCACATGCCAGAAGCGTTTTAACCCTCCGTTTCTTTGTTTCATTCATGAGTGACTTGCAGCAGGAGCTTTAGTATGATTGCACATAATAACATATACCAATTCTTAAGCACAATATCATTTTACCTTGATTAATTGCCCACAGAACAATGTGATCAAATTCTGTTTGTATACAATTACCAGGCTACATTATTCAGCTTCATGACCTAATTTGTAAATTGCAATCCTAAGATTTGTGATAGTGCCTAATGTGCATAGACAAATAAATTGATATTTAAGTCAAGGTTCCTCTTAAGTATTGAAAACGGTGGGAAAGAGGTTTCAATGTCAGTGTCCCATCAAAGTGAGGTAATGTGATCATGATGATCCAGTTAACTGTTCATTCTTTTTTTCAGATATGAATCTTTTAAGACTCTGATATCAGATTAGGCTTACTGTATATAGATTATATCTTCCTATCTTAGGCTACGTTCAGCTTTACAGCACTGAATACCGTCAGTTATCACCACAGCAGTGGATTAGTGTGAACAATTACCAGCAGTAAAGATGCTATTTGTAGTACTAGTCATATATAGCTCTGGCCAAGCGCCTGTTTCTCTGCTGAAGCAGGTGGAGCTGCTGTTGAGGGTAATGGTAATGGTGATGGCTGTTGGTGAGAATAATAATAATACTGTCTCTTGTTGTTTCTCGACTCACTACCAAGCGAGTCATGCAGTGTGTAGGCTGCCGTTGATACTAGTTTTGGACTGTTGCCTTAGAGCTGACTTAGTATTTATGCTTTGAGTACAGTAGTGTCCCTGGAAAATAAAAAATGAATATATTTTCTAATACTGAAGTACTGAACTGTAGTATTTTCCATGTCAGCATTACTGCTGTATTATTTAATATAGATTTCGTTTAACCTTTATTTATAGAGCGTTTTATACATGGTTTCAAAGCAGCTTTACAGTGATGCAAACATTTTGCTGTAAAGCATCTCTATTTTGTAGTTGCTATATGCCTTTTTACATTTTCTGATTTTTGATTTTCATTTAAGTTTTTTAAGTTTGGGTTTCTCATCTAATATTTATATTTTGTTTTAGTTCAACTTTATTTTAGTAATAATAACAAATGTCCCCAAAAAAAGGCATACAAATGACAAAACATCAGAAATTTGAAAACTTTAGAATATAAAAAAGATAAAAAATGGATTAAAAAAAATAGTAACTACTGAAATAACGCAACTTATGCAACTTTCTTATGCAACACATTCTTTGAATGTTGGGAAAAAATAAATAACCTAATTTCATAGGCTGATACAGGCTATAATATGACTTCAAACATAAGTCATAAGTTCCTAATTAATAAAATCATGCTGTGCTTTTTTATTGTAAATGTCTTGTATTGTAAAGGATAAAAGTAAAATGCTACAAATGCTATTTCATGTTAATTTTAAACAAAGACCTTTACTGTTTGAGCCGGCTTGAATCTAGCCTTAAAAGTCTGTTATTTGGTTGCCACTTTAGAATGTCAGTTGTCTTATATAAAGTAGTTTGACAAGGTGCGAATGACTTGGACTGACAGTGATGTCCTTAGTGTGCCATCTCCATTTGACACCTGTTTTAATGGATGACAGCTGGAATCTGCATAGGACAGAGTTCAGAGGGCAAAGAGAAGGCAATTCATGCATCATATTGACAGTATTCCTCATTTTGACAATAATGTTAAACGTTGTTAAATTTTTTAAATTTAAAAAATTGTTAAATTGTAAGTCTTGTTTTATTGCCAGAAACACACAGCATTTGCATAGAGGCATCTTTCTTAGGTGAGCAACTCTTGCATTTTTAAAAAGAAAAATGTAAAAATCTAGTTTGTACAGTAGACACTGTCAGCCTGTGATATCACACTAGAGGAATCCCAGTGTACAATCTAATCAAAAAGACATAAAAACCAAAACCTAAGCAGAAGCACTATCATTTGCTTTGTTTCTTTCAGTAGCTTTTCACCAATGTTTAGCGCAGCTTTATATAAGGCATGCTGGAGCTTTTTGGTCATTTGGTGGTTTGGCTCTATATTCAGTCGTGCAGAATTTCCAATCAGATTTAGTTCCGTTCCTGGACTATCAATTGATTTCTCTATATGTGTCTAGCCGCTTGGAGATACGAAACCTCTTCACCTTCATGTCACAGAGTCTGAGGAGCTGCAGCCCGGCGAGTTTAGATTGCTGTCTCCATCTGACAGTTTAATTTTAGCCACAGGAGCAGTTAAGCCCCACCAGTTTGTTGGATTTGAATATAAATGCTCAGCGGTTGCTTCCTGTAAGGAACTGCACACATTTAATGTACAATAGGGACTCTGGGAGCATCGTGAGGAAATTCATTCAGATTATAGAAAAGCTTCATTTTCCAAATAGAGATTTGAAGCTGTTTTGGTGCAGCGCTGGTCTAGACTGATTGTGAAGCACGCTGGGTAGCTTTATTGTAGTCTTGTTTCAGTAAATCATTTATAAAGAGGAAAATGGAGTCTGCCCTTGCAATGCTCAGGAAATTTAAAGAAGATCTCGTTTAGTGAAAAATTGTGAAATTCTGAAAATTGATTCTGAAAGTATACACACTACTATATATATTTATATATATGCATATAGTGCTGTGCTGGGCAACGATTACTCGTGATTAATCACATCCAAAATATCCAATGTTTTTGTGTACGTAATATATGTGTTTGTACTGTGTATATTTGTTATAAATATTTGAAGACACACACATACAGTCTGTATTTAGAAAATATTTGTATATATGTATATTCATATAATTTATATTATATAATATAAATAGATTTAATATATAAGCATATGCATGTATATACATTTATACATAATAAATGCACACATATATTAATGTGTATATATTCTATATTAATACATAAATATATATAGTATATATTGATAGATAAAATATAAAACTTTTTATCTTGAAATAATGCCATTAATCATGATTAATCATTGGCCAGTGTTAGTTTATATATATATATACTGTGGATAGATAATAAAAATAGAGGGTAGACCTGTTATTTACCTTTTCTGACATGTAAGTAATGATTTACTTATTTAAAGAACATAATAGGCTCTGTATCAGAGTGCCATAAGGATTACTGTTACCTTCAAGGTTTAGCTGTGTGGAAAAGGAAGTGTAATATTTGTTTGCCCTCATTTTTGAAACATTTTTGTGACTTATGTATTTCGCCGTACCCTCTAAAGGATGTTAAAGCATGTCAGAGCCCTTGAAGTGTGTAAAGTATACACTGAAACACACACTTCAGTATCCTGCCGAACACTGCTCCGGTCCCTAGCGAATCTTATGCGGTGAAGACTGTGAAGGAAGCTATTGTTGTGTTTTTATGTTTGCTTTGTTCTCTTTTAATGGTATTATGGTATTTTCTTTTGGTTTACTGTAGGATTAAGACATGGTTTTCTTTATTAAATATTCTGTTTACTGTTGTAACGCAATAAAAAGCTTTTGTACGGTGTGTTTTTCTTTGTGTTTGTTAGTTATCCTAGTATGTACTGAGAGAAAGTAGTCCTCGCTCTGACTTTGCAATGCATGCAGGGAACTAAATAAGGATGGCACAGTTTCCTCACATAAAAGTCTAATTCGTCCTGAATATGTCTCTTCAGGAGACCACATGCTGAGGGAGAAATTAAAAGAAAGAGGGGGGAAAAATCACTAAGCCAAAGAAAAATCTAATTAGTTCACACAAAGAATGTGCTGGTATCAACACTTGAATTGAACCTGAATGGTGCATTGCCTTTGTCGTGCTATTTATACCCGTATTTTGGGTTGTACTTCCTGATAGCTTGTGACAAGCAGCATTGTGATTATTTGTGCTTATGCTTAGTGATAGGAATTTGAATGCTATTGAATACTAATTTTAATTGTTATTGCATAACTAGTCTTGCAGCACCTTAGCGACTTTATAGCAATGCGCTAAAAGCAACATATATATGCATGGACAATCAACACGGTTTTACCTTTTTACAATATTTAATATGCAAAGATTTTAGTACTGCACAGCCATTTCTTATCTAAAATGCTTGACGGCAGCTCTTTAAAAAAAAAAAAAGAAGTGCGTTTAATTGTATTGAATTTGCACTTTTAGTGTACTTTAAATCTTTAAAAGAAAACTGTTGTTGCAGATAATATAATATTAAATAAATAAAAGGTCAGTTAATTGTATTTACAGAGTACACATTTATGGCTTTATTTTTAGCACACATAAGTACACTTATGTTTAAATGATCTTTTATTGTGTTCAAAGAAGTACATTTATTTTGATGTACAGGCATACTAAAACTATATCTGGCAATTCTTACTTTATATATTGCAAATCTGACTTTTTCTGTCTAGCTTTTTAACCTTTTTTTAATTCTCCTTTTAATCTTTAGCTTCCATACATAGTTAATATATTTAAATGTACAATTGCAGCTTTATCATTACATATGTGTATTGTTAAATGTACATTTATTTCTGTTTTATTTACAACTTCCAAAAATGTAAGTAATCATAATATGAATTTAAACTGTAATACATTGATATTAAATTGCAAATAACATGTTTAAGTGTCCAAAAACATTACATTATTATTTCTGCAATAAGTACTCTTTTTTGAAAAGTAAATTAAAGTGTTGTTTCTGACTTGCTCAAATTTGCTGTGCAGCTAATGATGGATTTTAGGCTGTTATGGCTACATTACTGTAATAACTGTTATTGCAGCTCTAATCATTGTGGTTTTTAAAGCGTCTGATCTGTATTTTTTCGTTTGGGGGTGTTTGATATGAACACAAGCGGCAGCTCTCCTCTCAGTCTTTGTCTCGTTCCCCTCCCCCACGTCTCCATCTACTGTACGCTCTCATCTTCCTCTCTCCATCACTCCACCTCTCCTCTCCTCTCCTCTCCCCTCCCCGTCCACATCCTCGTCTCTCTCCTCTGTCTTGCTCTGTTTGTCTCTCCGCCGCTGCCTTTGTCTTTTTGTTCTTCATCCTTTCCCTCTCTGTCCGTTTCTCTCTCCAGTACTGTCATTATCTTTATTTGTTTAGCCCTTGTGCCACTTGTATTCATAGAACAGTCATAAAAAGACAGGGAATGAAGGGAAAAGAGGATCGGGAAATGATGCGGACTTGAACTCATGTCACCCGCCATGGCTGAGTGTGTTAGCTAACCGCTAGGCCAAGGCTCTAGCACTGTTATTATGTTTTACACAAACCAGATGTGTAAGAGCATGTTTGTTAACCGCTAATAGCACTGCATATTTTGGGAAATAATCTAGTTATGTTTTTTTATTCTGAATAAAATTGCAATTTTAAACTATATTTATTCTTATTTTTTTACTTTGTTTATGTTTTTATATTATAAATGTTATACAAATTGTGTGATTGTAATTTAAAATATATATATATTTTTTATCGTTTAACTGTATTTTATTGTAAAAATGTGATTATATATCAGCAAAGTAATAATAATTATCAAATGATTTAATAAATATGATGTTTTATTTTAATTACTGCTCTTAAACTAAAATATAAATCAAAATAAGAAATATGATAGTACTATGTGATAAATTCCACTATATTATTAATAATAAATATATTTAACATTACAAGTGTAAAATTACTTTAGGCTACTTATATATATGGCTGTCTTATTTTTCATTTTGTAATATTTCACTGTATTTAGGAACAATGTAATAATTATAAAAACTGTTTTATTGCACAGTCAATAGGTAAATACAATTAGGTTAATATTTTGGTCATAATTTCTTCATTTTCACACAGTTTTTTATTTTGTAGGTTTGAGAAGATTGGTTGGTTTGCTGTATGTTGCGTTTCTAGATGCATGTTATACTCATCCCAGATTTAAAGTAAATGTGTAACGAGTTGTGCCATGATTTACTATGAAACATAGCGCATATATTTATGCAACTTTGGGATTCAATAATCACACTAAGCCATATGGAAATTGAATTTTTATTTTGATGTATATTGTGCAGCCGTAATTCCAACACTGTTATCACCTCTGGCCTTTTCTCTACTTTTATTTATTGAACAATGGAGAGAGAACAGGAAATGACAGGGATAAGAAAAGAGCAGGAAATGACATGAGCCTCAAACTCGTGAGCACCAATGTGTCATGTGCACTAAATTCTTGCCCCTCTCGGTGCATAGGCAGTCGGGCAGCACTGCGAGCAACTGAACCTGTATTGATTCCACTGATGATATGACGTGCGGTTTCTCTCTGTAGCACAAGATATCAAAAGTCACAAGGCAATGCCACCCGATAAATGCCCTGCAAATCCTCAAACTAAACATACACTCCGTCCTCTTTATGGAAGGCCCAACTGCTTTTTTGGCTCCCTACTCATTAGCACACACTTATGAGAAAGGAGACTCCAACGACCTGAACATCTTGTGTTTCAAAGAGGCCAATTACATGGGCTGTGATCACAATTTTACAGCCAGTAATAATGTCAAAGTAACACTGCAGTAAGTGCATGCTTGATACTATACCTGCTTTGTAATATTCTCTGTATAATGCTGCTTTACAAAGTTTTTTTATTAACAATGTACCTCATAATTTCAGTGTGATCTTAACAGTTTATGCAGCACATTTTAGCATCAATTGTTTTCTGATTAGCCAATTAGTGTACTAGCCCAGGGGTTCCCAAACTTTTCAGCTCGCAACCCCCAAAATAACCGTGCCAGTGACTCGTGACCCCCACTATCCTCAGAAGTGGTTAAAATATACAAATGTTGCGCA
>JAUMHI010000041.1:18044708-18067537 GCA_032359435.1 Enteromius unitaeniatus | reverse complement strand
AATTTGAAAGGCTGATGGCTTTTGAATTTGCATGTTTGTTTGTTTTTTAAATGTAACTATTAACAACTATTTTTTTTCTTTTGTTAGTTGTAGATAAAATATGTTATTTATAATAGTTAAAAAAATTATTTGATTTCTTGGAAACCCCCCCTCAATGTCTCACAACCCCCACTTTGGGAACCACTGTACTAGCCGTCCAACAACAAAGCGGTCAGAATGGAGTTAACTGTTTTTTGATGTTTTTTAGCATCAGGCATGATATCAAAAATGGCATATTTCGTCATTTTTAGAGCATAGAGCTGAGAGAAGGTGGAAATGGTTATGAACAAAATATTATGGCCCTTTAAATTTTAGGAGATGGACTAATGATTGATTACTTGTAGCGGAGAGCCAGATTGTTTATTTGAGGTAAAACACATGAAACTTTACACAGATTACATTACAGCATATCATGATGAGGTAATCAGGTGTTATTTGAGCTCTGGATAGTCTCACAGGCAAACATAGTGCTGTTTCAGCAGAACAATCCAATGTAATTTGACTCAGGCGCAGACTTCTTTTCCATGTGCTGTTTATCGCTTTTAAAGTAATGCATTGTGTGTGCCATAAGGGCAGAACAGAAGCTTCTTTAGTATTTTTTTTTGTTGTTTGGGTTCAGTAAGATTTTTTAATGTCTTATGCTCTTCAAAACTGCATTTATTTGATCAAAAATACAGTAGAAGCTGTAATTAAAAGTATTTTCTAGTCATATATTATAAAATGTAATTTATTTCTGTGATCATGTGTCATATGATCCTTCAGAAACTATTCCAATATGCCGATTTGCTGCTCAAAAAACATTTTTTATTAATATAAATGATAAAAACAGCTTCATATTTTTGTGGGAACTCTGATGCACTTTTTTTCTGAATTCTTGATTAATAAAAAAGTAAAAAAAAAAAAAGAACAGCATTTATTTCAAATAGTACACATTATAAATGTTTTACTGTCACAATTTAAGGCTTAGTTTTTTGCAAGGACAAAAGATTATTGACAAGTGATTTAAACTGCTTTAAACCCTACAGAATGTCTTGTCCCATTGAATTCCATTGTGAGTGCATAAAATTCACAAACTGAGGGATATGTTGGTGTTATTTTGTATGGTAATCGACCACAGGTCATAGATGCTGTACATAGAACATGGCTTGTTTCAAACCTAATACACTGATTATAGGCATTATTTTCCACCTAAACAATCCTAAACAAAGTCAGATGTGTTGCTACTAGAAATTCATCTGATCTGTTTAGGCTGTCTTTGTTTGGAGGACTGTTACCGTATGCTACCTTGACTTGGCTTTGTTTGGAATAAGGAACTAGCTTACTGAGTACTGTACATCATATACTGTGCTGTGTAATATTCTTTAAAAAAAACTAGATATAGAATGCAATTTGCAAACAATAGTATGCTACATGAGCTCATAACATTGCATGATTAATTCAGCAAAAGGCATCTAGTTATTGGCTCAGAAATAATCAAAACAAACTCTTCAAACTCTAAAGAGAGAGATCTAGATCCAGCTTAGAAATGGAAGTGCGGTAGGGTGCATTGCATTGTGGGATGCATGATGCTGCAAAGTGTACTGTTTGTGCACTTCACATATCAGCAAAAAATTGGTCACCTGTGTATTGCATGCATAATTGCTTACCGTGCAAAGTATAAAAATTATATTTAGCAAATTTTCTTGTAGTTGGAACTATTCTTTTAAACCCCTTGTTGACCAAAAAAAAAAAAGATAATTTCCTGTTGTCATTTATCACCCAAGCTTCATGGCTTTCTTTCTTATGTGGAACATAAAAGAAGAAAATGCTGAGGAATGTATTTTTTGTGTTGTGTGGATGAATTTTATGGTGCTTTTTGTGTCGTTTCGTAGCTTGTATCCCCAGTAACACTTAGGAGTGGCATGTATGTTATACAAAAAGTATCTCCCTTTACGTCCCACAAAGGAAAGAAAGTCATACAGGTTTGGAACGACATGGAGGGTGAGTAAATTATTGTGCACTACCCCTTTAAGTAGATTATCCATCCGTGACGCCTGTCCAGTTCACAAGAACAATTTATCATTTATACTTCCCGAGAAATGTGGATTTCTGTCTTTGAACTGAATTTCGCTGATTCCTACAAAGTACCGGAACGGAAATAGTCCTGCGGCTTAAATAAGGCTTCTTATTCACGGGGCTGAACTGTCACAGTCCTTTTGTGTTCTTCAGATCTCACAGCCTTCATTGATTTATCAAAGTGGATGAGACATGCATTGTTGGGTCTAGTGCTGGTTTCAGACTTCGCTGTATGCCATGTTATAATGACGGCACCAGTAACAGCACTGGTGAATTATTTAATGGGTACGATTTCCCAGGGGGCCGTGCAGAGCCTCGGTTACCATGGAGGCTGCACCAGCCATGTCACAGAAGGGTGTACTCAAGTTTGCATTTCAGCATTCTGAATATGCAGCATAATGCTAGTGTTCTTCGACTGTGCATTATATTCATGCATATTCACGTATAGAGATGCTTTATTGCTGCATTTCTATAGTAAAGAGTATGATGTTGGTGTTGGTTTAAAATTGTATGAAAACTTAAATTATATATTACAGAACTAGCTACAGTACCATAGTTTTTCTAAGGATTTCTAGATTTTTGGGAGTTGGTATTGATGACTGATTTATGAATGTCAAAATGGTTTCAGAAAAATTACTTTAATATTTTTTTTTTCACATTCTAGATATATTATGTTCAATATTTACATAAAAAAAAATATATATATATATATATATTCCAATTTACACGTATTACAAAATACAAGTCTAAAAATCCTAAAACATATTTAATGGTGTAATTTTAAATTAAATTTTTACATAATAATAAAAAAAAGACATTTATGCAATAGAAAAAATACATAAAAAATTCATTGAGAACACTATTTTTAATTCTAATGAACTCTACATGGCTACATCGGTGCTTGTAACGGCTTAAGGATTGATTTCCATTTGAAGCATTGACTCACTGTTTGTGATGGTCCTGCTTCATGCTGAGAAGGAAAGGACCAGAAACTCCAGCATTAAAATATTCATGCTGAAAATGGACTCTAAGCCATGAGCTCGATTAAAGGCCCCTCTTCATGTGTGCAGCGCTTTAAAATGAGGGCTTTGCGTACCACTTCTCCACTCTGCCCGTCCGCAGGGAGAGATGAAAGCCGAGAGGAGGCTGAGATGAGGGAATGAGAGGATGAGGATGGGGATGCTCTATATAAGTTCAGTTTTATTTTTATGCTGTTAAATATGTTGAGATCAAGGAGCATGCGAAATGAGCTTTGAGAACAAATGGAGTTTATATGAGGTGGCTGACCTAGACGGTATCTGTTTATTGATACAGTTTATGCTTTCTCCCTCTGTTCGCACATATTTAAAAGTGAAGTGTGCCATTTCTGCACACTGGCTTTAAAAAACAGGAATTGCATAATGTATTAATAGTCCTAAAAATAGCATTTCTTTATGAACCTAAAACTTGAAAGTGCTCATTGCATATTTCTTTTTTTCTTTTTTTTTACATTCTAGATATATTTCTAGATGTACTACATTGATTGCCATCATTATTTAATGCCCTTTAGTCTGCTTTATTTTATTGCTATTGAGAAAGTATTAGTTTTATTAATATTTAGATTTTTTTTATGTTTTGCATTTTGTTTTTGCCATTTTGTATGTGTATAATTTTTATTAATTTCAATAAATTTTTTAGCTATTTTAGTAAGTGCATTTATTTATCTAAGTGCATTTATTTACCCTGCTTTTTGTTCTTAATGCAAAGTTTCTTTCTTTGTAGACATGGCTGAAGAACTATGGCTACCTGCTCCCTCATGACATCCGGACATCGGACCTGCGATCGGAGAAAGCCATGCAGTCGGCGGTCGCTGCCATGCAGCGGTTTTATGGTATTCCAGTGACAGGAGTGCTTGATCAAACCACCATCGAGTTAGTAACAACACTCTTTACTGCATGAAAAATAATGAACGGGCAATATAGCTGCTAAAGTGCACATGCTACATCAATTGATTCAATTGATCATCTTATTAATCAAAAACTATTGATAGTTTTTAGAGACGCCCTGTCATTGAGATCAAATGACTAGCCATGTATTACACGTAAAATGTCAGTAAAGTTACTGTAGCTCCAGAGCTGAAGCAGAGAGACTAATAGTGGTTTAGGAAGACAAATAAAAGCCACTGAAACATCACATACTCTATATAATTATTTCTTATGTTATAATTACTGTAGTATCAATGTAGTTTGGACATACTGCAGCACTGTTGATTTACTTAGTGCATGTTTTTGGGACACTTTGGTGTTCCATATGATTTTAGCAATGCATTTAAACTATTTAATGTACAGTAGAATGGAGATTGTAGTTTTCTCTGGCAATTGTGTAGTGTCTCTTGTTGTATTCATTATCTAAATGTTTTAAGGTGGATGAGAAAACCTCGGTGTGGAGTTCCAGATCACCCTCACATCAGCCGACGGAGGAGAAATAAACGCTATGCTCTCACTGGTCAGAAATGGAGGGAGAAAAAGATCACATACAGGTAAAGCAAATATTCAGAGACTGATAAATATCCAATCCAAAGCTTACGTGAAGGAGGGATAGACTGATTCATTGAATATTGCACCTGAAGAACCTCTGGAGGAAATTACCGAAACTGTTTACTCTTTATAGATGAATGACCATTGTACACGATTACAGGGAAGCGCTCCAAAAACTCCATATGCCTGTAACTAACTGCAGCTCAAGTTATGTGATTCTCTTTAATGGCATCTTGCTGAAGCCAGCCTGTGGAGTATATTTGTACCCTCATATTTAATAATTTTAATGCGTATCGCACTGACACGTGTGAGTATGTTTTGGAACACATGCCGCTTACGCAATGTTTCAGACAGACGTGGCTGAAATGCTTCCCTCCCACCTTAAAAATGCTAAAAGAGGCTTTTGTTTTCTTCTTGATGGGAGAGAGAGAGAGAGAGAGAGAGACAAAGAAAGTAAGGAATGTCTTATGTTTCTTTTATGTCTGTCTCTGAAACCTAAAACTACCTTATATAATATAGAATAAAATGCTACATGCATATCTAAATACAAAAATAAAATATAAAACATATATTATATATATATATATATATATACACACAAATATTTTAATAAAGACTATCATTATAGTGATATAGAATAAATTATATATACATATATAAATGTGTTTAATAAAAAAGTTATCTACTGTGCATATTTACATATACACACACACACAAACACACATACATACATATATAAATGTATAATGTATTACATAAATATAATATAATTAAAAATTATATATACAGTGTATATATTTATAAATATATATATATATATATATATAATCTTAGTAGACGTTATTAGACGGTTCCATGTTTTCTGCTGATTACATGATGCTGACTTAGCTTATATGAGCTGAACAAAAGGGGATTTTGGGGCAATTTGTACTTGTGGTTCATTCCTATTGGCGTAAACATGAAATCAGATCATTTGCAAGATTTGTCAGCTTTCGTTCATTTTAAAGCACTGTTAATTTCAATTAGTCATTTACTGCCGTGCAGAACTTGGTTTGCAGTCACTGGTTAATCAGATGTGATGTTCTCACTTGTGTGTGCCTGCAGTTGTGTGCCAGAGACAACCATCTGCTTCTGCCTTAGGTGTCTGGCCCGGTTTAACTTTTGCCCTATATTCAAGGAAATTTTTTATGCAGATTAATTCTTATGTAACAGCGCAGTGCTGTAAACTCAAATGGCATTCGCTTCAGTTTATTGCAGAGCAGATTCATATTGAAAGAACATTTTCAAACACACAGTGACAAAGAAAGTTTCCGCAGCACCATCATAGGATACTTGAAATGGAAAAATAAATATCCAATGCGATTAGTATTATTTATATACTATTATAGCATTATACATTTTTTAATGAGCTTTTATTATTTGATTTTATTTTTATATTTTCAAATGTAAAGTTTTTGTAATTTTGTATTAGTATTTATATTTTTATTTAGCTTTATATTCATTTACATTTTTGTTTTGCATTTAAATTAGCTTTTTTGCACTTTATTCTGATTCTGATTCTAAAGCCCATTCTTTAGTTCACATTTTATGCATGTAGCAGATGCTGAATTGTAATAAAATACATTTTGGATCAGGATTTGACATGTTTGAGCCACAGGAAAACATTAAAAGCATTCATTTAATGCATTATTGTGTGTAATATTATTTTAAGCAATGAATATTAAGTCACATAATATTTATGATGTTTTCGAATGTTCTGCCTTGTCTTCTTGTTTCCAGCATACATAATTTTACCCCCAAGGTGGGTGAGAAAGACACCCAGAGGGCCATTCGCCAGGCCTTTGACGTCTGGCAGACAGTGACCCCGCTGACCTTTCAGGAAGTGGCCTACTCCGAGATCAAGAACGAGGGTAAAGAGGCGGACATCATGATCTTCTTTGCCTCTGGTTTCCATGGTGACAGTTCTCCTTTTGATGGAGAGGGAGGTTTTTTGGCTCACGCATATTTCCCCGGTCCTGGAATTGGCGGAGACACACACTTCGACTCTGATGAGCCCTGGACGTTAGGAAACACCAATCACGATGGTAAGTGTGCTGCTGTGATTTGTTTGTTTTTTTACAGCATTTAGCTTCTGATTGTGTTTGATCATTGCTATTAGCATTACTTACAAACATTAAGATATGTTTTCATCAAACCAACATGACAGTGACTGATAAAGATTGATCAACCTGAGAAGTCTGGACTCATAATCTCCAACATATGTGTAGTCCGGTAATATATAGAGAAGGTTTTTCTGTTATTTAAATGCACTTAATTTTTGTAAAAAAAAATGTTGGCTCTATTTAATGATTGATTTACATTCATGTGAATTTATGAATTTTAATTTAATCAAGAATATTCCCTGACATAATAATATAAGTAATATCCATAGTTTTAATAAAAAAAAATTCTATTAATTTTATCCTATTTATTTATATATTTTTAATTTTAACAACTAAATTAATTGATTTTAATGTAGTAATTACATATCTGTATCTGTTGTTTTTTGTGCATCTGTTTAATGCTGTATTTTCATGTATGTAAATTTAATTAATAATTAAACTTTAATCAAGCATGGTAATAATATAATATAAAAATAAAAATATTTTTTCATTTTTTTTTTTTCTGATTTTTATTTATTTATTTTTATTTAATGGATATTTTTTTATCTTGTAATTTTTTGGCCATCTGTTTAATGATGAATTTCCAGGTATGGGAATTATTGTACTTCAGTCAAGCATGATAATGACATTTTATTTTATTTTGTGGGTCTATTTTGAATGAATACATTTTTTTATTGACTTTAGTTTAGATCAAATGGGATAGGATGGCTGTTTTTTCTCAAATGTTCTGCAGCTATAGGTAGAAGGATCAGTCAGATGTGTAGAGGCAAATCTTCTGGGAGCTTCTCCAGTGGTAAACTGGAGCAGGGAGCTCAGGAGCATCAGTAGATGCCACAGGGGAAACATAAAGAAACACAGAGCATTGCGTTCTTTCTTTACTTGCATCAGCCGTACCTGCGTGCTGCATATTTGCTGTGTTATCTTTGCCTGTGTGCTGCAGTGTCAGCAGTTCAAGTACACGCTTTATAGACCACAGAATCTGTACCTTGTTCACGTACACACACACACACACACACACACACAGAGAGACTTTACAGATCTATTTCTCTATACACCCTATCAGCTCTAGTGGATACAGATCAAAAGTAAGCTTTTTATAACCAACAGTAGATGTATTTATCTTCAGCGGCTGATGTAAATTTTATATTTGATTTATTCGCAGTGACACTTACTCTTCAACAGAACACAAAATCTATTCTTTTCAAAGAGAAGGGGAATGAAATACACAGTTAAATTGGACAGGAAGAGAGTGTGAGGGTTGATAAAGGAGAAAGGCTTTAGGCAAGATATTGTCAAAAAAGGGGAAGCAGTCTGTAAACAAAATGTACGAGACACTTTGTGAGCCATCTGATACTTGTAGCACCCAGAGACGCCAACCAACAGATCAGGCTATTTCTGTGATTTGAGTGATATGGTGTCACATCCCTTCTGTGTTTCTGAAGATCTGTACATGTCATTCTCGACTGAATCATGTTCTGGTATTAGCGCACACTTACCGTACAGCCAATGCACAAAGAGGATTCCGGGTACACAGTTACCTGTCTAAATAAGTGAAGAACTAAATAGGACAAATTGATGTTAACTCGTACACATAAAAATGACAGAATTGTGAGCTGAATTTCTTACCTCAGAAATGGCATATCTCACAATTCTGACTAAATAAATGAGCTGTTATGAGATATAATTTCAGAATTGCGGGTTGTAAAAGATGAGATTTATAACCTTATATTTTAGGGCTGTCAATCCAAAAATAAAAATTTGTGTTTATTTAAATATATAATATACATAAAAATACACATTAGACATATATATGTGTGTGTTTGTATATATGTTTGTGTGTGTGTGTGTGTGTGTGTGTGTATATATATATATATATATATAGACACATATATATTAGTGCTGTCAAATGATTAATCGCATCCAAAATAAAAGATTTTGTTTACATAAAATATGCATGTGCACTGTGTATATTTATTATGTATATATAAGTACACATATAGTATATATTTTAAAAATATTTACATGTATATACGTTTGTATATTTAGAATCTTTTATTTTATATATAAATATATTTCATATAAACATTAACAATTTCTTAAATATATACATTCATGTGTTGTATTTATATATACACAATAAATATACAGTTTACACACATTATGTAAACAAAAACTTATTCTGAATGCGATTAATGACGATTTTATATATGATGTGTATGTACATAAAGCACAATAAATTAGTGCTGTCAAACGATTAATCACATTCAAAATAAATATTTCAAAATTGTTCATGTACTGTGTATATTTATTAAGTATAGATAAAGCTTTGCATACACATGCTTGTATTTATGTAAGAAAAATATGTAACATTTATAAATTAATTATATAATTAATAAGTACACACATATTAAACAGACTTTCATTTTGGATGTGATTAGTCATGATTATTCTATTTGACAGCACTGTTATAGTTATTGCAATTGTGAGTTAAAATATCACAATTGCAGGATACAAACTCGCAATTGCGAGAAATATTAACAGTTATAAAATCACAATTCAGAGATTTTCCTAGCAATTGAGAGTACTGGGGAAAACTGTTGGGAAATTCCTCTCTAAAATAATAACCTTGCACCTATTTTTAAAAGACAGCAGAATTGGTTTCCACACCTTTTTACAGGATTAACTTTTACGTTGATTCTTAACTTAATATTCATATGCTTATGCAATTTCCCCCGGTGTATTATACAATGAAAGCAAATGAGTACGGATTCTGTCAAGAAACCAAATACACCATAAAAGTAGCACATTACTTATATATCCCAAGTGTGCTAAACTATAAGTGAACTATTCCTATAATGAAAGAAATAACATATTTATTGACTGCTGATTCAGCGTTTGATGAATTTCTATGAGAGCTCTTATTATTTCGGACTATTTTTATCAAAATGCTCATGAAATATGCAGAGCCTTAAGCTTTGCATCGTTAATTCTCCTGCTTCCATATTCTTAGCCATGCAGTACATGCCGTACTTTTATATTTTTCCTCCACCATAGAGTTCTGATTAGTATTGATTCACAGATGGTTTGACCTTTAACCTTCACCTTTCAAGGCAATGACCTTTTCCTGGTGGCTGTGCATGAGTTAGGACACGCATTGGGTCTGGAACATTCCAACGACCCCAGCGCCATCATGGCCCCCTTCTACCAATACATGGACACACACAACTTCAAACTGCCTCTAGACGACCTTCAGGGGATCCAGAAAATCTACGGTACAGTCATTATCTCTATCGCCACTATTATAATTTTCAAGGAGCTAAGCAAGAATAATCGTACTTTGGATGCTAGAATGGCTGATTGTATTTTTAGAAGAATAAACGTTTCTCTACAGGTGTTCCCACAGCCATGCTGGAGCCCACCCGACCTCTTCCTACTCTCCCAGCACGACGCACACACCCCACCTCTGAGAGGAAACATCGCCCGGGTCGCCCACCCTCTGGAGATCGGCCGTCCTCTCCCGGACATGGAAAACCCAACATCTGTGATGGCAACTTCAACACTGTGGCCTTCTTTCGACGGGAGATGTTTGTTTTTAAGGTGATTTGCATCAGTTCTCTTTCCAGTGTTTGATACAGATGCTTTATATAAGCAGATCATAATACAAATAGCATAATCCATCTGATATGTGATACATTTGGTTGTGTGTGATATCAATAATAGTAATTCCTGATGAAATGAAATGAAAATTACTCACCCTCACGTCTTTCCAAACCTTTCTTTTTTATCTATTTAACACAAAAGAAAACAAACAAAATATTGTCTTTTGTGTTCAGGAAAAGAAAAAACTAATTCAGAAAATCTTGTTGAAAGAAGAAAAAGGATGGTGTATTGTAGATTTTATAGATATAGATACATCTTATTTCCTCCACTTAATATTTTTTTAATAATAATACTGTATTATTTATATTATAATGGCCTAAAATTTATCAGGCAATCAGTGTGAAAATAATTATCTACTTACCAATATTAAACATGTGTTTTTAATATTATGAATACTTAATAAATAATTAAAATAATAATAAAAAAAAAAATAATAATAATAATAATAAAATAATTAGTTGAGGCTTTCATACAATATTTATTAAATAATTGAAAATGTATTCAGTATTGGATATTTAATTGTATTCCATGTAATTTTGGGGTAAATCTTGAAATTATTTTTATACTGTTTTATTTATGTTATAATGGCCTAGAATCACTTGTAGTATTTTTATTTTATTTTAGTTTTTTTTGTATTGAAGATGTTCTGAAGATCTAAATTACACGCAGTTAATTGATCAAAATGATCTCTTTACAGGATCGCTGGTTTTGGCGTTTGCGCAACAACAAAGTTCAGGAAGGCTATCCCATGTTGATAGAGCAGTTCTGGAAGGGTTTACCTCCTCGCATTGACGCTGCTTACGAGAGATCAGATGGCAAATTTGTGTTCTTCAAAGGTAACATTTATTATCCACACAACAGATGTTACGACATTAATCAAAACAATAAAAAAAAAAACATGAAAAAATTCCCAGTGTTTACTGCTTGAAATTGCAACCTCAGGCTAGTTTTAATAACTCTGATTGTTTTGTAACATCTTTTGTCATAACTATAAATTATGATACCAAATACATCCCGAAGCCATAAAATTAAGTACCTAAATATGTCCTGGATAATAAAGAGAAGCCATATCCATTAAACATCTGCTGCCTTTGGATCAGTTTCAACTCAAACCACCATATTTTGCTCAGGCTGACTAATTCTAGATCAGCACTTGTACATTTTATGTACCATTTTAATACAAGCCTAGGTACACTGAGTTAAAGGTTAGATAAATGCTGTTCGATTGTGGCATAATCTCAGGAAAGGTCTGTATTTATGCACAGTGTTTATCCTCCGTTGGGCCTGACAGCCTTAGTGAATCCATTCAGTACTTTATTATTCTGTCAGTTCCTCCCTCGCTCCCCTCCTCTCAAACGATCTCTCTATCTCTATCTCGCCATCCTCACCCCCTCTTTCTCATTAAATTAGCCCGGCGCAGTCGTACTGCGCAAGTAGAGGTTGGATGAGATATTTATAGCCCGAGTCTCCTGTTCTGTGATGTTTCATGAGAAAACAAGCTCGCAGGATGCCCTATGGTTATCTCAGAGAATGTACATCGGTATTAATAGATAAAGGGGCGATGAACTCAAGTCATGCTGGGATTTCAGCGTCTTATTCACTAACTACACACAATGCGGTTTACCCAAGTGCTCTCTGTGCTGAAACAAATAAGATTAAGCTCAATATACGCTGCGTTTTATTGGCAAAATTCACAATTACAATTAATGTTGCATGCAATAGAAAAAATCTTAAGAAGATTTAAATACTTAAAAGACATTTTTTATAGTGATCATAGTATAAATAATTCTTTAAAAAATAATCCAATCAAGGAGAAGATTAAATAAAACTGGTATAACTGAACACGTATCTTTGGAAACTATGGAATAATACTATATATATATATATACACGCATACATATTTTAATGCTGTCAAACAATTAATCACAATTAATTGCATCTAAAATAAAAATGTTTGTTTACATTACATATGTGTGTGTATGCTGTGCATATTTATTACATATATATAAATACACACACATATATATTTTGAAAATAAGATTATACATTTATATATTCATATTCTTATATTTTATTTTATATATAAATATATTTAATATATAAACATAGCATATTTTTTGTGCATGCATGCATGCATGTGTTTGTATTTATATATATACATAATATACACCCATATGGTATATAAACAAAAACCTTTATTTTGGATTTTTATTTTAATCGTTTGACAGCACTAATATATATATTTATATAAATAGACAGTCACAGAAAAGTGTATATAAACCGTATCTAACTGCTGTTGTTTTGACTCTAGGGGACAAATACTGGGTGTTCAAGGAGGTTACAGCTGAGCCCGGGTATCCTCACAGCCTGGTAGAGCTGGGAAACTGTCTGCCTCGCGATGGCATCGACACAGCCTTACGCTGGGAACCTGTGGGAAAAACCTACTTCTTTAAGGGCGACCAGTACTGGCGTTACAACGAGGAGAAGCGTACGGCTGACCCAGGCTATCCCAAACCCATCAGCGTCTGGAAGGGCATTCCTGATGCACCGCAAGGAGCCTTCATCAGTCGAGAAGGATGTGAGTCATCGAGGTTCCAATAACAGATCAATATTTAATGTGGCAATCAGCCAAGTGATCGGTGGGCATTTTATCTGACTGTTTCCCTCTGGTTTGAGGAGGTCAAGTTGGTTGAGCTTTATTCTGGAGTAAATTGCTATTATAATCAGCAAAGCTTTATGAAATGGATAGTTGTCATTGGATAAGTTGCATTCGAAGCAGATTTAAAATACCAATAAATGAAGATGTACTTGATATTAACGTGGTGTTGCCTGGGAACGCTAAGCATTATGGAAATTACTTGGAGGAAGAATGGTTTATTGGGGATATTATGAATGAATTTATTGCATTACATTATTTGCTACTGCTATTTTGACTATATTTGTTTGTCTGTCACAGCGTGCTTATTTATTTTATTGTGTAGGTAACAGAAGGAAATGTGCCGAGGTCTTGTAGAGTAATTTATTAGTGTTTGTTTGGCACAGTCGCTGTAATATTGTGGTTGACACAGTGACTGTTTTGGCTCTGACTCATCCTCGGTGGTGATCTGATAGCTGGTCTGGATTGGCACAGGGTCTGGAGGAAAAGACAGACACAACTTTTGGGTATTAAAATTCACTGTCACAATCGATGCATGATTACAAAAATAGCTAAATGGCAGCTGACTATAGCAAGTTACTGTATTATGTGATGTTATGTTTATGGAAAAGAGCTAATATAATGGATCATATGACCCTCGATGTTTTAATGCAGGGAACTTAATGTCTAAATGATTGGAAATCATTAAAATGGACTATGTGAAGAGGGAATGTGGTTTAATTATATTAAACAAGATACTATGACTTGGAAATATAGCTAAAAAACAATATTAGATATAAATAGCTTTTAAAAACAGTGGGTACATCAGAGCTACTTTGTTTGCTAAGCTTTTTTAGTCAAAAAAGACTGAAACATGATTTGAAAATGCTAGAAAGAATTGAAATACAGAAGAATTTTATTTATTTAGAATTTTTATTTGCACCACTAGCAATAAGCCACAATATTTTATTTATTTAAATTTTAAAATGTAAAAAATGTAACGTAAAATTCAATTTGAATTTAATACATAGCATATTTTATCAAATATATTTTATGTATGAACAATAAATTCTATATTTTTAGTTAAAATAAAAAAATTATAAACATTTTAAAATGTAAATATATATGATTTTAAAAACCAAATATTTTATAAAATATAGAAAATATTTTATAAAAACATTTAATTTAATTTAATTTAATTTAATTTAATTTAATTTAATTTAATTTAATTTAATTTAATTTTCCATTTGTTGGTTAATGTTGTATTGCCAACAAAATATTGAATATATTAAAATGTGAATTAAGTGGGGATTTGTATATAATCAGAATCAAAATTAAAGTTTAGCACTACACAACCTGATGTTGAACTGTCAGGTCAAAGGGTAAATCCTGAAGTTTCATACTCTAGAGTGACGTATTGTTGCTGTGGCTGCATAGAATTGCAGATTTCTCCTCTTCCTCTCTTGAGTATTATCCAGTGAAGGAATAGTCATCTTTTCTATGAGTCATGTCATAACCTCCATTTCAACATGGAGCCTAGGGCCAGGACACAAGATGGAGAAGCCAAGAGGGTTATATGGACT
The DNA here is from genome assembly GCA_032359435.1 of Enteromius unitaeniatus. Classification (NCBI taxonomy): domain Eukaryota; kingdom Metazoa; phylum Chordata; class Actinopteri; order Cypriniformes; family Cyprinidae; genus Enteromius; species Enteromius unitaeniatus. Next base: position 18,052,887 of record JAUMHI010000041.1, on the reverse strand, counting down.
ATTTGGTTTGCCCGTAGCTCATGATTTTTCTGTCACTCAGATGTTGCAAGAGGGATTTGGCAAGTCTTGCTCTGCAAGATCACAAGTAAGAGCAGAGAAAGTAAGAGAGGAAGGACGAACACTTCATCAATCACACTCTCAGGGGTTGCTGTCTAAAGCTTATTCGCAGTATTTACATTTAGTTCTGGGTCTGTCCTCGTATATGTTCGGTTTGTGAATGCCTCGAATGCATCTGTTTGTGTAGCATTGGTAATCAGAATGACAGCTCTCTGAGGGATTGTATAACACCGGAACAACTTTTTGAAATACTGTGTCATAAAGTGTTTACAAGGACAGCTATTTTTGTGATCATGAATATGAACTGAGCTTTCTGAAAAGTACATGCATCTCTGTCTGCATGTAAAGACAAATATTGGCTTATTGACCTTATTCGTAGGAGAAACAAGTGCGTAGCTTTAGAAATTTGTCTTTAAACTTGTGGTTTTGTAGCAACTCTTTAGCATCACTGTTAAAGAATAATTAGCAGGTGAATAGGTTTACTTTTTGTAGAGTTAGCAAAAGTTTGATGACATAAATGTCAGGGAAGATTTTGAAACAAGCGGTTCATTTATAAATTTGCATGACCTAACCTTCACTCTGTGGGAATACAAACAGAAGGCAAAAGACATTTGAAGACAGAAATTTGGAGCAAAAGCAGAATGGCGTGAATTCACTCTGTACCAGCAGGTGGCACTTATGGAACAGCTGCGATATAGTCTATTCTTGGTTGCCACTTTATATAGAGGAAAGATGAAAAGAAAATACAATCTAAAATTTTCGTCAACAACCCTCAGAGGTTGTATTGCAACTCATTGCATTGTTACATCCCTAGTTAGTGATTTATTTTCTTTTAAAAGGGTTAGTTCACCCAAAAATTCTAACCCTCATGTCATTTCAAACCCGTAAGACCCTGTTCATCTTCAGAACACAAATTAAGATATACATGATGTGATCAGAGAGCCATCTGACCCTACATAAACAGCAACACAACTGAAATGATTCCAGGTCCAGAAACTTAGTATCATTAAAACAGTCTGTGTGACATCAGTGGATCAACTTCAGTTTTGCAACACGTATGCAAGGTTTAACGTTAACGCTAATCAGCCTTGTTAACATCCGGGTCAAAGCATGCGCATGTACGTAATCAGCGGTTGTTTACTCCTAGAGAAAAGCATATGCACATGTTGTGATAATCTCTAAATTGGCAGAAGACGTAAGTCATGGGAGAAGTGTAAATTATGTTGTTTTTGTTTTCTTTGTGCAAAAAGAAAGTGTTCTCATAGTGTCGCAAAACTGAAATTGAGCCACTTGGACTGTTTTACCGAGGTTTTCACTACGTTTCTGGATCTGGGATCATTTTCTCAACCAATGGTGTGAGTTTTGGGGCGGGACTATCTGTTTGTTGACCTATAGTAGAATTCTGGTCATTGAAATGTCTTGATAAATTGTTTATCTCTTTTTTTGTTCTAGTTTATACCTACTTTTACAAGGGAAAGGATTACTGGAGGTTCGATAACCAGAAGTTAACGGTGGAGCCAGGCTACCCAAAATCAATCCTCAAAGACTGGATGGGATGCGATCAGTCAGAAGTAGAAAAGAACAAGGACCGTCACCTCCCTCACGATGACGTCGACATTATGGTCGCCATTAATGACGTACCCAGCACTGTAAATGCAATAGCTGTGGTCATCCCGTGCATCCTCTCACTGTGCATTCTGGTCCTTGTATATACTATCTTCCAGTTCAAGAACAAAAACGTCCAACAGCACGTGACCTACTACAAACACCCCGTGCAGGAGTGGGTATGACGGACTGGGGGGCGCGATGGACCCCAAACGCTTGAGAACATAAGTGAGGGCTACTATGCTGAGGATTGACCAGTGCCTGTTTTCAGAACAACCTTGTTCCAGAGCGGGAACAAAAGATGAAGAAAGGGAATATCCCCTTCCTTCCCACTTAAGACAGAACTTTACAAGAAATATTGCAATTTTTTTAGCATAAGCCCAACGGACAAAACTTCTGAGGATTGAAGGTTTGAAGTTGTGCCCTGGCCTTATGCTAACCAGGTGAAGTCTTAACGGTCAAGGAACCGTCACTCCAATTTGACAGAGACCATCATGTTCTCTTCTCCCAGAGAGTTGGAGGCACCGCAGATTTGCGAAACGCCAGCAAATCCTTGTCTCGTTGTCAACATAAACTTGTACATGAATTTCAAGTATTATCAAAGAAACGAAACAAGCAAAACAACAAACAATGACTTGAAAACCACGTAGGTAGAAAGGCCATAGAGAAGAATACCAAGGAATTCTTGCAGTCTTTTGTCATTTACGGGGTAAAAGGTTCACCGCTGGCACTCCTTGAAGACTTCAACATGTTTTTTATTGGTGGTTAGGAGGCAGTTTCAAACTAATTAGCTTCATAACATCAATCTGAATGTTTGTTTGGGTTTTTTTTCCTTTCCTCACCTGCCTACCCATCTCCACAGAGTAAGAAGAATGATTTATAATAACTAGGGCAGTCTTAACACCTCCTCCCACTCGCTACTGTACTCTATTCCTTTTCTTCTTTTGCTGTTTTTATCAGTCGGCAACAAAAGAGGATCTCTTTTTGATGGCATTAGGTCTTTATATAAGAGTAATTTTGTGTCACAATAGGCCTAATTTCTTGCAATCTCTATATTATATTTTGCTTTTATTAGGTCATGTTTCCAACCATCTTGCACGGTCTCCTGCTGCGACCTTACCTTTTCACCAAGTGTAATATTTGAAACACTGGTGCCAGGCAGGAACATCAACAATGAACACATCTGAATACGAAATAGCTTTGTTACCATTGCCTACCAGAGATGATCTCTCAACGGTTCATCCATCCTCTTCGAAAGAACGTAATATGCTGTATGTCTTACGTTGAAGTGACTTCAATTTCATGTGTTTGGTGTGGATTGTCTAACACTTAGCTCAAAAATGTCTGTCGGGTGCTTTTATTGGTTCGACTGTGCTATTTAACGGTGAAGTGTGTCTGACTGTACCATATTAACACATCTCTTTGTGCTCATCTGCTGTGGGAATGGATCTGATACATTGCACATTGGAAGGAGCTGAGATGTAATAGATGTTTTCAGAATTTCGAATGGATTTTTTTGGATTAACCTGACAAGCTTCAGGCGTATATGTATATTAGAAAAGGTTTGTAGCATCTTAATCACAATATTAAGATGGTAGATTTGGTGAGACTCCCTATAAGGCTTCACTTAACACACAATTTATCATTTAATATTGGGGTTTCACTGATACTTTTGCCTTAACACATTTACGTTGCATGTTATAAAATCCATTTTTCTTTTCTCTGTGGAACGAGCATTTTTAGCTACAAAAAAAGCTATTTTTTATTTATTCCGCAGAGATTCGTGTACATATTGTATTCACAGTTCAAAGGAGCATGAATCTGCAACAGAAACTACCTGGCATATACTTTTACGTTTCTAATGTGTCTCCACCAATGGTTTGAGCATCTATTCAAGCTTCACCATATTTCATATATCACTGAGCTGACTTCATTGGCATGGTGTTTGTGACATGACGCCACTTCTGTAGTTGCCATATGTACATCCGCCCCAAAAGATCGACCACTTGAGGATAATCATTTTGTTAATACATTCAACCAACATGAATGTTTTCTAAATAGTCTGTTGAAGGTTTTGTGGGCATGAGTTTTTTTTTCTAAACCCTTGTCTTCCAAAGTAAGATTTCACCCACTTTTTGTGTTTGTGTGGTCTTCTTAAAGCTTTTGGGCCTTCTTCAAAGTGGATCCGTCACGTAAGCACTGATTCAAATGATAAAATAGAGCAAACTTTGGTGCAATCATGCAACTATGAACTTTAATGCACAGAGAAAAAAATAATTTTGAGAACTAAATGATTCAACCCGGGCATATGTGGCTCAATTTTTACCTGTCTCACGAACTCTCAATTATTTTTTCACATGCTAGACTGGACAAGTCGTAATGACTTATATGGAAGGCTGGTTTTGCCTCAGAGTGAAAAAAAATAAGTTAATTGCGACTTAAAACTCACAATTGTGACTGTAACTTTGTGTCTCGCATTTGTGGCTTCGCTTAAAAGTAAATTTATATCTCACAATTGCAACTCAGAGATGCGAAAATTTATTTTGCAATTGCACCTTTATTAGACTTCACTTCATAAAATGTGAAGTGTTTGAATTAAATCTCACAATTACTTTATTTTAGACTAAGGCAGAAACAGGCTTCCATGGACTAGTGGCAACTAATTACATCCCAAAAAAGGTACCATGAAACAGTGATAGTATCAAATATGTTTGTCATAGTACTTTGATATGTGCCATGATACGAAATGATCATCCATATTTGCATGGCACTTCATGCCCAGAAGACCGCTGTATTACCATTGTGCTTTTTGGTTAGAAGAATGCTTGGTGTGACAATGCTTTTTGACATTGCTTTGCATTGACTATAGAATGTTTTATTACACGGTGGAAAAATGTATAATTAGCCTGGTGTTTTGGTCGGATTAGCTCAATGCAGTAGTACTGTGAAGGGGTTACGTGTCTGTACCCCTTTAAGACATTGTGCCTTGTCTTTAAGTTCGCTATGGCACACTGAACACTGCTCATTTACATTGATTTCCACCTCATTGTTATTTCAACAGTGGCTACATGAACACATCCCTTGATATATTATTCAATGCCTTTAATAAGTGAAAACAACGTTTATTTTTGTTGTCCTCCTTCTCATATATCATTTTTTTGGATCTGTTATACGAGCAGCATGGTCGTGGGTAGAGAAGTGGCATGAAACTAGAGCAGATTTTACATGTTTGTGCCAACTTGGGAAAGACTCAATGTTATTGTTTCTCAGATAAGCTTTTTTTATTAGTCAGCTCTAGATTTTGCCTGCTTGCAACAACAAGCAATGTGGCCGTGAAGTGATCTAATGTCTCGGGTACAGGAAGTACTGGGTGGGAGTATTTTTAATGGAACACACTGTGCATCACCAATTGTCTTCCGCAACTTTGAATCTGTCCGCTGAGCTGTTGTTGGTACAAAGACGACAAACCATTTGCTCTGAAAAGCCATGGACTGAATTTGACAAAGTGGCACAATAGTGTGTTCCATACTTAAGAGGCTTTATGCGTTTATTATGTGTGTCTTGACATCTTATATAGCAAATGCTCAGAGTGTTAAAGTATATTCTTTATCTATATGAGGATGGCTTGTGACAGAAGAAAACTCGTTGAAATATTTTGGATAAACAAGGGGTATTTACACATGGTCACGTCATGCATCATGATCACTTTGGCGTTTCTGCCAAATGCATACAGATATGACTATACACCTAATTCCGAATTATATGCAAACAAAAAAATAGTTTACTTCCATAAATTTTTATCAAATAAATTTGCCCGGTCTGGTAAATTAACATAATGGGAATTGCATATGCAATCCCAAACATTTGTATGCCGATGTCATTTCATCTGGGCCAAGCAACGTTTACAGATATGACCTTTACACTTGCATGTGATTCAGACCATCTCTATAGACTCCTTTGTATAAAAACAACATTTATTTTCCAGATATTGCCATTTCATGAGGAATTCTGAAGCGAAGCCAGTAATATGTGTATATATTAACACACTGAACATTCAGCGGTGTCTAAGGTGAAATGTTTAACAGAACTAAAGTGTATTTATCAAAGGTGGATATCTTTAGAAATGTTTGTCGTAGGGTCAAGTGAACGGTTTGTAACGATAGAGGCTTATCATATGAAAAGCTATTTATTTATCATTAATGAAGACATTAAGGGTATTCTACACAGTTTAATTTGAAATCAAGGTGAAGCCATGCCTATAACCATATTAGTTGCACAGAAAACAAAAATTACAGAACTGTACAGGGAGATACGTAAATAGGAATTCTCTGGTAATTTGCCTCTTTTTAATGGGTATGATCGTGGCTTTGGACAACAGTCACTTTTAACCCGAGCTGCTGTTGCCTTTTGTTTTTTATGGTCCTTTTATGAGACTAACAATAGGACAAACATATCAGAGGTAGTCAAGGAACCAACTGTATTTACGCTTTTTAATTACAGAGGGTTAATTTTAATGGAGATTTTATCTGAGATAGCTTTAAAGATTTTTGGTTTGTTTTTTTATTATTATTTTTCTTGACTGACCATGGGGGAATTTCAACTGTATTCCTGTACATAACTGGTTCTTTTTTCCCTTTGACAAGAATTTAAGAGTGAACGTCTCACTCTGCGGTTTAAATCAATTCAGATTCTGTCCTTGCGATTTTGATATTTTCTGATTTACAGGTCAAATGTTGCTGTCTGCTCAGCCTCGTCCAGGTTTTAACGGTCATGTAAATACAAAGATTTACTGAAACTTTTCAGACCTTTTGTATTTTTCTTTCACTCTAACGGTAGCCTGATTTCACATTGTCATACCTAACGTTGATTATTAAGAATGAGAGTGCTCTTAAACGGATTGATTTACTAATATTAAATATGATTTAAGTTTTATTTCTTAAATCCAGTTTTTAATTCTATAAACAATGAGTCCATTTTATTTCGGTTTCAGTCTACAGTTTTACACTGTGTATCTAATATCACCATGTTCAAAGAAATGTCAATAAAATAAAACTACAGAAATGCCAAGCATGTGATGCTTTCTGGATGGATGTTTTACAATGCATAATGATATATTTATACATAACATACTTTATTATTGCAGGTTGATATCAACTACGCATTACATCATGCAATCAGTGCACAGCTGTTGATCAGAACAGATTGTGTTTGTGAATACAAACACGAGCCTTAGTTTTATTCTAATGTCTTAAAACACATTGCACAACTTATTAATGGAGCAACTTGCATCGAAGCCATTTAAACAGCATTGCTATTTCAGCGTCTCCGTGTCTTCTGTTGTCCCCGCACTAAATCTGGCACTCATTCACAGACAAACCGTCCAGTCTAATCAGTTCTTCCACAGCGCAACGTCTCTGGTTATTAGTACCAGTTAGTGCAGCTCATGTCGTCTACTTTTCTGGTGCCCATACAACATTGTGGCAGGTCAGTGTTTGGATCCAGACTGTCCTGGGGGTCAGGACCGGTGTCAGTTTGGACACCGGATGAAGATACTTCACCTTGCAATGGCAGATTGTCTGGATCAACTGCTGAACTGGTGCTCTGATCAGACCCCATTTCTTTAATAACAAAACAAGAGATTTAAATGTACTTATGTTTTCCATTCACACATTGCACAGATTGATATATATATATATATTTTTTTTTTATTGCAAATAAACTGTAGTCAGGATAAACTAGTACTGCTTTGGTGAACAGTACCAACCTTCTAAAAGTAACTGAGTAGTATATTCATTCACTAACGTTACCAAATCTAAATGAAACAAACATGGTATAACCACCGTAGCCAACATGTCTCTTATATTTTAAATGTTTGCGTTAATGTTGCACAAAATTGCTCGCAGATGATTTGTTTCGAGACCGTGAGATCCTCATCTGTAACAGCACAGCAATGCATTGAGGACACTACCTACGCAGAAAGCACTCAGGGAGCGATTGACACCGTGACTGGGACAAAAACCGATCAATAGTGCGTTAACCAGCCGAGGCACGGCGAGACGTTCCCCCACACCGACTCCAGCCCCCGGGACCCTGCGCTTCACAGCACCGGTTCACTCGCGATGTTTCCAGGCAGAAAACGCAGGATGGACGTCGAGGGTCACGGGCTCGTGCTGCTGCAGTGACGTTTCGCAGGTAGCCAGCTAATCGAAGTGTCAACAAAAACAACGTCACGCCGAAACGCCATCGCGATTGGCTCACAAATCCATAGCGCAGGGGAGAGGCGTGTCCTGTTGCTACGCAGGTTTGAAGAGGATGACAACAACATGTGGAAACATGGCATCTTAAAAGGTTTTAAGTTAAACCTCAAGATGGTTCTCTTTGGTTTTTTTTGAAGGAGATACATGTTTGTTTTGTTATAAATCTAAGTTTCTATCTTTGTGGGTTTTACATACATAAATGCAAATTCTCTGATTGCACACCTATCTTTGTTGTGTTTCTAAAAGAAATCAAGCAATAT
>JAUMHI010000041.1:18003433-18032268 GCA_032359435.1 Enteromius unitaeniatus | reverse complement strand
TAAAATCAGCAGTGACTACATCAGTAATCACAACAAAACAATCGAACCCTTTTGCTGGCGGCGTTTTCTTCTCAGACTCTTTACTGACTGCAGCTTGTGAGTGTTCAACAGTGACTGGAGCTTTTTCTTTGCGCTGCTCAATCACTGAACGCTCTTCTTCAACAACAGGCTTTTTACGATGAAGGGCACTTGTATCCAAACTTGAGTCCAAAATCTAATAATAAACAAGTAATTACTAGTTTGTTTTTTGCATTGTTATTTTACTGAAATCACAATAGGAAAATTAATAAGTTAATCCTATTACAGTTTAGAAAAAGCAATAAGAGTCATTGTTTGACCTTAAGTTGTGCCCTCAGCAGAATCTGAGTGTCAGGACCTGCTCCATCCACACTCAACCATTCGTCCATCAGTAGATCTGGTTTTGAAAGCAGCTCTCTGATTGGTAGAATCACTGAGCCTAAGGGCTGCTCAAAGGCACTTGAGAGCTACGAGAGAAAAGATAAAAAAGCCCATGCTTATTATAACATATGTAAAAGTTTTTGATGCATAATGTGTCCATGGACTCTATCAATATGTAAAAGTCAAGTTAGAATTGATATTAATGTGTATGGGAAAGTGTACATTTTAGGTCCAGTAACTAGCTGTCATTTGTCACTGTCTGTCATTACATGTTTAAAACAATAATATCCTGTATTTAACCTGATCTAACATTGATAAACTATATACCGTCGGAAAGCTTTAAGTGTGTACTTTTCATATTTAATCACTGTTTTGCAGAAAATGTTATGTAGTGACGAAAATTTATTAATTTTGATTAAGAGATGGTAGCAAAAAAATCATAAGTACAATAGGAGTTGTGGCATTTGTTATGAAAAGCAAACAAACACACTTATAATCAATTAAACTTCAGCTTTTATGTTCATAACCAAAAAAAAACAACATCTTTTCTAGGGTTTGTCCAAAATATGAGAATGTAATTGAAAATGACATCTTTTTATAATTAAGATTTCATGGTTGATGTAGTCTTCATAGTAAGTTGATACATGAATCATACTTTGGGTTTTTTGTCACTTTTTCTAGGAGGATTCTTTGTCAGCACTCTACTTGATGTGTCTGATAAAGGCTTCTAATCAGAAACATCTGTAAAGCGTATTAGTTGTACATAATGATATATATATAGTGCAGTTGAATGAATAGTTATAGTCGTAATAGTGGTTGCTTCAACAGCATAATTGTATATTATTGGATATGTTCACTGAAAAAAATGCACTGTTTATACAATGTTTTGAATAAAAAAAAAAAGCATATCAGTCTGTGTTGTGAGCAAAGAGCAATTTCTCACAGGTCCCCATCTAACACAATTTTGAAATGCAGCCAGACGATCTCTTATCTCGGTATGGAGCTGGACTCGATCGATATGACTGCCCGCCTCACCACCGAGCACGTGTGGGCCATGCTGAACTGCCTAGATACGTTCAGACACAAGAAAGCGGTTCCTCTCAAAACTTTTCATTTTCTTCCCACGCTGCGCCACAAGCACGTGTTAGTCCGGACGGACAACACTGCGGCTGTTGCGTACATCAAAAAACAAGGTGGCCTTAGAGTTATTGTGTCCTGTATGCGCCCTGCGCCTCTACATCGACTGTACTCTGAGCTTCAGACGCTCTCAGCAGCTCTTTATCTGCTTCGGTGGTCAGCAGAAAGGGAATGCTCACTCAACAAGGAGTATGGCCTCGTCCCATGCGCTGGCTCATGGCGCCTCTTTAGCGGATATCTGCAAAGCTGCAGGCTGGGCAACCACCAACACCTTCGCCAGGTGGTTACGTGCAGATTCCTCTGCTAACAAACTGGAAAAGCTAAAAATGTCTCGCCAGTTGGCAGGGGATCTCTGCGTAACGTCCCCCTAGAGTGTGGCCTGTTCCATGGGTGTTCTCATATGTAACGTCAAAGTGATTCGACTGAAAGGGTAACGTCTAGGTTACGATTGTAAACTTTTTTGTTTTTTATTACAAGAAACTTCAACGTCTCTTCTTCAAAAAAAGACCAGAATGAGGATTGTACTCAAAAGCGTTCAAGAATTATATTCATTTGACATTACCTTTGCAGGCCTACACTCAAAAATGAGCGTGACAGTTAACAGGTTAAAATAGTTAGTTGGATTATATCAAACCCCATCTACTTTACCTTTATAATAAGAATCTCGTCTGTAGGGTTATGAACCAGGAAGTGGAAAGCTTCACTCCACTCAGGAGACATAGAGCGGTCACACACCTTTAAAAAGACCAGCAAAGAAGTTGCTTTTAAGGGTCAGAATCTGACATTAACTCATTCTTTACAAAAGGCATAGATTCCTACCTTGGTTTTATGGGAAATGTCACCTAACACCAGCTCTGCAGCAGGTTTAGGCTCCTTTCCACTCTTCTTCAGCTGCACACATGACAGTATCACAGCATTACAATTTAATCCAATATAGCATAACTGTGTTAGTGTGGGGTAATGCTTCTAAGAGACGCACGGGCAGGTCGTGAGCTCTCTCCAACAGAACGAAGAACAGAGCTGCTGACGGCACAGATTTGTTCTGGTACGAATGCTCGGAGCGTAACTGCAGAGCCTAGTGTGAAGAAAACAAGAAAAAGACATTCAAACACCAAATTCATCTGTATAAAATACATTCACATTAATCATACTAAGAAATAAATAATAAACGCATTAAAATAACTTTTTTTATGAAATCTTAAACTATGACATTAAAATGTAACATTTAATCCTATCTTACATGCAAAATAAGTAATTACATTTATTATTCATTGATGCAAAATGGCATTCATTATTTTTACTGAAAGGTAAGCAAAGTAAAATGAAATAGCAAAATTCAAAAATAGCTAATTCAATTATATAAATATAAAAAAAATAGAAATTAAATAATGTTATTTTTAAAAAACAAAATCAAATAAAACACTTTACTTTGATCATCTAGATGGATAATGGTCATGCATATTTATAATATAATATAATATAATATATGTCAGGTTTAATACCGACCTTTTGTAGTTTGTCAGGTTTTGTGACTGTAGGCACCCACTCCAGAATCATGTGAACCCGGCCATGTTTGACGTCATTCAGAGAAAACCACTGACACAGAGAAAGAAAAGACAATGACATTTGTCAAAATAAAATGTACATATGTTTAAATGGCTCAAAATTAGAACACTAATTAGAATACTAGAGAATGTATTAGAGATGAATCACTAACTTGGTCGGTCAGCTGAGACTGAATGATCTCCTCTAAGCTGATCTTCACCCTGTGGCCAAGCAAAATACATATACAAACATGCATCACAACACAGCAGTAATAAATGATAGTGCATTAGCTGCTATATTTACATTTTCATTTTATTAAGAGTTTTTTACAATTATCTTTTCGTTATAGTTTGCATTTTCATTAATATAACTGTATATCCTTATTATATAACCACACACGCTTAAATGTATGTGTGTTTATGTTATTTTTTATTTTGTTATATTAAGTAATATATATATATATATATATATTAGTGCTGTTAAACGATTAGTCGCGATTTATTAGCATTTAAAATAAATGTTTTTGTTTATAATATATATATATTTATATATGTGTGTGTGTGCTGTGTCTATTTATTATGTATATACAAATACACAAACAGTATGTGGACAATATTTACATGTATATATATTTATATCACTCGATTTTATATTATATATCAATTTATTTAAAATATAAACATAACATTTTTTCTTAAATACATACATGTATTTGTATTTATATATACATAATTAATATGCACAGTACACACACATATTATGTTAACAAAATGTTTTATTTTAGATGCTATTAATCGTTTGATAGCATTAAATATATACAAAATGTAAATTATAATTTATTAAAGCAACATTTGTCATTTTTGTATAGATTCCCATCTAATGAGTATAATTTATTTCAGCTTTATTTCAACGAACACAAAGTTTTTTTTATATAGTTTTAGTTAGCAACACTGTCACCTACCTCCCTAAAAAGTCATCTTTGTCCACGTCCTTGTCAAAAACCTCCACAAGGACATCAGAGGCTGACCTGGAGGTCAGAACCAGCTGGAAAAAAAAGCATTGATTACATATTATTTTTTAAAACCAGCTAAACCTCCGAGGACCTCCACCCACCTCATACATCTCGTTCCAGGTGGGGTTGAGGTTCTCCTTGATCACATGGCTCTTAAAGATTTTGTCTCCGATATGAATCTTGACATACGGGTCGCTCTTCCCCTTCACCATCCCTCCCATCATGTTGTCCTTTGCTACCAGATCTTCAGCTTCCAGCAGGTGGAGGCGGAGCACGCCCTAAAAACATAAAATCACACCACTGTGTTGGTATGCTTGCATTTAGAAGTCATATCAACAGTCCATCTCATCCATCTGAACATGCCTCACCTCGGCACCAAAGCTGGGATCAGGGCTGGTGTGCAAGGGTCGAAGGTCAGAACTGGAAACTTCTGGGACCTCTGGGACTTCCTCCTCTTCTGGGACTGACACAGAGGAAGTCCTGCTGACAGGAGATGGTGGGACCTCCTCAATACTAGACCTAAACCCCCCCCAAACAAACAAACACAGACACACGTCACAGTCAAAGTAAGTTTATTGTCTTTTCAGTAACACAACACGCAACAATATGAACAGGAAACATTGTTCTTGAAAATAAAATAAATCAATAATCATAAATACAGTCAACTATAAACAATACCAACCACACTTACTTAAATGCATCTGTTTATGGTAACAATTATTATAAATTATGACTATTATTATTAAGAGCTGATGGACTTCATCATCAGTTTTTAAGAGAAATTATGAATGAAATATCAGTTGTCAGTTTTGCAGATCTATTTAATTTAATTATAAGCTTCTGTTTAAGGCACGTTTTTATTAAATATTACTAATAAAGAAATGCTTGAGTGCTCTATGATTTGAAATCTTCCTCCTCTCACTTCTGCACTATTTCCTCCTCCTGTTTTCTTCTAATGCTGGACGCTTTAGGATGCTTCGGCTCCTCCTGGTCATCGGAGTTCTCCGTCTCTTGAGGGCAAAGAATCTATAACATAAGATAACATCATATCAAGCACTACATACCTCTAGCAAACATCATACTACTGATGACAGCTCTATTGTTTTCTATATGAAAACCAATTTTTAAATAATATTTTGTAGAATGTAAAGGCTGCTCTTTTGACTCTACAATTCAAAAGTTAGGAGTCAGTTGTTTGATTTGAACAGACACAAAAAAAACCTTTTAAAGCCAAATTAAGAAAATGCATGTTAATAATAATAATTTGCATAATTCTAAATAATGAATGAATCATGATGCATTTACATGAGAAACAACATGACACAAGTTTCGTTTTTTGGGAAACTGAACAAAATGGTTAGGACTAAAACAAGAATATCTCCCAAAGTGCCCAGAAGAATTGAATTAAAACAGAAACGTTAATACACCATCGACCGTTCTTGATTTAAGCGGAAATTCACTTGATTTAGTTCCTTTTGTTTTGCATCCTAAATAATTGAGTCTTGATTTAAGGATGTTTGGATATTTGTATTGGAATACAAGAAGAAGATATAGATGGAGATTTCAGTGTCAGCTCACATTATTCAGTTTTTTGCAGTGCATGCGAGATTTAACGCTATTTAATGCCTTTTTAAGACCTGCAGAAACCTTGCAAAAGAAATGAATACTTTTATTCAGAAATGCATGCATTAAATTGTCAGTAATAGTAAATAGTAATAGTAAAGATGTTTGTAATGATATGAAAGTTTCCCATTTCAAATAAATGCTGATCTTTTGATATATATAATATAATTTTGTAATTATATAATTACAAAAAATACAAATAAAATAAATGCATCATGGTATCCACAGAATATATATATATACAGTAATAATAATAATATGCAACAATTGAATGTAATGAGTAAGAAAAATGGCTTTGCATCACAGAATTAAATGACAATTGAGAATATATTAAAATAGAAAAACATCACTTTAAATTGTAATCATTTTTAACAATAATACTATTATTACTGAATTTTTGATCAGATAATTGCAGCCTTGGTAAGCAGAAGAGACTTCTTTTAAAACTTTAAAATAACAGAATATGTATATGCGTATGTTTTACCTTCAGCTGAGCTCTGAGCAGAATCTGACTCTGGGGTGAGGCTCCATCCAGATCGAGCCACTGATCCAGCATCAGATCTGGTTCAGAGAGAAGCTCTTTGATGGGAATCACCACAGATCCCAGAGAGAAGTCCCAGTTGTGAGACAACTGAAGAGAAGAAGTGAGGTGGTAAGGTGCGTTACAAGCCAAACCCTAGTTGTATAACATAACAATGTGCTGTTTGCATTCTCTTACCTTCACAACAAGGTTTTCGTTTAGTGGATCTCGAACCAGGAAGTGAAATGCCTCGTCCCACTGAGGAGAGGTGGTGCGGTCAGAGACCTACATCACACAGCATCAGTCCAGAGAAAGAAAGTCAGTGGGATCCACACAACATTAATCAATCAATTCAACAGCAAAAACAGTTTCTCACCGTGGTTTTACGAGAAGCTCCTTTCAAAATCAGCTCAGCTCCAACTTTAGGCTCCTTTCCACTCTTCTTCAACTAAACACACAGAGAATGGTTTGGGTTTTTATTGTAATTACTATCTATCTATGCATGTCTGCAGTAACATGCAGTCCACAACAATCCTTTCCTTCTACTAGTACACTACACTAATAGTAATCAAGATTAAACTATGTCATCATATGCAGGTAAACATTTCATTTAAGCATCAACTTTGTTTCAGATTGTTTTCCTAAAATTCTTCAGGAAAAAATAGAAACAGAAAAAACAGTAAATGAAATAAACTACAGTTCAATTGTTTGGGGTTTGTAATATTTAAGCTCACCTATTTTATTTTATTTTTTACCAAACATACAATATAAATGATAATATTCAAAATTATATTATGAAGGTATATTATATAATATATATATATATAAAAAATATTATGCATATTATATTATGAAATAAATAAATTTTTAAATAACTATATATATATATATATATATATTTTATTTTTTTAATCCTGTGATGCACAGATGAATTTTCAGCATCATTTCTCCAGTCTTCAGTGTCACATGATCCTTCAGAAACCATTTTAAAATGCTGAGTTTACTTCTTATGAAACATTTGACATTATTATCAATGTTGAAAACAGCTTAATATTTTTGTGGAATTCATGATACACTTTTATCAGGATTCTTCGGCTAATATAAAGTTTAAAGGAACAGGATTTATTTGAATTCGAAATCTTTTGCAACATTACTGCCACTTTTAATCAACTGACTGCCTCTTTGCTATATAAACAATTGATTACTTTCAAAAATAGCAGCTGTAAGATAATTTGAGAAATGTTTGACTTCATATTAACATCTCTGTCTTCTGATTGCACACTGTTTCTTGGTAAATCTGCACAGCTATGTTATAGAGGAGAAACATGCAAGATTCCTGGAAGATTACAAGATTGTCTTTTTCTCAGGAGAGACAGGAAGTTCCCGGTCTCCATTCGCTCTTAAATGATGTTAAAGAGATATCATACTCACAGGAAGCTCATGTGCACGCTCCAAATACACAAACAGAAGAGCAGCAGTCGGCACGTTCTTATTCAGGAATGAGCTCTTTGACTGGTACTGCAACACCTGAAGAATAATCCCGAAGTTAACCAGTCCGTTTCATCACTGCATGTTCAATACAAACAATGATGAGAGACAGTTCTGCTCACCTGCTGTAGTTTCTCTGGTTGTGTTTCAGTGGGCAGCCATTCCAGAGCGAGATGAACGCGACCACGCTTAACATCGCTTAGAGTAAACCACTGACACAGAAATACAGTTTATGAATCAGTATATTAATACAGATTATTTTTAGACATTACTACAAATGCACATATACTCACCTCGTTAATGTACTCAGAGCTAATTATATCACTCAGATTCATCTTCAGCCTAAAAGAAGAACAATACATGCCTAAATAACGCTAAAACAAAGCTTCGAATTCTTATGGATTTTATTGACCTGAGCACTCATACCTGCCCATAAAGTCATCTTTCATGTCCATGTCCCTATCATAAACTTCCAACGTCAGCTCCTGACCAGGAAGCTGCGTCAAAACCACCTTAAAAATAAAGGGAAATAAAAAAGCTTAAAATACTCGGTAAAGATTCCGCAGCTTAAACAAGTAAAAAGCCACACAAACAAATGTTTTGAATACTTACTTAGCAACTATACAATTTGTATACTAATTAATATCCTTATAAAAATAGTATGTAAACAGTATGTAATTATAGACATATAAATATATATGTGTGTGTTTCTTTTTTTAAATTTTGCATAGTTATAAACTGTTGTAGCGCTCGCAAATTATTTGTGTGTTACTTTTATTTAACAATTTAAACATTTGCATAGGATAATACAATTATTTTAAAATAGCACGTAAACAGTATATATCCACTGGAATGCAAATTATTTTTTGAGTTCATTATAAACTATTTTAGTATCATTTTTAATTTTTGTCCCAAGACCTTGGATTGCATTGTGAACATTATGCAACATGCAACAACTGTTGCGTGACCGTATTAGGTTTAAAACAAAAAAAACAAACATTTTAAATATATTATGCACATTTAATTCAATATGTCATATGCAGTTATTGTTTTATATTTGTAACTCAAGTTTTTTATGAAAATTACTTGTGTACAGCACATCTTTAGCAAATGACTGCATGCCTAAAGAAAATAAAAACTGCACAAAAATTGTATGAGTAGTACGGCAGACAAAACCATAATGCCTAGAGTTGATTAACGTAAACGTATTTCCCAGCATTCTCACCTCATACATCTCGTTCCAGGTAGGGTTGAGGTTCTCCTTGATCACTTGACTTTTAAAGGTTTCACCTCCGACTTGGATCTTGACATACGGATCGCTCTTCCCCTTCACCATCCCACCCATGAGATTGTCTTTCGCGACCAGATTTTGACCCTCCACGAGGTGGATACGCAGCATGCCCTACAGGAAGAAAGGGTAGATAATCGATTGGACCATCAGAGGCTGCTGATTTCAGTACTCGTAATACTAATGTGATACATTATTAATAGCTCAGAAATATATGCTGACTAATGGATCAGATCTGCACACCTCAGTGGCGAAGCTGGAATGGGGCGTTGTCTTCTGTGGACGTGAGGCAAAACTCTTTGAAAAAGGGTCACTGGAGAGGACAGAGGCAACTGCAGCGGCTTCATCCAACCAGAGCACCTGCAGGAAATGATATCAACACAGAATGAGACTCTTTCCAAATATAATACATCTGAAATCTGTACAACATCATACAGTACTGCTGACAAGTTTGGGATATGTAAGAGCTTTGGGTCCCACTTTATATCAAGTGTACTTACATTTAAATTAATTATTTGAGGCAGTGCATTTATTGTGTACATACATGTTTTATATTGTACTTATATTTTAAAAATACCTGAATGTAATTGCATCTGAAATTAATTTCTGTAATTACATTTAGAATTACGCTGTTGACCCATCCTTTAAACCTTAACCTAACCATACCATAACCTAACCTATCCCACCTCAATGGCAGAAAAAGTGTCATGCAATAAAATACGAACACAATATGTACTTTATACTTATTATTGCTGTAAGTACATAGTAGGTGAGGGCACTTAATACTAAGTGGGTTTTGGTTTTTTAAATAAATTACTACTTTTATTTGTCATAGATGTGTTAAATTGATTGAAAGTGACTTTTATAATGTTACAAATGATTTTAGCTTCAAATGCTGTTCTTTTGAATTTCTATTCATCCAAAAAAGATTATTATGGTTTCCCCAGAAATATGAGGCAGCAGCATAACATCAATAATAACGTGTCTTGAGCAGCATTGATTTCTGAAGGATCAAATAACGTTAAAGACTGGAGTACTGATGCTGAATATTCAGCTTTGCATCACATGAATCAATTACATTTTTAAATATTTTCAAAAAGAAATCAAGTATTTTAAATTGCAATAATACTTCACATTATTACTTTATTTTCATGGTAGCCTGTATGCAGTATATTGTGAACTCAAGTTTACCCTGAGCACTGTGTTGATGTGGATGCGGCTTTCTGGACCAGAATTCTTCAGATTAAACCACTCGTCCAAACTCAGATCTTGACAAGAGAGAAGACGGGAAACAGGAATGGACAGACTTCCCAAAACCTGAACACGGTCATTATCCTTCACCTGAAAGAGATGAAAAAAGAGGTAAGTATCAAGAATGTAAACTAGCTCAATTCAAAACACTGGCACTATTCACATCTCAGCTCTGTTTACACCAGTATTTACAGCTTTTTAGAGAGAAGACGATGATGTTAGGATACCTGTACGTTTACATCCTGTGTGCTTGGATCTCTGATGAAGAAAGTGAAAGCGTCCTCCCACTGGGGGTTCACTGTATTCCAGCAAATCTGGAAGAAGGGAAATAAGTAAGCATCCCATGGGAAGCTTTATTTGGGATGGATCAGGAGTGCGTCTCACCCGGCTGTCACGAGTCACATCCTGCACTGAGATCTGAACGATTGGATTGGGATCCTTATTGCCTTTCTTCATCTGAAAATCAGTAGAAATAGGTACAAACACACTTAAATGAATTGTGCATCTTTTATCATTTTGCCATCCTCTATTATAATTATATTTCCTGTTTTTACTGTTTAACTCACTTGTAAAACTCTACACAAATACAGTTTGTACATGATTCTATACACCAAGTTCAGTGTTGGTAATATCGCTAATGTTTTTGAAATAACTCACCAAAGCTGCATCACAAATACAGTAAAACCAGCAATGTTGTAGAATATCATTACAATTTCTATTTGTAATGTCTATATTTACTACATATTTCAATTAGTCATTTATCATCCCTGTGATGCAAAGCTGAATTTTCAGCATCATTACTTCCAGTGTCACATGAAATCATTTAGAAAGGACATTTCGGTTCTGTTCTGTCATTGTACTGCTTTGTATTTTTGAGGAATTGAGATCTTTTCACTGTAACCGAAAAGACCAGTTTTTATTAAATAGAAATCTGTTCTCACCTTGTAACTGGTTTCACCGTCGTCAAATCTTACATCAAACTTTTTAACATTTAAATCTTAGAGCTACATACTTAAAATACTGAACACATTTATCTGAACATCATGAGAAAAGCGGTATGCCACATGAATAGCATGTGTAAATATTCAGTATTCATGAAACACAATGTTTTATTTTGATATGAATGAATACATGATAAAATGCACTTTATTTGTGGTCAAGAATGAATGTGTTAACTGCACTTCCTATACTGACAGTACATTTCCAGGTACTTGCAGCTTTTTCCTGAGTGCATTCCTAAAAACACAATTTTTGCTTGAGAACCAAGGAAGGACTCCAGATATTATTATTATTATCTGCGATCACTGACAGCATACAACAGAAAAAAACGAACACACAATGAAGCCAAAACATTCATTTGTAATCCTCTAGACCACAGCACTGTGAGCTTGAGCGCTCTGGGATCTTCACTCGATGCAAGTGCGTACTTGTTTCAAGTGTTGTAAGTATCAGCGTGTTCCTCTCGGTAAACTCTTTTGTCCTTGCACTTCTGGTAAAGTATTCTGCATGTGAGAAACGGTGCAAGTACTTTCACAAAGTGCTCTATCAGCCTATGAGCCGATTAAGTGAAGTTATATAATCTAGAGTTACGCTTAATAGTTTCTGTAGACATGGCTGCAGTGCTCTTTTTACTCTGTTTCAGTTTTGGGCGTCTGCCGGTCTGCTGCCAAA
Organism: Enteromius unitaeniatus; assembly: GCA_032359435.1. Lineage (NCBI taxonomy): Eukaryota > Metazoa > Chordata > Actinopteri > Cypriniformes > Cyprinidae > Enteromius > Enteromius unitaeniatus. The sequence goes on along the minus strand of JAUMHI010000041.1, from coordinate 18,020,334 downwards.
CATAAAAGGGAAATGGCAGCTTGTGGGTAACCAAAGGCACACACACACACACACACACTTTTTTTTACGATCATGGTTGGGCCTTCCTTTGACTTCTATTGTTTCTTATACTGCGCTAATGATGTTTTCTAACCTCTAACTCCACATGTAACCCTCACAGAAACATTTTCAGATAATGAGACATTATCTAGTATGTTTATTAAGTAGTTTTCCTTAAAGGGAATGTTGGTTTGTCCACAAAGTTGGGTGAGCTCAAGATTTCACTTCCTTTTTAGGTACAAAAGCAAGAAAATCAGACCCATATATAGAACACTCAAATGTTTGGGGCTTGATTTATTTTTCTATTTAAAGTAATAATACTTTTATTTGGACACTATAAATTGATAAAAAGTGACATTTATAATGCAATTTCAATTCTGTTCTTTTGAACTTTCTATTCGTCATGGTTTCTACAAAAATATAAGTATACTAAAATAAAAAAATCGCATAATGTTAATGTTTTTACTACATTTTTGATCAAATAAATGCAGCCTTAATCTTCTGTTGCTGTCATATAAAGCTAAATATAAAGCATTATTAATTTATTTTAAGCTAATTTGTTTTATTATTTGTATTACTATTGCTATTTTTACTCTTTTCAAATGTTATAAGCACAATTCTTGGGGGACAATACCCAATGTCCCAAAACCATGGGGACAATATTGTGCCCAATCTATACTGTTTGTGGTGTGTGCTTTAGAACAGGGAGTGCAACAGGAAGAGGATGTGAGAGTATTACTCACAGGAAGTGCCTCAGCCTTGTCCAGATACACTGCCAAGATGGCTGCTGAGGGCGGCTTAGCTGTTTTACTCACCACACTTTGATTTCTCTTCAGAACCTGAGAGAGAGAGAGAGAGAGAGAGAGAGAAATTGAGGCCAGTGGAGGGAGGACTGCAAGAAATTCTGTTTGTATTCATTCTGTTTGCCAAGTGTGCAAAGTAAGCTTTCAATCTCTAACGTTTGAAGTTTCCAGGGATTGGTTAACGGGTGGAGTATATGAAAACACTGTTAACATGTGTGTTGAAAAGAGCACACCAATTTCCAATAAACCCCCTGTGCTCTGTGTATTTGCAGTGTTGCAAGACCTCTTCCAGTCTTTCTGTGTCCGCTTCAAGCCTCAACCACTCCAGTCTGAGATGAACCCGTCCTGTAGGGGTGTCCTTTAAGGTGAACCACTAAAGAGGAGACATTAAAAACAAATAAACACCAATGAGGCTACAACAAACCTGTGACTGACATAATAAAATATATGGTAAGAGACACAAATGTTCGATACATAACTGCTAAATAAACACTTTCACGGTGATACAAGGCTTATTGTGTTAAAATAAGGGGACAGCTACACAGCTACTTACCAAATAAACAAATAAATCCTACTTTCAGAAGAAAGAGCATAAAGTGGTACGAGGTCAGTGTTATGTTAGTATTGTTTATGTACTATTAACTATTCATTAAAAAGACATAAATAGTATATAAATAATATAATATAATAATTTTAATGCGCTTTTACTAAATATGTTTTCATTTTAATTTATTTTTTTTAATATCTTGTTTAGCTTTGAATTTATTTAAGTTTTATTGTTTGTGATTTCAGTAATTCAGCCTTAACTTTATTTTAAGGCAAAATGTTTAGGTTTTATAATATTTATTTTATTTCAGCTTCATATCAAAAAGAAGACCAAAAAGATTCGTTTTAGTACTGATAACACTACAAGAAACATAAACAGTAAATAAAAGCTCCTCATCATTAAAAAATTTGGTGGGAGAATACCATGATGGACCAATCTGAATCTAGCATTCATCATATTCATAAAAATCAATAACTGCAATATACAAAACATGGATTAGCTACGTTTTCATTTTAATGGTTTGTAACAATATAGAATCCACATCTTGTGGGGAAGTTATGCATGTACTTGCAAACCTAACAAAGTTAACCACACACACAAGAGAAAACTGCACTGAAATATTAATACATTTTCTCACCTCATCCACTATTTTAGATTTCTTCACAATCCCCAAGTCTAATTTAGTTCTGTGCACAAGTGGAGTAAAGAGAATTAATGCAAAGATGAGAATAGTATGAGATCAGCACACAGCAAAAAACACAAAGTTGAATTTATGGAAATGATAGTTACAGGACAATATGAACTAATGTTTAGAAAATAAAAATCTGGAACAGATCTATATAAAACAGGTCATATCGTGACGCAGAACAAGTACATTTTTCCAAAACGTTTTTAGTTGAAGCAAACCTTGACTAACACATGAATTTGGGGAAAACAATAATATTACAAAAAGTAAGATATGACCCCTTTTAAAGAATAAATGAGAGATGGACAGACAGAGAAGAAAGCTGTGATATGATACCTGCCCAGGAAATCATCATGATCAGGATCTTTATCAAACACTTCCACCTCTAGCTCCTGGCCAGGCACCTCATGAACGATGACCTGACAGACACACACTCATGCATGAAACACCAAACACACACCTACAGGAACAGCATGAGTAATCACAGACAAAATGTTGTGTAAATGGTTCTACATTTGAGCTGAAAGACACAGATGCACATGAGATTAAGATGTTTCCCACATTTACATCGTATCAAATGGCTCATAGATCTTACTATAATGTGGGGTCAATTTAACACCCACCTCATATATTTCATCCCATTTGGGACTGAGCGTGTTGTCCAGATGGCGGGATCTGAAGGTTTGCGGGCCGACTCTGAGCAGGGCGTATGGGTCAGACATCCCCGACACATAGGTATCCTTCGAAGCCAGACCATCAGCCTCCACCAGGTGAATCCGCACAACTCCCTTCGTGAAAGAAAGGTGCACAGAATGAGATCAAATCAGCATATTACAATGATTTCTGAAGAATCATGTGACGCTGAAGAAAATTCAGCTTGACCATCACTATATTAATGATATATATATATATATATATATTTAAATTGCAGTAATATTTCTGTTTTACCTATATTTGAAAAAATAAATGCAGCCTTTGTGGGCCCAAACTACTGAACGTTTAACTGCGAAAAAAAAGTATTATGTATTTGAGTACATTTGTTCAAATGTTGCACTGTATGTTGATTCTAATGTGTATATTGACATTTATAAAGATCTGTGTGTGTGTTGGTATTTGTGGTTTATGAGGTTTAATGACATAGGTATGACAGAGGTATTACAATTTCAAGGTGGTTTGTAAGGACACTGCCAATGTCCCTGTAATTCAAGAGGTTTAAAAAACATACTAAATGGTGTATGTTTACTAAACATACAGTTTATACAGTATAAATATCATTATGCCTATGAAGAGTCCCCATAAACCCCAAATACCAACATGTGTATACAGTGTGTGTGTGTTACCCTGGGTAAAGGGCACCGCAGCTGTGCCACTTGCAGGTCTGCCACTAGAGGAACAGTGAGACGATTGGGCAGAACCAGAAATGAAGCAATCGCATCCATGATCATAGTATCTGACATCACACTGAGAGACAGAACCAGAGATAAAAGCTGTGAAATAGATTCAGAGAGAAACGCACTGAACTGAAAAACATCTTACTGTGCATCTGTAATAACTGAAACTCACTTGAGCCCAGGAATGTCCAGAAGGTTGGTCAAACCGGTCCAGTTAATGGTCAGTTTCTAAAAAAAAAAAAAAGGAGGCGAAGATGACATGATTCTGATAAAACTTTCTTAACAGAGTACTTATGAATTAATAAACACTTCAATCATTCAATAAATGCTTAAACCATGCGGTTACCTTATATTACCAAGTATATTTCAAGTGCACAAAAATGCACATGTTGTAAAATAAAGTGGAACAGAAATTGTGTATTAGTGCTTCTTCATTTAACGGATAATATGCAATATACATCTGCAGCGATTCCTAAAATGTTTGATTAGCCAAACCTCTTTGACATCAAATATTTACTTAAAGTAGCACCTGAAGCTGACATTTAACAACATGTTACATATTTAGGGTACTCTGATGTTGGTAAATGACAAGTAGGTTAACAATTTTATGGCTATTATTGTAACTTTTCAGTCTGGGAAACACTGTATTTGAAAAACCCATAATGTCAAATATCCAAAGAACCATCGAGTCAACTCAAAAACCATATACAGTCGTAGAACCACTTAAGAACCTTTATTATATGCAGGACTTACAGGTCTCTGAATGAAGAACATGGTCACGGCGCCCACGATAGGGACGTCACCAATCAGCGGCTCCAAAATCACACGCATCATTCCGTGAAGCTGAGAGAACAAAGTCTCTTTTTAAAATTCATTCATTCGTTTATTTATTGGGACTTTGCATCTACTGTCACAAACGCAGAATCTCACCTGTATTCCCTTCACACCAGCTTTGCAGAAATACTTCTTCACCTCCACATTTATCTCAACATCCCCCACATAACTGAGAAAAGAGGGGAAACATTTGATCTTAAGGACTTTATCGACCTTAACAATTCTGCTGAATTGGTCCCACCCAACTAAACACTAAACAAAAATCAACTGATATTGGCTTTCAATAGGATGCACTCTCATTTTATCTCTGAGTTGGCAGCAGTTTTGTCAGCTTGTGAAATACAGACCGAATATCAAGAACACACCCTGAGAGACAATATTCATTTCCCTCATTATAGGAGCTCATTTATGCAGATGCTGTATACGTCACCTGATGTAAACGTCAAGCAGAATTTGACCTTGTTCATTTTCTGTATGGGCCTTCACTCCAACAACCTTCATCGGCTGCAGAATAAAAGAAAGTTCTAAAATAACTATGTAAAAATGTGCAGACAATACTGTAATAATAATGTAATATCAAGCAAAATTGGTCAATTATTTTTAGGTTCTATTTTTTTTAGTTTATTTGCAAAAATATTTTTTTTTATAACGTTATCATGTTTTTATTGTCTTTAATTGTGTTAGTAAGCTGTTTTTTTTTTACGTTTTTTTTGTTTTTAACCTTGTAAAAATAACCCAACTGCAGTTTGATTGAAATTAAAAAACAAGATATCGGAGTTTTATTTGTTATGAGTTATCTGTTTTTGCAAATGAACTCTTCATATTATTCTATAATTCTGTAATATAATAGTTCTGGGATTCTAAAACTCCTAAAAATATTTACCTGCCAAGTTAATATTTTAACTTAAATAAAACATTAGCACCTGAGAATTAAAGTTAATATTTCAATATTTAACAACACACTTACACACTTGTTTAAGGTTCCCTGATCTTGGTTAATACTCATACGTCATTTAATTTTAATTGTTTTTATTTTTAAAATTATGTACTCATAAAAATTATGTACTTATGTACTAGCTATGTTAATGAACAAAAATACTGTATCAAAATATACAATTTTAGTGTCTTTCAATTATTTGTTTAATTCTTTTCACATCAAAACGTTTTGTCCTAGCAGGACGTTTGCCATGAGGCATTCTCAAGAGCATGCATTTAAACAAAAAGCTTGTTCAGACATGTTTCAGTGGCTTTTAATCTCTTGCACTGTGTTGGGTTGACATGTGTGAGAAAGCTGCACTGGAATATTATTTCGTGTGCAGCAGTGAGTGAGTCTGCATGTATGACCTTGCCACCGAAGTCGACCTTCGTGAAGTTCAGCGTCTGGAGATGACTGCTGGAGCCGCGGATGGATGGAGCAATGGTTTCCGTCAGCAGCTTCTCCAAATATTGACCTATAAATGGCCAGGCCTGCTGGATCACCTTGAAAAAAAAACAGGAAGAGAAAGACTGCGTCATGTTTTATGTCAGAGCGTGCATTTTTTTTCAGATTATTTATACATCATTCATAGAATGCTTTTTATTAAATTTAGTTCATTTAATGTTGTTTTTATATATATATATATAATGTTTTTTTTATTGTCATTTTTTTATGTATTGTAATTGTCTTGTCTTTTGTTTGCTTGTCTTGCTGTAAAACCAATTGCCCTTAGGAGAAAGAAAGAAAAAAAGAAAGAAAGTGTAACTTTTTGTTGTTTTGCAACATTCTAATTATGTTTGAAAAATGATCAAATGGAATGTTCCCTAAACGCTCATATATCTGTTCTCTGATCTGCTTGCAGCTGTTTACACCGTGTCATTTGTGTTTGCCTTGTTACTACAGCGACCTGTTGTTGTTTTTGGAGGTTAAGAGCTGATAACAGAAGCTAAAGCTCCAGTTGCCAGAGTGTTTCTCGGATTGTTCGTTACACGAGCAAACCACAGATTTTAGAAATAGCACTGTGACTCATGCCCAAACCACGAGGTACGATGAGGGTAGAGACTTGGTTAGGATGAATGCCAGCGTAAAATGTCTGCTTTGTGAATCACTGATAAAGAAGGCCAAGCCTAAACATTTGTGCGCTGCAGCACTTTTACAATCAAACTACTATTAAAAGGGGCTGAGCTTCATCGCAATGACAGACAAATGCTATAAAGAATTTAGGAAGGGATACATCTCTAGTTGCTCCTCCTTCTTTCTGTCTTTTAGTGAGAAAATCCAAAGAAGAAAAATGTATTTTAATCCCAATAACATTTTTTAAAAACTTTATTATGCATAAATATACCATTAATACATTTTTTAAATTTAAAAAAAGAAAGTTAAAAATGTATCTTTTTGCTTTAATGCATTATGCCGTCTTTTATTATTATCCATAGGGTTTAATTACCATTTTTGATATCATTAATTAAATATTTTATTATCATTTTAATGAGGATATTATCTTTAATTGTATGTTATATTATATATTTTGGTGCTTATTATGAGCACTTTTATGATAAAACACTTGGAGTTGCATACAGAGACTACTACACAAATAAATTATATTATTATTATTATTGTTAATATTATTTATTAATATTATTTTTCTTGTTGTTAAGGTTTTGGAGAAGCAAAAGGACATTAAAAATGTAATTTCCTGGAAAAACATTCATTGCAGCTGATCAGCTAATTCAAAGGCTCGAACATATGCTGATCGAATTAGTGTTCAGTTAAGAATGGATGTGTAATTATAGCATACGTAGCTTTTGTTCACCAAACACGTGTGTGTGTGTGTGTGTGTGTGTGGTCATGGGCAGCTGTTGTGAGATAAAGGAGGGTCATACGAATGGGTTGGGTGTGGTTTAAAGGCACAGCTCAGGAATTCATGGGATCACAGGCTAAATATTACATAAATATCAACCAAAACATTTGCTGAATTACCTTGTTTAGCCATTCAACCTTCTCCACGTCTGGAAAACTGACCTGAAAATATAAAGAAAAAACAATAACAGATTTCTAAATGCAAGACTGTAAATGACTGAGCTTCAAAGTGTTACTACAACAATCTTCAGTAGAGGATGTGGTTATAAAGAAGAAAAAACAGCACATGCAACCAACTCAGTCTATCATGAACACTCATCCTCTAATTTCAGAATTTCTTTCTTAAATAACAATAACATATACTTTTATATATGATATTTCTCCTGGATAAATATATATATATATATATAAATAAATGAATGTTTTAAATGCATTTGATTTATCTATATATTTAACACTTTTTTTTACATGTACATGCATAACAATAACATGCATAGCTTATTTCAACACACGACAGCCACGAGACATGACCAGTTATACAATAAACTCTTCTATGGAAGCCTCTTCAGTGCACATGTGGAGGAGATGACAAAGCAACAGTGTAGGCTTATTCAGAATGGTTTAGGCGATGGGAATTTTGCCAAGTATGCAGCACCCCTACCAGTATGCAGTACACCACCAATACAGCGCCACCATCAGCTCGAAAAATGTTTTCAAATCTTTGTAGCTCACGTTATGCAAATCTTTTACATTAATTGTGATTCACTTGTAGCATGGATAACGTCACGTGGAGATTTATTCGGATGTTATATGCATGCAAAAATAACACACTTCTGTGCGTTCTTACCCAAGAAGGCAGGTCTCTTCTACTTCTAAAGGATTTGGAGGATATGTATTCTTGTTCGTCGTTGACTAACTGTATAGCTGACTTCAGTCTCGCTTCCTTCGCCTCTCGAGTGTGTTTCCATCCTGCGTAAACCATCATCCCAAACACCACTAAACTAGTGCTCATCCGATAGTAACCAGCCAGGTAAACGGGCAGCAAGGTGGTGAGACATTTGCCAAAAGTCCACAAGATTGCTTTGGCGTCAAATAGTTTAGTTTTAGGGACGTCCATTTCTCCCGATGAAGCGTCCTGGGCTGGTTCTGTCTCCTTTTCTTCATTTTTCGGCCCTGAATCAACGCGCGACATTGTAACTGATGGCTTGTACGCAAATGTTTCCAAAGTCGAGGTCGAGAAGCGATTTGCAACTCAAATAAATCGAGCTTTTATGCTCGCACGGACTACAGGGAAAGACCGCAGGCGAATCAGATGTGCCCGATCACTGCGGATCAATAAGTCAAACCGAGAAAACGAGCACCCCGCTGCTTTTCTTTGACCCTTCTGGCATGACGCTGTTTTTCCTTCTTGCAGTGCCTCTGTCTGAAAACCCCGAAGCGCGGCCCGCACCGTTATTTAGGCAGATCCACGCCCACAGAAAACGACGCAGTGTAAGTAAAAAGGGGCGAAAACTTTGTTGGAAGCTGCAGTTTGTTTCTTTAAAGCTTTACTTGTACATTTCCTGAGTCAGCTCTGAATAGTTGATAGCTAATTTACATGATAATGTAACGACAAGTCAGTTTTTATTCATGTTTGACTAGTCTAATGCAAGCTATCTGGAATATCTTAAATAACATATATTCGTTATGTGTTCATTTGCATGTGAGAAATCGAATGAATCATTACATTAACTAGTAAGAATCGTTCGTTTCGAAACAAATCCTAAAGAAATGCTAATAAATCATCCATTATATCAGTAAAAATTGAATCAAACAATTCACTTGTGATTTCCCAAAATTAAAAATATGATATCTGGAATGCATATTTGGCTAGTGATGGTTTATGCATAAGATATTTACAATGCAATTTTGACTAGTCATAATTACAGCTGAACAAATCCAATGCAGTTTTCACTAGTTTAAATTTTAAAAAATGCTCAAAATAGAAATGGGATCTTTTTGATTGTTTGTCCAAATACAACTGACCCAATTCTTAAATAAATCCAATCAAGAAATGGTATGCAACACACTGAATGCATTAGATATAGTCATGATTGCAAATGTTTTTTCTTATATCTACAGTTTAAACTATATCACAGTTGTATTAAAATGTTATACAGATCTTTAAAATGAAATTTTACTAGTCAAAACTGGCCAGTAATGATTTAAAGACTGAAAATGTAGATGTCGTGATACCAGCCTGCTGCTCAAAATCTGTATTCACGGGCAAGTCATTCACATTACATTTCATGTAATGGCTGCCAATATAGACACTATCCAGTTGGTCTGTTCCAAAGCATCCAGATGTGCTTGTGTCCTGCAGCTGCAGGATTATCAGATTAAGGAAAGAAATGAGCTTGGGAAATGGTCATATTACACTTTTCATTCTGGTGTTTTTTGCATGATAACCCTAATATTTAATCACTGTATCTTCAATCAGAAAGAGAGACCCCAACCTTATATATTAGCTTAAAAACAATCACAAGCAGACACTAAAAGGTGGCAGTTCACTTATGAGAACTGATTAGGAGTAATAAAGTCAATATATAGGGATTTCCAAATAAAAAATGCTGTGAATTTCCTATCTAATCTGTTTTAACTGGGCATGAAGACATTATTTTTAAATATAAGAAGTGAAACACCCATATCTGTCTCATGTGATCGGATCACAAGTGAACAGAACGTGCCAAAGTCATCAATCTCATAAAAGATGTTTGGTTTGATAAGAAATATAATTTTTCATCAACATTTCAGAAAGATACTCACCAAAGATGAACGAAACATGGCCAATATTTAGACAGAAAATGCAGTTACTTAGTGTCCAAAAGAAAGAAATAAAACATTTTTATGCCCACATATGATGTTATGTGAAAAAGAATACAAGAATTAATAATGGTGCTTCATTAATTTTGTGCAATAATCAGTTCACATGAAATCAATTCACAAAACAACGATTAAAAAAAATAGTCAAACTAAAACCGACAGCTAAGAAGTAAATTCACAATCCTGTAGTAAGTAGCTGAATAGTTACATCTTTCAAAACGAGTCAATAAATGTCCACAATCTCAAAGGAATCTTTGTCTCTCTTAAAGGCAATCATCTGCTAAAGCGTGGCAAGAAAACTGAAATACGTTTCATATATTCACAAGAGGAGATCTGTATTTTGTCTGTACAGAAAGGTCCTTCAGTCAAAACAGAGCCTTCACCTGAGAAACTTACCGTGTTGTTGGTAAGTTAAACAAAAGGGTGTTAGGAGAATTGCCTGACTTGTTTTATATATTGCTGAAAACATCTGTTCATACTAATGAGGCAAGGTTGTGATCCTCATACTCTGACTGGCGATGGGATATGACACCATCGGTGTGGTCGCGTGGCTCATCGTGATGCCCGGCAGCGGTTGTGCCATCGACACAGCGACCGGTGCAACCGAAACTGCGACAGGGGCCATGGAAACAGGTGGAGCCATACCCTGGGCGATAGTTTGAGCGAGGGCGGCAGAGATGGAGTCGGGGTTCAGATGTGGAGGGGGTGCTGTAGGGGGTGCTGCGTTGGCTGGAGGGGCGGTCTGAGCTCCTGCCGTGGACACCAGGTCCTGCTGCGTAACCGGACGGGGCTGCAGACCAGCACTGCTCAGAGTGGTGTGCGTCTGGGCGATGCCATGGTTGTAGGAGCTAACCGAACCAACAGGGGGTGCCAGACTCTGCTCAGATGGAGCTGGGGTGGAGGACAGCGTCATCACTTTAGCCTGGCTCCGGAACTGAGCGTTCTGCTCCAGGAGCACCTCGTTGGTGGCTATGAGATTGGACACCTGGAGAAAAACAGGAGGGATGTGAGTTTTGCCAATTTAACTTGAAAAGGCACACATGCGGGATGTTGTTATAGTTGTCTGTGATCTTAAGATAAAGTACAATTTGGAGAGTAGAAGACTTATAATGCAGGGTCTCAATGCTTCTAAAATACTTGTAATATAAAGCGGCTATGCAGAAAACACACTCTGTCATCATTCATGCTCAATTCATTTCAAATCTGCATTCTTTTCTGTCACTTGTGGACATTTAAAAGATGATCTATTGCAGAATGTCAAGAGTTTAAAATGTAAAGTCAAAAGGACTGTCGATATCCAAAAATTCTACAGCTGTACTGTACATCTGCATTATGCAGCATCCATCTGTGCCTGCTATCAGATTGGAGCCATAAGGCCATTTTTAGCAACTTTTTGAGGACTACATTATTTTTGAAGCCCCAAACCCAACCAAGACATTTGTGACCCTGGACAACAAAATCGGAAGTGGTAATTTTCCGAAATTGAGATTTATAGTATTATTTATTATAATAATAAATAAGCTTTCCATTGATGTATGAAGATCTTAGCAATGCATATTACTAATCAAAAAATAAGTTTTAATATACTTTTGGAAAGAAATTGACTAAATACCTACATGAAACATGATCTTTACTTACTATCCTAAGGATTTTTGGCAAAAAAGAGAAATCAATTATTTTGACCCATATACTATGTATTTTTGGCTATACCTACAAAAATACCCCAGCGACTTAAGACCATTAAAAAGGATGGTTCGGAACAACATAAGAGTGAATGATTGAGTATATTTAACATCGTTCACCTGTTTCTTGAGCTCCTCCACTCTTTTCCTCAGCAAGGCGTTCTCCTCTTCCAGTAAGCGGTACTCTAACGGCCGGGTTGAGAGGGCAGTCTGAAGCCCCAGGTCATAATGTCCCCCACCAGTCCCATCGTTCAACCGCAGCCCCTCCAAACGCCGTCTCTTCAGCTGGAGGGCCGTGTGGTCGACAGGTGCCTCCACCGGCCCCGCTTCAAACATGCCATTTTCAAACAGAGGGTCGTAGACGGAGCAAGGGCCCCTGTCGTACCGCCGATGACCCACCGTTCCCATCGACATGCAGCCGCTCAATGAGCTTCCTCCTCCACCTGACATGCCCTGCTCTCTGCAGCCACCCATGTTGGGACACCCCATTCCCATGTAGGTACCAACACCGCCACCAACGAGGCCAGACATCGTGCCGCAGGCCCCGCCAACACCTCCCGCTCCACCACCAACGGCGTTCACCATACCGCTGACGCCACCGGTGACACCCATCATACACCCGACTCCACCTCGGGACGGAGCTTCATACTCATAATCTTTCCTGACGTGCCGGAACTTGCACTTATTCCCCCGCTGGCACTCTCCTTTCAGGTAGTCTCTACAAATAGGCACCTCTCCACGACTCAACGGGAGGTCGGTCGGAGACAATCCCAACCCGGCCGCCACCTTCCCCCTGAGCCGAAGTGGAAGCTCTCCGGTTTTCTTATAATAGTCCTCGTCTTCCTTTGAGCCGTGCACGAATCTGCAATTGGTGCGTACGCACTCTTTGTTCTGATGGTCGTGGCAGAAGATGAACTCGTTCTTCTGCACACCCAAATCGGGAACCTCATTGAAGTCTGGATGCCGGAAGCGGCAACGCTTGCCACGCTTGCAGACATTCCGTAAAAAATCCCGGCATACGCCATCCAGTCCCAAACCGGAGTTGAAAGCCCCGTTTCCTAAAGCCCCGCCGCCTCCCATGGCTCCGGGACCTCCGTTACCCCCTGCACAGCCTGCAGAGCCACCAACTCCTGTCACTCTACCTTCTCCACCTGTCCCGGGCCCTCCCTCGTCCCCGACCCCGGTGCCCACCCCTGCCCCGCTGCCACCCCCACCACCACCTGCCAGGTAGGCACTATCCCGGTCAGGCATGGCGCTCGGCCCGGCGGGAAGAGAACGCTGCGCTCATGTGGGACACAGAGAGATGGAGGTCATATGAGTGTTCAGAGTTATAGTGCAAGAAGAAAAAGGGCTCAGACTGTAAACGGATGCAGATCACAGATCCACCCAGGCACCTGTCAATAGAATATCACAAAAGTGATTTTATGTCCATAGAAAGAACATTAAATACAAGTAAAGTGTCTACTTTAAAGGTTTCAAATAAGCTTTTGGAGAATAAAAGGTCAAAATTAGGTTGAAATAATGTTACATTCAGTGTGACACAATATTCATTTAAAAATTAAAAAACATGTTTTTCTGACTTGTACATATTAAAATACATTTAAAAATAAGGAAGAATACATTTGATCATGTTGTCAATGATTAAAAAAAACAAGTGGGTAAATCCTAGGATAGTGGCAATTAAAAAAAAAGGGTAAAATTACAATTATGTAGTTGTTGTAAAAATGCCTGACAAGATTGTTACACTGGATGACATTTTGGTGTGTACATTAGTAACTATGTGCAATATTTATTTTTGGCTCAGAAAAACAAAATTGCAATCAATTTATACAGAACACTGTTACATTTTTTAAGGGAAACACAACAACAATATAAGGCAGTATTACACTTACTATTTTTTATGGTTAAACCCTTTTTTCATCTTTGACCCAAATACATATTACTGCAGAAGTATCATAATATAATATAATATAATAGCATAAATAAAGGAATACATTTGTTATTTATTATAGATTTAAATAGTCAAAAAGACATTTAAATAAATATTTAAAATAACATATAGGCCAATAACTAATGTTATTTAAAAGTATTTATTTTGATTTTACATTTTATTATTTAATATTTTTTAAGCTTTTCAACAGTTCGCTTTTATGTCTATTCAACTCTTCTGTGTTTAGTTCAGTTGCATGACATAAAAAACACAACTTCTGTTGCGAGGACCATTTCAGACACACAAAATTAGTATTTAAAACTTTACACATTTTAAAAGGAAATGATAACTATTTGTCACAAAAAAGAAAACTTGCCAATATTTTAATTTCTTCAAAGCATTTATAATTCTTCCTGTTAATGCAGATCTTGACTAAACACTTGTTAAAGCAATTTAACTACAAAAAACGACTATAATGTTATGGTTTTATGTGTAAACACCATGTTTTGCATAGCAACAGTACTCTCTCAAAAACCTATAAAGTACTATTTAAGTAACATGTGGTATGTGAGAACTAAATAATACGTTTAAAAAGTCCTGTAATAGCAACACGGTACAATGATGGCATTATATGGCAACAACATGGGATTGAATACATAGAACTAGAAACTTTTTTTGTAACTAAAACGCATTATCAATGCAACTGCAATCTCTAGCCTTGCATATACAATTTAGAGAATTAAACAGTAATATATGGAGTAATAGCAATAGTTTCTGTTCTAATACAGCTAAATGCTGCCAAATATGCAACATATGTTACCTTCTGAGCGTTACAGAAGTAACCGGATATTGTCGACTGGTTTCTTTTGTACATTATCTAGCCTAAATGTTCAATGATCAATATTTTATCCTCATCACAGAAAGCATGCTGTCCAGTCTCAGGCTCTCTGGCACAAAGGCCTGAACAAGACGCTTGTACAGAAGGCAAAGACAACAACGAAAACCATCACTACTAATAAACAACTCACCAAGAGTACACAAGCAGTCTTACCGGCGAGGTTAAAGAGACTAGTTGTACGATATTACTATTTATTACATTTAGTATAAATTAGCCGTGAGTATGCTTACATTAGAACACAAGCTGGTCCAGCAACAACTTCCGCTTTTCTTTTTAGAAGCACTTCCTGTGCGGTGGTGCACGTCAAAATAAAAGACCTCTAATAAAGACAAGCCAGTGTGGAAAGGTCATGGTAGTTTCCAAAATATTGTGCTTTTCGTATGAACCATCATACTGGTATTATTCCAATTTATAAATACAATTAGGCTAAACACCAATTGTTAGTGTATCTCTATTAAAAAAAAAAAAAAAAAAAAAAAACCTCAAGTACAAACAATACGTGCAGCAACATCAGACTTTGTTTTTTTTAAAGGTGAACATGTTTATATTTTAATGAAACCGTAAAATAAAAATAGCTTGAACATTATATTGGGGTTAAACTGAGAATTTGGATGCAAGTTTTAAAATTTATGTTAATTACATAAAGCATAATTAAACATCCAACCCGTCAACGTGGGTCTTTTTAACTCTGTGTATATTTTTTAATGTTAAAACCATATAGGAAACACATGTTGAACAAGACAACATTTAATTTCATGTACAAGAACCAATAAGCCAGTAGAGCATGATGGTTGTCAAAAGTTTATTTGTATATTAATAAGAACATCAGACGTTAATTTTCATATCTGATCATCTTATAAAGATTCAGTTGTAGAGCAGGAATGCAACGGCATCGTAACCTGTAAAGAAAGAAGAAAGCGCATGTCAAAGTGACACTCCAGGTAAACTGCAAATGTTTTATCAACATAAATCAATGTGCATTAAGATAACAGTTTTGTATTGTAATGTTACATAAATTAGATCTCCATGCTTTTGGACACTGAGAAAATGGACTTTGCAGATGAAACTGACATCTACAAATGGAAATCGATAATGTTTATAAAAAAAAAAGAAAAAAACTGTTCTGTATTCTGACTGTTCTGTATGCACTAGTCGGAAAGAATATGTTCTGGAAGTCAAGCAGCCCAAAATTGACCAATGCATGAAAGACAATTATGGTATTAAATTATAGTCAGGGTAAAAACGCTAGTATTTCTGGATCATTGTTCAATAAACACCTGTTTTTTGGACCATTCAAAGCCTGTATTTTAGTAAGAACTGGTTAATATTTATTTATATATGAATGTATGATTAAGTTAACTGAAATGGCAATGCAGTAAGTGCACTAAAGTGATGCGTGAAAAGTGTTTTGAATAATAATGATATGCATTTGAAGGGCCACTCACAAGACAGTGATTTATTTCTCAGTGGGCCTGGCACTTTCAAAAACACCAGCTTCCCTCATGGCATGGAACTCCTTCATTGAATCGTAATTTTTGTAGAACTCAGCATAAGCCCGTTTCCTGGGCTCTGAGACGGTGTACTGCAGAGAGACACACAAACATTTCCTTAGATTCAAGTAAAACTGTCCGTAGTAGCTTGCAAAAATAACTTCTTTGCCACAAGAAGAATGAAATAAATAAAAATAAAGAGATAACGATCGTGCAACCAAATATAAAAGACTACAAATGAGTCATTAACCAATTCTATTTCGATTTAAATGAGTGTTAAGGATAAATCATGACCAAACGTGCTCTCGAAAATTGTTGTCTGAACTTTGAAAGAATAATTCGGACCCCAGACGAAGTGCCAAGCACAATGTTGAACAGCACTGAAGCCCACAAAGATCTAATATTGTGTATACGGTCGTAAAAATTGATTAACACAGTAACACTGACCTTGAAGACGACTGCTGCAAGGATGGATAAAGTGAAAGCGATGGGCAAATGTAACCTCAAACGCTTGGCCAGGAGGCCTCTCATCACTGGCTTTGCAAGAGACATTGTTGATTTCTAGAAAGAGAAGACAATCATGGGAATTAATAAAAGAAACTCCCTTCAGCACAGCTACGTGCTATTCTGACCAGCACAAATGGACGACTGACAGACTTTCAGACAGCCACACAAAGAGTCACATTGTCTAATCATTTTTAGATATTGTTAAATTGCATGTTTGATATACAGATGTGCTATTCAGCGCAGCTCTAGAGCCTAAACTCAATGCGCTTGTTATTTATCTAATGTTAGACGTGATAAAGCGCATGCAGCCCAGTTTACTGTTATTTGAAATATGACCATTTTGATTGATATCATGGAGCCTTTTCAGACGAGGAACAACCTGCCCGCTAACACTAGC
>JAUMHI010000041.1:17983016-18003333 GCA_032359435.1 Enteromius unitaeniatus | reverse complement strand
TTATTTGAAATATGACCATTTTGATTGATATCATGGAGCCTTTTCAGACGAGGAACAACCTGCCCGCTAACACTAGCGACAACACGCTTGGAAATACAATCAGTGCACTTCAGTGTTGTTGAAAACACAACAACTTGATATTCCTAATGTTTATACAGATTTCGCTCTAAAAGTTTTGTTATAAGCGTTATAAGCAAGCTCGATATTTACCGTTTAATTGACGACCTTCAGCACGCACGTCCGGTTACTCAGACAGGAAGTCGTTTTATGCGGGGCCAAACTACGGAAACCGACGAAGAACAAACACAGTGGGGCCGATTCAGACCAACAAGGGACGGTTTTGTCATCACAAAGGAAAAACACGACATTTTATTCTCATAAAAACAGAATATTTATTTATTTTAAGCATTAATTAAATCTGATATATATAGTATCACACTGTTTAAATACACTGTACTTTCAGTATTAATATTATTAAAAAAAATAGTGTTTTTATCATTAATTAATAAATACAAACATAAAAAATACCAATAATTTTAAAATAAAATTGTTTATATACACACTGTTTTTATTAAAAAATGTTTCGGTGGAATATATACAAATTCTTACTACTTACTACGTACTTTTATTACAAACTATTAACTGACTGTATTAAAAGATTATAAAATAATAATAATAATAATAAAAAAAAATAGGTAAAGACAATTGATGCGTTTTAAAATAATGAATGTTTCGGGTTTCACGAACATCTGGCAACCAACGGCTTGTCTGCCTTATAGAGAGAAGCTGGGACTGGGTCGGGGTTGCCATATCCCTCTAATTATACGTGACTTTTCACTCGTTTCCTAGTCAGACCAAGGTGCTTGCTTTTGGACTGGATCTGGCAACACGGGATAGGGTTACAATCACCCGATCTTCAAATAGCAGCAGCGGAGCTCAGCAGCCGCTCGATCCGGAGAATTGAAACTGAAATTCAACACCGCCCGTTCCTGCAGCGCCTCAGCCGGTAAAACGTGCTCCTCGCCCCGGCTCGAGCGTCTTCTAGCTTGTTCTAGAACGACGACTGACTAACGTTAGTTATCTCCCATGCTGGTTTGTAAATACAACAACTGGGAACTTTAAACAAGCGGAGCTGAGCGATCAACGAAACCCTTCCGTCGGCGTCCGAGTTACTTTCCGGTGATTCAGCTTCAACGTGATTCTACCACGGTAACTTTGTTTTAACGTCACGCTAAGTTTATACGTTTATACTGCAGCATGTAATATTGATCTCGTTAGTTATACAGCATTGCTAAACGAAATGAACAGCATTTGATCGTTTCAGTATCAACATGCCTCAGAAGCGGCGCTCGCAGTCGTGGACGGAGCTCAAACAAGCCGGTAACGAGTGCTTCAGGGCCGGTCAGTACGGAGAAGCTGTGAGCCTCTACAGCCGGTCTATCCAGATGCTGGAGAAGTCTGGTAAGAACAGTCAAATATAGTCATATTTCAGATATTACCACAAAGAATCCCATAATCCTTTTGTTCCGTACAATACTGTTCCTATGGTATTACTTATTTTTCCAAACAGGGTCCCGGGGCCCCTATTTGAGTACTGTGGAAAAGTTTAACTTAATAAATCACACCAAACAGAAAGATATAAAAGTTACAAAGCAATGGCAACAGAGAAAACGGTTCCTCAGAATATAACAGATGTAAAGGAAGCAGTGGCGTTAACTTAAATAAAGACCCGGCGATGTTCTGTTCGCAGGTCAGAAGAAGGAAGATCTGGGTATTTTGTACTCCAACAGGGCCGCCAGTTACTTGAAAGACGGAAACTGCAGTGAATGCATTAAAGACTGCACATCGTAAGTGCAGAAAAACAGCAGGTGCAAAAATAAAGTGATTGTGTGCAGTGTTAATGCTCTTATTATTCATCTTTCAGGTCTCTTGAACTGGTTCCGTTCGGGTTTAAATCTCTTCTTCGCCGTGCGTCAGCTTATGAAGCCTTGGAGAGATACAGGCAGGCATATGTGGACTACAAAACTGTTTTACAGATAGACCGGAACATACCGGCTGCTCACGACGGAGTCAATAGGTAATTCTGCATGATCAGGGTGGAGAATTATTATGCAATAGAGAATGCACTGATACAGTATAATAAAGAGGTAATGCACAACATATAAGTATAAGGACCATGCAACGCATTGCTCCTTCCGTCCAGGATGACCAAGGCTTTGACAGATATAGACGGACCATCTTGGAGAGAGAAACTGCCTCCGATTCCCACCGTTCCAATATCTGTGAAAGAAAGCCTGGCACAAGCTGCCAGCTCGGCCCCCAGCCCACAACAAAACAGCGTGATTGACAACAAGAAAAAAGGTATTTACCTGTGCCGAACTGAGCGTGGCCAACACATTTCAGCACTTGACTTTTAATTGTATTATTCTAAGCACCAGGACCTGAAGCTGCTAAAAAGGCCAAGGCTCTGAAGGAAGAAGGCAATGCGTTTGTGAAGAAGGGCGAGCACAAGAAAGCCATGGAGAAATACACACAGTCACTCAGTCAAGACCCTACAGAGGTCACAACCTACACAAATCGGTAAGAAACGCCACCAGTCATTATGCTGCCAAATGTCAGCGATCCTATGGTTATGGAAAACTCATTTCAAAACTGGTTTGATAATACGTGTAAATCAATATTGCTCGTAGGGCTCTCTGCTACCTGTCATTGAAGATGTACAAAGAAGCTATTAGCGACTGCAACGAGGCTCTTCGATTGGATTCTGCCAACATTAAAGCTTTTTACAGACGTGCCCAGGCAAACAAGGAACTCGAAGTACGTTTATATCCCCAATAAAGTTCATTGTCTTTGCTAAATTGTTTTATGAATTGGAATTCGTTTGCCACTCGTTTTCTTTATTTATCATACAAAAAGGCCTAGCTTGTTCCGTTTTTCTTTTTATTATATCATTTTTAGCACTCTTTTGTTGATTTTGATTGCTTCCATTGTCCTCATTTGTAAGTCGCTTCGGATAACAGCATTTGCCAAATAACTAAATGTAAATGTAATACTTTTTTCCCCTAGAACAAGAAAGCTGCCGTTGAAGATCTTAACAGCGTGCTGAAAATCGAGGCAAACAACACGGCGGCGCAGAAACTATTGCAGGAAGTACAGAAGATGAAATAACCATGATTGTACACAGTGAGGAAACTTTCGCCAAGTGCCTCGAGCTGATTTGCCTCTCAAAGCTGCAACGTTGGCTACAGACTTTAGATATGCACATCATAATGCTATTTTAAATCTAGGAAATAATCTGAGTGTTCATGTTCACATAGGCACATTTGACCGGGTGTGTTGTTGTTAAGGCAATCAGGTTTCCTTCAGAAAGTCCACCTGTGTGTCCGAGATCAAACTTGTTCTGTTAATTACACCTGTCCATTTAAGTTGATTTAGCATGTGGTTTTTAAAGCGTCTTTCATTGCACATATAACTAACTGGCTCTTTTTCAGACAATATTTTAATTCCTACTTCAGTTTAGGTTGATTTAAAAAGATTAAGCCATTTTTTTCCCCCTTTCTTCTACTTTTTGTGGAAAGATGTTGTATTCTTGTGGGTTATTACTGTCACAACCAATTAATGTTTATATTCATTTGTAAAGACTTGACACCTGTATTTATTGATGTTTCATATGGCATTTTGCATCAAGACAACGTATGCATGTAGTAATAAAAGAGAATGTTCAGGAATATTGTATTTTATCCTGTAAACTGGCAGATGTAATGCTGTGATCAGTGATTCCTTTTTTTTTAGGAATTAACATTACTAGAAAAACAAAACAGTAAATGCCACGTATATCGGTAGTGTAACTTAAACTACATGATGCTTATTGAACAATTAGATTATCTTAACTGTAATATGGCTTAAATTGAATATACTTTTGCAAACAAATAATTGTAATTACAGTAAACTCCAAATCTTACTGTAAATGGATTTTGTTTGTAAAAAGAAACATTCACTTTCGGAAGTAATCAACAGAATGCTGAATTTCACCCAAAAATGAAAATACGCTATAAATTTCACCCATCAGGCCATCCAAGATTTAAGATTATTTATCAGAACCGAATCTGAGAAATTCAGCATTACACCACTTGCTCACCAATGGATCTGAAGTGAATGGGTACCGCCAAACAGTAACGTCACAATAATCCACAATGAATTCCAATCAATCGACATCTTGTGAAGAAAAAAAGCTGCATCTTTGCAATAAAGGCCATTGAGACAATTTTCTCAAACCATTACATCTGGTTAGTCTCCAGTTAAAATGTCATCTTGCCTGAATCAGGAGAGAAATACACACAGATCAAGTTCAAAACAGACCAAAAAATTACAGCAGGTTTTACTTATTTGAGACTCATATTATGAGTAATGTTTCAAAACACCTTGATGGATTAGTTTGTTACGCAGTTTTCAGGCCACAAAATAATTCTTTACTGGACAGCACCCATTAACTGCAGAACATTTAAAACTCTTCTTTTAACTTGCATGGAACATTCTCTAAATGCTTATATTAAGCACAAACATTTACACGCCATTTAATTCTTTACATAAGATTGTGCTCAATTGAATGTACACCACTACGAAAAACAATACAGCGCAATTTGGAACTGATAAAATTTTTATTTCACTTTAAATTGTCTTTTACACTTTCCTGATTATAACATGTAGGTGAAACTAGAACTGTTTTAAAAGACATACACAAATCTAGTATTACGTCAATAACCAGGTTGTATTTTTTTTGTCGTTTTGTAATTTTTTTTTTCCTTAAGCTAGTCTAAATTTTCACAACCACGTGCGCGCTAAGCAATGAAACCGTCACAGAAGCTAACTTTAGGCAGAATACTGGTCAGTAAAAACAAAGCAATTGGAGATACCAGATATACAGACAGGCTCGGCTCCACATTCACTACTGTATTTTTTGTAATCAAGCGTAGAATAACTGCCATTTGTTCAGCTAAGGGGAGATAGAGAGAGAGAGATTTCGTCTTCAGTGCATGAACATTGTCTTCAGCTCGAGACGGATGAGTTCTACACCTAAGTGGAATGTTATGGTGATGTGACAAGGTATTGTGACACTGAGTGAGTGGCTACCCCTCGAAAACTGCTCCAGGTCCAACTATTTGCCAAATTCGATCTCGGCTTGTGTTTCGCAGACTTTGGGCCAAAACGTCAAAGCCTCCACTGGTCTGCATCACTATCCTCCGCAAAATCAGTTGAACTGCTAAGGTCTTACCGAAACTCCTCTCTTAGCAGAAATCAGGAGTAGTGAAGTGCAAAGTCAGCCTAAGGCCCCAAAACACCACCTGATTTACATGAAGAGGTAAAGGTCAAGCACTGACTTCTGTTTCGTAAGAGGGTTAAATAATTAAATGTAAAAAAAAAAAGTTTTTGCAAGCATTTAGTTTCAAGAGAAATCTATATTTACCTCTAAAATGTTTACAATTTTACATCTCTATTAAACAGAAGTGTGGGAGATATTACTTAAAAGGGGGGAGAAAAAAAATGTACAGAACAAACCAGGAAAATCGTTTACTGATGTCAAACAGCACCTTTATGTTGACTGCCTCCTTGACAGCACATTAGGAAACTCTCCAGTTTGTTCACAATAAGGTCTGTAATCGTGAGGGGTCACATACTGATGGAATGTCTTTACCTTAAAACCGAATATAGACATGGAATGGCAAACCTCGGGTCCCTTTTGTCGTCGTTAGCAGTGTATGCAAAAATCACGCACGTGACAGCAATAATAGTAAATGCATGTTAGTCAGTGTCACAATACAGCCTGTTTTCATCCCTTCTGTATGAGATCGCAACAGAATTGTACTGCTACTCATAACGAAAGCGTTCATTAAGCACAAGTTATCCAGGAGGAAAAAACTGAACGTCACAGTGTTTGTTAAATTAATGGACAGTTTAATAACCTTTTGAATAAAACCAGCAATTGCCAGTACACTATTGGAGAGAAAAGACAGAGGAGGGAAAAATGGGTGGGGAGGGACACTATAATGCATTATATCCTGCTAGGCCAGAGAACATATACCTTTTAAAAATGTTAGGAGGGATTTTGGGAAGGGAAAAAAAAGATGGAAATTCTTTTCCACTATTCAACCATTTTCCCTCGTCTGGGGGAAAATACACAAACAGACATGTTCAAGACAAGTCAGCCTTGGAAAAACCAAACTTCACCCTGCCGCCCGTGGCTTTAGGGATACAAACTTGTAGGTCAGGTACAATTCATGCTGCTCGTCATACAGAAAGGTGGATAAAGGTGAGGTGGACTGGATGGAGCAGGGAATTATGGGCTGTATATGTGTAAGATAAAGAGTGTAGGTGGA
Organism: Enteromius unitaeniatus; assembly: GCA_032359435.1. Taxonomy (NCBI): domain Eukaryota; kingdom Metazoa; phylum Chordata; class Actinopteri; order Cypriniformes; family Cyprinidae; genus Enteromius; species Enteromius unitaeniatus. The sequence continues at coordinate 17,996,959 of JAUMHI010000041.1, read as the reverse complement.
TTTAACAGTGAAGTGCAACGCCTTTAGTTCTCGCCCTCGCCAGCATCCCCCTCATCACCCTGGTTTTCTGATGTCCACAGCTGCAGAACAAAAGAAAAAAATAAAAATAAATAGTTAAAACAATGCAATCATCATTATCCAAAATCAACTTCTTACCATAACAATGGTGTAACACTAAATAGCTTTAACATCAATACGAAAATAATTTCTAGAGTACCTTCTGATTACACTGCAAAACATAACTATGACTCTTAAATCAAGATGACCACTAAATGAGATAAGTCTTATTTTAAACTAATTTTAACTGAGCTGTCAAGAAATTACAAAAAAAAAAAAAAATTCTGATAAGCCAATTAATTCAATGGGAAAACACACTGACCAGTATGTTATTTTAGGCATAAACCGCCATAAAAATTTATATCTTAACTTTGCATCTTAAATGTATCCTGGCTGACAAAACATGCAAAAACATGCAGTAACCCTGCTAAGAAATTCATAATAAAATAAAATAACTATTAATAAAGAAAACTTAATAAAACAACTTCTATATAAAAAAACTATTAAAATTAAAAAGACAAATTTGTAAAAATAAATTAATTAATAATTATGCATGTTTTGCCACACTGTGTTTCAGGAAAAAAATATATATGTATAAATAAATATATATATAATTATAAATAACTAAATATAAGATAAAATCACAACCTCTTTAAATCGCTCACACTGCTTAAGACTAGCATGGCTCAGGTTATCCTTTTTTATTCAATTTATGATGAGCAATCTATTTATTCTTCTATAATTCTGCACTGTTCATTTTAAAGCCACAGTTAGCACTTACAGTGAGGTTGTCCCTTAGTAACTGCATGATCAGGGTGCTGTCTTTGTAGGAGTCCTCGTTCAAGGTGTCCAGCTCAGCAATTGCCTCATCGAAAGCCTAAGGTGAAGGTAAACATGAGGGTCAGTTCTGTCTTTCTGTACACTCTAGTATTCAGTATAAACTCCTTTAGTTTCACATTCCAATCACTTTTTGAAGAAATCCACTGAATGTTGCATAAATAAGAAGGGATGAAAGCATAAAGACTACATTGCGTGTACCCAAAACAGAAAACGTCAAACAAGCTGCAGATGAACCGATAATTGTCTAACCGTCTTTGCCAAAGCGCAGGCCTGCTCTGGGGTGTTGAGGATTTCATAGTAAAACACGGAGAAGTTCAGTGCTAGTCCCAGCCTGATGGGGTGTGTTGGCTGCATTTCCCTTTTGCTGATCTCAAATGCATCCTGGTAAGCCTTCTGAGAGTTGTCCACTGTGGCTATAATTTGAGAGGAAACAAAATCAAATTCATGACCATCACATCATAGCCTGAATGTTTCCATGCTCTATTCACTCTCAGGACTGGACCTTAAACTTCAGCATTACCGCTTCCAAACATAACCCTAATGTATAGGTTTAACAAAAAGGCACTTAGAGCTCACTTCTCTTTGATTCTCCGGATGCCACCTCGGACAGGTATCTGTAGTAGTCTCCTTTCATTTTCAGGTAGAAGACTTTGCTCTCTGCCTGGCTAGCGTTGGGAATGAGGTACTTCTCCAGGAGACCCTGAGAGAAAAGAGAAAAGAATGACATTAAACTATGAACATTAATATTACATGTATAAATGAAAAGCACAGACCATCAAAAAGCAGAAAACCAATTTTCTTAGAGATAAAGTATGCAGTTTTGGATCCATCCTAATTGTGTTTTTCATTTGAGCAGTATCGTGTTACACATAAAATTGATTTCTTTTGCTCTAACCATACAGTGACCTGCCTTGCTGTCTACATATGGCAGCATCCTAAGAGAAAAACATTAAGTGCATCAATCATATAAAGCCGTGCACCTGAAGCAGAACAATCTTGAAACAACCAAAGGAGTTCCAAAAGAAACAACAGTATTCGAATTAGCATAAATATAGACCTTAACACTTTACAACAGGTAACACTTTTTGACTATTAATTATGACTTTCCCCTCAAATTCTTAATTTGCTGCTTATTAAAAGTAATTTAGTTATTAAGTTTAGGTATTAGGTTTAGGGATGTAGAATAAGGCATTAATGTGTGCTTAATCAGCACAAATTCTAGCAATATCCATGCTAATACGCAACTAATGCGTGTAACCATGAAAAGAAGCCCAATAGATTATGAAACAAAGCATTTAATTTTGCATAAGAGACATCAGAATAATATTCCCATTTTTAACAAATGTGGAACTTCTAGAACTGTCAATTCAACTGTCAAATGTTTTCTTCACACATCACGTCTCTCTCACCAGCACGTCGTTGCAGATGTCCTGAAGCTCAGCCTCGATCTTCTCACGGTATTCACGCGCCATCTGCTGTTTCTTTTCATTGCCCTCCGTTTTCTGCTCGATGCTGGAGATCACGCGCCAGGACGAGCGGCGGGCGCCCACCACGTTCTTGTAAGCCACGGAAAGCAAGTTGCGTTCTTCGTTGGAAAGCTCAACGCCGCCCTCTGTGACGGCCTTCATAGAAGCAGCCATGTCATCATAGCGCTCGGCCTGCTCAGCGAGCTTTGCCTTCTGCACTAGGTCGCTCTTGTCCATGATGCAACTACAAAAGCATGAGACAAAAGTATGAAATGCATGTTGGTGAGCTACTTTTACTATAGTCTGTACACATGTAACAAAATTAAGTCAAGTTTAGAGCTTGGCTGACCTCCTTTTGTTGTAAAGAGGTCAACTTTCAAGTTGGTGCCTATTTTAACCCGCACCAGATACTATTATTAAATTTGGGACTTACGATGATTTAAGTCATACTGAAGGCTACCCATGAATGACTACGTAAGATGACCAATCCAAAGACAGTCGTTCGGTGACTTTATCTCAATGGATTCATCACTGAATCATCAAATCAGAGTCAAAAACATCAGTAAAGTCTCATTTGAGTTTATAATACTCACTGATGTTATAACAATACAAGAGGATTACCTAAAACCAGTCTAGTTAAACAGAGCTTCCTTAAGACTGATTAATTGAGTTGTCGGCTCTACTTGAGACCCATATCAACGCAAAATAACGCAGCATGTGTGTTTTTCTTTCTTGAACTCAAAATTAAGTTTCTCTGCTGATCAAAAATATCTTCGCTACAACTAAAATCCACCAAAAGTAAACTGGTATAATGCCATTAACTAAATGTTCTGGTATAAGAAAGCGCATCACACAGCTTATAAATAAAGCAAAAGTATGAAAAATATATATCAACACATTCATCAAAAATTAAGTTTGGGGTTTCATTTTGCCAAAAAATGATTTATAAAATATAACCATGCATTTCTGCAAAATAAACCAGGTTTATGTATAGATATTTATAAGTAGTACTTAATCTAAAACACTTCAGTCCAATTGTTTTGTTGTTGTTATAACATTTTTTTTACCTTGCCATTAACCATTTCCGAGAAACACACACTGTAAATAGGGAAATATTTTTATTTTGCCATGTTTTTTTTTTCTTTTCTTCATTATTTACTACAATCACCATGCATTTATGCATAATTAACCAGGTTTAACTACAGTTAAAGGCATAATCAGTGGTTAACCCAAAACATTAGTGTACTAGAACTTGTTTTCACGTGATTTTACAATCAGTGCAACAACTGACAAACAATCAGGTTTTATTTTTAGCTCATACCGCACTGACAGAAGCATAAACCCAATTAAAAAAAACAGGTCAAAATAATTATTCCTAAAACACACAACTGCTTAACCACCTCTGTGTAATATAACCGATCAAAGTCTAAACCAAACCCACTAGATCACCTATAACCTTGCTGCTGCTTAATATCACATTTATCCCGTCTATCTTTGTGCAAGGTCACGGAACCCGACATGGATTTGGGATTCTAGCAGGCCACGGTGGGAATTTCAGCCCTGTCAGCTATCAATACGTGTTTAAGTGGCAACGCCCAGGGCGTTAATGTCTCCGCCTGAACCCAAACCACAGGTAACGGTGTCAGGCGAGCAACCAGCCCTCCCAGCTCCTGGAGACCAATACACACGTGTGAGCTTGCTAATCGGTAGCCTAACGTGACCAAGGAGGGCTGGAGTACTAGTTAAAACGCGTATTTGAATGATTAGTAGATGACATAATCTGGTGCCGAACTAGATTTATTTACATAGGCCCTCACGACGCGTCCTGACGACAAGTCCGCCATCCTCATTGTTTCGCAATTTGCGTCAATAAATGAACTCTAAGGCATTTAAAAAATACTAAAACTATAGATTTGTGTCGCTCGTAGCGCATAACCTCCCCAGTACTGCACTGCAGCATATCCGAGGCTCTCCGCTGGAGCTAGCAGCGTTAGCCGCCGATGCAACGCCCTCTCCCTCACATTCCCTTCAGGAGTTTAATCGGATAATTCGCGCCCAATTCTATTTAACCGTTATTAATTGCAGGTCGTAAGCACTCGCTTTACCTCTCTGGCGTGTTATACTAATAACTAGTTAGCTGGTTAGCTTTCACGACGGCCGGGGGTTGAACAGACGCGGGAGCCGCTGGCCGTTGCTCCGGTGTAGAAGAGGGTTGTTCGGCGCGATGCTGCTTTGATTGCGCTCTTACATGATGAACGGTGCGCTTCTGATATAAATCGGACGTATTCGGAAATAAATCGGCAGTAATCGTTATTCATCGCCCGCTTCGGCCTAAGTCCTTGTACCCAGCCCCAAACCACAATAGACACCTTCCGCCATTGACAATGATGAGAGGGGCTTACATGAGCAACAATACAGCAAAATGCACCTGTAACATTCATAATATCAAACGAGCGTCCTTAACGGGCAACGTAACTCACATTTAAATATATTTCGAGTCCTGATTTGTGTCTGTTAACGATGGGAGTATCAAGCTGTCCTCCGTTTCGCTGCTCGGGGTATTCAGGGCAGTACCACTTCCGCTTGCGCTGACACTTCCGCTTCCTCTAAACTCCACCCCTCCCCCCCGCCAGTAGCCATGGTAACCGCCGTCCGGGGTTTCCTACAGCGTTTTACACGGTCCCTCACGTCACACAAGGACCATGGTAACCAAAGTCGTGCGTGACGTAGCTAGTCACCATAGCAACCGTTGCCAGGAGGCGCTCGACAGCTTATTCGAAATGGAAGCTTGTGAGATTAATAAAAACGGCAACAACAGAAGGCGATGTTTACTGGGTCTCAGATTATACAATATCGGCAAAGATCATCTGTGACGGTCGTTTCCGTCTTTTATTTCTGTTTTTCGTCATAATAATGCTGGTATTTTTTTTTATTTGTGTTTTAGATGTCACTTTTTTCACACATAAAAAAGCAACTCGTGCCAGGAAGAGTGTATTAAAACGTCTTCGCGTCAAACAGATCAGAAAATAAGTTTCGATTAACCACTTAAATTAAAAAGAAGAGAAATAAATAATTACAATAGTGATATATATATAAATTTGTACTAAAGGTCACATGGTCAGGAGTTATAGAAATAGCGCAGAATGTTTAATATCTAGGATATTCCGAATTTTACGTCATAACTATATTAATAGTAAAAAGGAAAATGTTTTGCATATGCAAACACTTCCAAATGGATTCATAAAATCTAATAATAAATTTGTGACCCTCTCTGTAAAATCCATTCCCAAAATAGAATTAAACAAGCATCAGAGTTTAATCATTAATTTCACTATCTTTGACATGGCCTTACTCAGTAAATATAGATATCGAGGTTACTTTTTCAAAGAATGTTCTTTACCTTATAAAGATTTTATGTACAGTAGAAAACAGTAAATCCCAAAACCGACTTTAGCTGGGATTTCACACCCAGGGTCACATTTGACAATGTTTCAAAGAGTATCTTGTGCCTTGATGAAAAAAAGTTACATAATCAGCGTCATTAAATTTTATTAGTGACCTAGAAATAGAATCAGAATTTTATATAAATTCTGAAATTATTACAAAATGTTATATATATTATAAATATATATATTCCTTTTTTACTATATGCTCATTTGACATCAATGCGAATTCTCTATAATTATTTGCCCATCTAGATTTAGTCTTATGCATTTGTTAATGTTCAATCATAACAATATCAAATTAATTCATTAAAAAAGGCCAAGAAATACAAGACAACCTATTTAAACAGGGTTTTATAACCCAAATCTATCCTGTCAGCGCTTGTGATACACAGAAGTCACCAGTAGGGTGTAGTGTAGATCTCTACAGTCACAGCCACTCAAACAGGTCAGTCTGCTGCTTGCTTTAGTTTGTGTTAAATTTTACATTGGCTTATATGACACAGACAGAATAAAATCTGCGGGTTTAACCAACACGGGAACACTGCTAAGATCACGGTCCACTCCAACAGCAGTTTGCCCCTGAAAAAGCAGAGGCTGCTCAATGCACGTGGAATCTCATCGTTGTTAGTATTGTTTAAAGGAAAATGACATTTGATAGTAATTTAAAAATGGTATGACGTCTAGTCACAGCAATGATGACCTAACCACGTTTTCATTTGTTAAACAAAAATGCATAGCATTGCAGCTTTGCATTCATAGGGCAGATGTGCTCATTTAGGCATCCTGCATTACAGTCAAGACGATGATGAACGAACATTATTACCAGGTATCATACTCCTTACTAGAGCTAAAATGTTTAATGCACCCAAAGATCTTTGGAAAGTGCCACAAACATTTATTTTTTGGATTTTCACACATCCACCTTCTCACATAAAAAGCCTCTCTGTCTTTTTTTAGAGTTTTAATACTTTTATCTTTTATTATTTTATTGACATGACATAATGTAAGCCTGGGGTATCAATAACAATGATTTTCTGATTATCTGAAGCAAACAGAATCAATGTTTCAAACAGGTAATCAATTAAGAAGCCTGTCTACTTCATTCATTCAGAATTGAATTATTAGGATGACCTTTACCCTTTCAAGTCAGGTCACACAGAGGTAAATCCAAAGTTCATCTTCCTTGATGCATATTTGCGATTAATGTCTGTTTTGTAACTTCATGCATGCATACGAGAAATGAACAAATTCTACTCAATCATCCACTTGTATAGCAATGTAGAGCAACCGCATTTGGTGCATGAATAATTTGATTTAATTTCTCACACTATTTGGAAAAGAATACTTAAGTGTTCAATTAAACAGATTCCGCAATGAGTGAGTATGTTTCATAAACCATTCAAAGCTTTTCAGTGATGCTATATCATGTATGACTCAGACGCAAAATGAGGCTTTGTTATTTTGGGACAGCAACCCAGATGACCGAAAAAAAAGACAGCATTAAAGAACTGAACATGGTCATTATTATTATGAACGCTTGTTAATAATCTAAGCTTATCCTTTATATACAAGAAGCTCAATACATTACGAAGCCTAAAATTAGGGAACTATTTAATGGACAAATGTGGATATGAATTATATAAATGAGAGGAAAAACTGGCTGCCGGATGGAAATGTCTTGAAATAAACCTTAAAAAATACTCCAGCACAAAAGAGGCTGCCGTACAGTGACGAGTCTATGCTCCCTGAAGGGACTGGAGAATAATATCTATAGCTGCGGGTCTCCAGGGAAATCTGTGCAGACCTGCTTAAGGCATGTTCAAGCAGATTTATTTGTTAAGCAATAGAAGCTGTGTTGATGCTGACTTGGTCACCTGTTCATAAATCAAAGACACAGTTCGTCGCTGTATGTGTTGTTGTTCGTGTTAATGACTGAGGCAAGCACCATAATACTTCTATTTATACTTTAGGGTTAGGCTCACAAAACAGCATTATTATAGTATAAGTTATATACTACTATACTATTTATGATACTATACTATTATTTATTTATTTAATTTCTATATTTTAAATTTCAAATATTTATCCTTTAGGTCTAAATGTAAGTTAAGTCTTTTATTGATATTACATGCAAGCTTATGTCAATGACCTAAAATTATTTTTTAATAGTTTTTGTTTTAGTTAATACTACTACTACAAAAACAAACTCTAGTTTTAAAGGAATATTTAACCCAAGAATGAAAATTTGCTGAAAATATATTTACCATCAGGACATCCAGGATATAGATGAGTTTGTTTTTTCAGATTTGGAGAAAGCATTGTATCACTCGCTAACCAATGGATCCTCTGCAGTGTATGGGTGCCGTCAGAATGAGAGTTTAAACAGCTGATAAAAACATCTTAATCCGCAAATATTCTGAAGTAGAAAGTTGTCTACTCTGATTCAAGAGAGAAATACGCACAGATCAAGCACTGCTTACAAGTGAAAGCAGTTCTAAACAAATGTATCTGATGTGAAAGATGGACTTTTTCACTGGAGGAATCATTATTATGAATTATAGACATGTATTTTGATCAGAAGTGATGGTTTGAAATTAAAACAACCTGATGGATTTATTTCTTACAAACATGCAGAATTTCACTTTACAAGATTTTGCACTTATGCACTTTTGCACAGACACTTGCATTTCCCTCAGTAAACTCATTTATGATTATATATTGTGGAAGATACTGGTGATTTAAACCTCTTCGCTATTTAGTCCTCTTGGTAGAAATACAGGGCTGTTAAATATGTATTCAAGAAATGCAGTGCCTCACAAGACACACTGTATGCCTCTCATGTTGGAGAGCGAACATAATAGTCTTGGACAATAGCACACATCGATTGTTCAGCTACATAATGGAGAGAGCTGGAGATTCTTTACTATGCATGGAGAGAAAGGACTAAACTATACTACCACATGATATAGGCATAGTCTTTATGCTAGCGTGCCATTTTTAGTACATAATCATTCCCTGGATAGAAATTAACACGCATTACTGACAGCCAAGCAATTGAAAGGAAGGAGCATAGCACAGCAGATTGGCATATATCTCAGCATGAAACATGAATGAGAAACTAGATTTGTACATTTTCTGAGGGAAAGATGAATGGTGCCTGCTAATGCAAAACTCACTCTGTGGTTGTCAGTATGTTGCTATGCAGTTGCTTAAGCGTTCTGGGTGGGTGCTAGGTGGTTGCCAGGGTGCCACTGCATTCTGAGTGGTGCATTTTCTATGTGATTAAAGGCTTATTTTAGCAAAATATGCAATTTTTTGGCATTTGTTTCCAGTTTTGTTTTATTATTTTGTTTTTCTGAGCATTTCTCAAGATCCTTTACACCTGCAGCTGCAACCAAATGCTGTAATGTAGTTATTACCTTCACAAAAAACAGCAAGTTTTTTCTGAATTTTACTCTGAAAAATATTTACTTTCAAACTATTTTCATTCTAAACTTGTAAGTGAATTTATTCATATATATCTGATAAAACATGCTCCAGTTTCAATGAGCTAAAGGTTGAAATTCAAAATATTGGAGAAAGTTGTTTTCTTGCCCCTCCTCCTCTGACTCGGGTTGCCGGATTGAGGAGACGTGGAACAAGTGCAATTTAAAATGAAAGGTGATGAGCCTTACGCTGGTAAGTTGATGAGTTAATAAGTTTTAGAGAGTTTTTAGATAGATGCTGAGGCATTTTATGTCAGGAAGATCTCTGACCCAGTTCATTTGCTGGCTTCCACAGCTGCAACACACTTAATATTCCACCAACTGGCAACCCATGGTGTCAAAATCCAATTGGTAACAATGAGAAGAGGGTAAAGTCACACAGGCAGAAACAATAATAGGCATTCCAAAATGGAACGTACATTTCCCAAATATCTTCAAACATATTGTAGTAGCTATTTCATGCAACAATTACAACAGCAAAAAAATGTGTTTTAAAAAATGTGCATAGTGTTGTTGCATTAGTTGCACTCCAGGATTTTCTTTGCAAAAAAGGTGAGCAAGAACTGCTAAATGGACAAACTGACTAAATTCAGTTAAAAACAATTAAAGTTGATCAATAAGTGCCAAGGATTATTGTTTTCTAACTGCATCTCCATACAGTCTAACCATTTGATTGATTTGGATTAAGTAAATGGGACTGTACTTTAGCTTCAGTCCAGGTCTAGCATAGTTACTGGCTCTCTGTTTAACACGATTGTCTCAGGATGTGAACCGGTGCTTGACACACTTAGCCTGTCCTTCATTCTCTGCGGTTTAATGATTAGCTGAAGATATTGGATATGAAAGACACGGCATCGTCCTCGAAGCCCCAATTTCTATATTAACTGGCAGCAGGCTGCTCCATTTTCAGCAATCTAGGTTGATGTGTACTGGAGGAAACCGATGGCGCTCTTAAAACGAGTGCCAAGAACTTCTGGTTGGCAAATGAAGCGAGGAACATAGAGTTTCTGCACAAGTCATCACATAATAAGTCTATACTCTTGTATGTCAGATATAAGTATCAGATTACTTAAAAATATGCAACATGAATTCAAAATTAACCATATTTTCTTCCTGAATAAAAAATACCTATCAAAACAGGTTTTTAAAGAGACAGTTCACCCAAAAATGACAATTCTGTCAACATATCTCAATTAACTGTCCTTCAAACCTCACAAACACAAAAAGAGAAGTATTAAACAGTGTTGGTTACCAAACAGTTTAGGTTCCTATCAACTTCCATTGTGTTTTCATATATAATATGGAGCACAATGGGAACCAACACTGATTATTAACATTTAATTTATGCATTTCTGTATTTTTTTTATTTTTTTTTTGCATTACTGTAGTAGTTTGTTTTGTAGTTCAACTGGAACTCATTGCATTTCAGTTATACACTTGTATATGTCAGATATAAGATGCAGATTGCTTCAAAAACATGCAATATGAATTTTAAAATATAGTTACACGATTTTGTGTTTTTCACAAAAGAAGATATTTTGAAGAAAGTTGGGAACCAAAACCTACATTACTCAAAATAGATATATTATCCCTTTAAACACTGTTTTAACAAACGAAGTCAAGTAAATGTTTTTTGTGTAGTTCTGTAAATAATTTTTCCTCTTGCATCTACAATTTTCCACCTTATTCTATCTAGAACTCGCCGAATGTCATCAATAAATGCTGGAGCGTTTCAGTTTATAACAAAAGCATTTAGGCTATAAATCTGCATCAAGCATTAAACACATTGAGAGGATAGTACAATATCATATCATTTGTCATCAAGACCACAATTTTGATTCTGCAGTGCAAAGAATAATAGATACAAAATGAAATATTCAGCAGCCCCTAAAGGCAATATAGAGAATTTATTTACACATATCCATCTTTGATCTAAATCTTCAATGCTTATCCCATAAGACACGCCTGCCTCGCAGCCCTCCCAGAGATATATAGTGGTGGGACGTCATCTGTAAATTGCTTTCTGACTCAGCATGTCCTGGTAAAATGAATTCACACTAAAGCAGGTAGTGGGCCTGCGGTAGGAAACAGCTGGCTTCGTTGTTTGCTTCTCTCACTCTGGTTGTCGCTGGTAAACAGAGACAGCCTGCATGCATCGCTGTCCTTGGATGTGCTCAAACCGACCCAGTAGGTGAGCAGGCACCAACAAATGAGGTTACCACGGGAACATGAGAGGGTGGCCTTAGCAGGTGTTTGTGAGACATATAGCATCTGCTGTGAATAACACTCAGGTGAAAGCGTGTATGGCAAAGCATCTTCCTCAACAGCTCTCTTTTCTCTGATACTGCAACATTATGTCACTGAAATGTCATCATTTTCAATAACAACTTGTGCTCTCTCTATCTCTCTCTCTCTCTACACACACAGAGGGGCGGATTTAGTGAATTTGGGGCCCTATATTTGCTCACACTTACTGTTATTTGCTGCTGCACAATGGTGCCACATAGTTATGTCCAGTGTTTCTAAATTGTTCATGTATCTATTATTATGGGATTCTTTCATTAACATTTCATTTAGCAGGCACTTTTATTATTTCATGTTTCAGATTTGTAATCAAATTGTCATCTGATAAAATCAACCGGGCTACACATAAGATTATGACAATAGCTGTGCTTGCATGTAAAATTAAGCCAGTCAGTCAGTATCAGATGCATAATATTTTCAATTGCTACAAGCAGGGTACACAAGAAGCACGTTCCACTTGGACACGCAGATGGTTGTCATGGTAATAAATATTGTAAATAGCAACTGTTCGCGTGCCCTCGCTTAATGCGCACCTCGTGTAAGAAAAGCATTTTGGGGCACAAGACAGTCGCCTACCTTTGACTAATGGCTAAATCCTCCCCTGCACACACATATAAAAACTACACAAATGTAACTAAAATTAAATCTATTGTTGTAAGTTGATTTATTATATATTTATTAAATTCTATCATAAACAAGATATAAAAATACTAGATATGATAAATATTACAGTTTTTCCTCACTGGCTTTGGTGCATTTCTCACAACAGTATTTAAATTTGCACAACAGTTAATGCATTTGTCAAAACAAATAATACAAACTGCAAAACCTAATAACCAGCAAAAGCGTGTCACTTGCTCAAAATGGATAGTTAATTTCTCAAAAGCAAGTATTGATGTCAATGAAAGTGTCAGTGTCAGGAAAAGTCCTGACACCATTGTTTATAAGATATTCAAATGGCTTTGTCATGTTTTCATTATGACAGTTTACTCTGTACACTTTTTCCAATGCAAAAAAGTCTTTTGAAAAGTCTTTTGCAAAAAAGATTTTGGTGATACTTCCTGAAAATGCTCAAGACAGCACTTTATACTATTTGCACAGCCATTTGAAAGCTACAGTAAAGTCAGACATTACAAATTCAAATTTACCTGACAGATTTGAACAACTATTTCAACATTTTTGTATGTAATAACACAAGCAATGAAATGAGGACTATTCGTTTTATATGGAATGACTATTCAGACATGACATAAGCAAATGATAATGTTATAAAACAGCAGAGAGTTGTATGAAAGCAATTGATGCACGTCCAAAAGCATTTGCATTTGTTGGAAGGAAATGAGAAACTGCTGCTATGATGTGCACACATGACTAATAGTTTTGAGAAATGCATTAACTGCAAATGTAAGTACTGTTGTGAGAAATGCACTAAAGCGACTGAGAAAAAACTGTACACTGTAAACATTAAACAACTTTCTCTCTCTCTCTCTCTCTCTCTCTCTCTCTATATATATATATATATAAAATATGTATAACATTATATTATAATATAACAATATACATATGGATATATGCAGTATGAAAATATATTTTTGTTCTGTAATTCCACCATAAATTTGTCTGAACTGTTTCATGTCATATCTTTTATGGAAAAAGCAAAAAATAACTCCAGCTGTCCTAAACAGAAGAAGCATATAAGTGAGTGTGTATTATATCAGGGTGGAGTGACAGAACTAATGGAGCTCTATGATCATAATGTGCTTTGCTTATGTCTAGGGCAGGTGGCTGCTACATTCCTGTGAGCTCTTTGTAGAGGCAGCAGAGGATGATGGTGGCTTTCCAGTTTTCTAGGTCAGTCTGATGCATGATTCTGCTGTGCTGATTCATTTTGTGTGCGTGCGCAAACCAGCCGGTCCAATTCGGTCATTGTTGTAAATGTGGCCATTTGGTGAAGACAGATTGTACGTCCTGTACGTCTAAACAAACAGGAAAAACTTCTGCAGACATAGCTGCACAAAGCTCATGTTAATTAAATGTTTTGTAATGCTTTTTACTTCTAAACCAAAACAAAGTCATAATACTGTATACCAAAGTACACATATACAAACACTTCTTACATATACGCAAGCTTGTTTCCTCCAAATCTGCCAGAATGTCATTCATAACTCTGCAAATACACTCTGCATAGAGATAAATAGACAGATAGACAGAGATAGATAGATAGATAGATAGATAGATAGACAGACAGACAGAGATAGATAGATAGATAGATAGATAGATAGATAGATAGATAGATAGTACGCCCGGTCGTAAGACTAGTCTTCCAGTTAGATAGAGATAAATAG
>JAUMHI010000041.1:17963554-17976854 GCA_032359435.1 Enteromius unitaeniatus | reverse complement strand
TGGAATGAATTTTAGATCTTTAAGTCCATCTCATGAAAAATCGGAGCAGAAACAAAGGTGTTGCGTTTATATTTTTGATGAGTGTAATAGTGCTGTCACACAAAAGTATTTGTTTACATAATACATGTGTGTATACTGTGTATATTATGTATATATAAATACAGGCATGTAAATATTAAAAAATATGTTATGTTTATATATAAAATATATTTATGTGTAATATGAAATATCATCATATGAATATGTATAAGCATGTAAATATTTGTCTGTGTTTGTGTCTTTATATATACATAATAAATATACACAGTACATTATGTGATTAATCGTTTGACAGCACTATATAATAAATGCAAGTTTACATCTTATAATTCTGACCGCTCTATTTTGCAATTTTAAAGTAAAAATTTTTTGTTTGTTCATTATTCCTCCATTTAATCTAGCAATTTTACATTTATATTTTGCAATTCTGATTTTATATCTCAAAATGTTCAATTTAATATTCCTGAATTTGTATATTGCAATTCAGATTTTTCCTTGGAATTCTGAATTTCTTTTTTTTTTTTAATTCTGAGTTTATATCATGCAAATCTGATCCCCCCCACCCCCACAATTCTGAGTTTATATCTCGCAATTCTCCACATAGTTTTTAGTTTACCATTTTGAGTTTGTATCTTGCAATTCTCACAATTCAGATTTTAGCTCAGAACTGTGAGAAAAACTCTGAGATGTAAACCGTATTGTGAGAGAACAATCTGAATTGTGAGATAAAACGTCCCAGCTACCATTTCTTTATTTTTATTTTATGGCTGAAGAAAGCCTTCATAAAAGTCTAAATGAGCTCAAATATTTCTCATTAAATTCGTGCAAGACCAAATGGTCTGTGCATGAAGATTCTCCTTTGAGGGTGAGATCTTTTTTTTTCAGTTTTTTTTTCTTTTTTTTAAACTGTTGCTTCAATGGCATCAAATCCTTCCAATCATTTCAATGCAGCTCATGTACGTGGAACAACACATCCTCAACACGTGTGTGCTTGTCTGTATCTCAGGCAGTCACGTGTTCAAACATCTCCCTGATGCAATGCAACCACCTGAAATGATCTGTTCTGCAGCCTGACATCAAAGTTACTGCTGCTAGTACAAAATCCAGCGCCTTGCAAATGGAAGATTATTTTGATATTTTGATCATTTCCTTACAGATTATATATTAGTCACTGATGTGCTTTGATTCACCTATGCTTTTGAGGTAAAAGTTTCAAATAGCCTATACATTTCTATTTTTACAGACAGGATAATAGTGGATGATGTGTTTGTACAGGAAGCCACTGAACTGAAAAAATAAACCTGCTGTTGTCACCTGCTGTTACATCTCTAATCCCAAAGTATTTGCTCTCCTCGCAGGAAAAGCTGTTGCTTCTGCAGGCAGGAATCAGCTAAAGAACTGGAAAATGGGTTATAATATATTATGATCATCGGATCAAGCATCATTCGGTTTTTGGACCGCAGTAAAGTTAGTTTGATGTTTGACATTCAGCAGACATTCGGTTTCAAACCAATTAACCACTTTGCGCCTGTTATGTTTTTAGCCCAAATTAGGTAAGGTAGACTTAAATATGTGTCCTTTACATTGCACAAGGCTTAATTTCTAGAATTGTATTTTATTTTCTTATGAATTAACCTTCTAAATTAATTAAACAATTAGACTACATGACATTACACTACACAGCCAATACTAAAATGTTCAGAAAAACATCCTTGTCAATGCACAAGACTTAGCCTTTTATGGGTTTTATAATAATTTTACAACTTTTAGGCCCGGTTTCACAAACAAGGCTTATCTTAAGCCAGAACTATGCATTAGTTAAATTTAGATATTTAAGCAACTTTTACAAAACTGCCTTATAAGAAAATATAACAGGTGTGCATCTTAACACAGAACAATGATACTGGCATGTTTTAAGATGTGTCAGAGCAAGATATTTTCATCTGACACAGTTCAAACATGCAAATTAGTCTGGGATCAGCGTCTCAATCATAGTCGAATCAATCCAACAAATAGCTCCGCAAAATTATTTAACGTTACTCACTGTTTTGAAGCTCTTGAAATGTTCTGTAACGTACACCTGGTGACGTGCAAATGCAACGAGCACACCAAGACCGAAGTTGTAATCATTTTAAATATTAATAAATATACAACAATTAATTAATGTACTCTTTACAATGTATAGTCTTTTTAAATCTGAAAACACGCAAAAAATAAATAAAAAAACAGCTTTGTGAAATCACGTGACTCGTTCTGTTTGAAGTGTAATGCCTTATTATAGTCACATAGTAGTTCAAGTGGCTTTCTGGACATCACAGAAAGAAAAAAAAAACATTTCAATGATCTTACCCTCTTTTGGAATAATTACAGCATAATAATGGGTTTCTGCCATGGGTTTGAACAGAAGGGGTGTCAACTGTTGCAAGTACATGTTGTTTCTGGAAGGGAGAGAAAAATCCTACCCTAATTTGACCGTTCTTCCTTCTTCCTTCTCTTTGTTTTTTCTTTCACACACAAACTTGTGTTCACTTTTTACTCTCAGCATCTGTCAGGTTTCATTGGTGTCTCGCACTTAAGATGTCATCACAGTGAGACGGCCCCTTCCCCAGGGTCCCGCTGGTAGATGGAACAACATGATAAAAGGTCAGTGAAGCAGTGAACAAGAACCAGCACAACTGCCATTGGCTAATGCAACAAGAACAAGACAACTCTTACACACACACTTTTATGATTACCAGTGATTTTCCTCCATTAAAGATTACTGTGATGATACCATGATGGTAATACTCTGGTATTTGATTATACTTTAACGTGGTACTTGCAAATACACATCAGTTATCACATAACAACTTGGCAACACCCACATGGAAATGTGCATTACTCAAATTCAATCTGAAAATATAAAAAAAACTAGTTAATCCTTCAAAATCTTGCATAACTGAGGGTTAACATACAATTTGATGAACTCTGGTAAACCTGCTGAGGTTAAACCATATAAAAAAAGGATAAATGTATACAAAAACTGACTGGATGGCTTTGAGAAAGAGCGAGATTGTCAGCATCGGTTATGAGGCGTTCATAACTATGAGTGATGCTCTTGCATTTGTTATTTGCAGTAGAGTTGTGATTGTTCATTGAGGTGGCACAGGTGACATTTTCAGCCCTCTCAGACACACACACACTCTCTCTCTCAGACACTCTCTCTGCCAGACACACAGAAGACAAAATGCGCCTTTAACACAAGATGACTGCTCTCAGCTAGCAGTGTCATTCTTTTATTCCGCCTCTAAGAAATATTGTGGGTTAAATACCGCTGAAGCCCACAGGTGCTGTCAATGGCTGCGTTTAAATTGCCAATCATCAGAGATTATTCACTAAGAATTGTTCACAGTCATTGTGTTGCTATTAATTTGTACTTTAATTCACAACATTCAATGGCCGAATCAATAGGCAATAGTCCTGCTTATGATGCTGTTTCTATGATGATCATTCTATCATTTCTCAGTTTGAAAAAACATAAAACAGGCAAACCTGTTGACTTCAAGATGGTATTCATATATCAAAGATAAGGAAATCTATTTTTACATTTTCAGTTTTTATATGAATTTTAGTTTATTTTTATGCAGTTTTATCAGAATTATTTGTTTTTTTATTTACCTTTTATACCCGTTTAGTACTTCAAGTAAAATTTAATAATTAGACACAAAATTTTTACGTTTCTATTTCTAAGCTTTGCAGCAAATCTTGCTTTATTTCTATCGCATTACTTTATCAATAATTACTATTTTGTATTATTTACTTAACTGGTGGACAAGTTAAAATGTATTATTATTATTTTTGTTATCAACTAAATACTATCAACAGAAAGTATTCACTAAAAGAAAGGATATTATACTATTATTATACATTATATTTTTATTTGATCTATAAAAACTCTAAATCCTTTTTTTCTTTGAATGTGAGATTACTTTTTTTCATGGTTGATATGAATATTCTCAACATTATCGATTTAATATTTCTTAATAAATAGCCAACTGTTGCAGTTTCTGCTGAATGTGTTTTTTACTGTTAAAACTATCAGGTTTGATTGGAAAGAGAGAGGCAAAAACATACTGCAATCCAACCTGGTCTGAAATCTACCAGCCTTCCAGTGTTTCAAGATACCTACTTCACCGTGTTAGCGGAGAGAGAGCGAGACGGTCGATGTCTGTGAAGGATGAAAGATATTCACAGCTATTGTGCCTGTAGACTGTGTCCACGCCCACATCCTGACATCCCACCTGTGATTGGCCAGTGTCCTGAATCCCAGCAACAGCTCTTGGGTGTCTCCTCCCACATTTTGTCTCCACAAAGAGCTCAGCACTGAATGAAGTGAATCAGCCTCAGACTGCTAGAATAGTAAGAACCTTTTCTCCCCGTCTCTCTCTCTCTTTCTCCGTCTGTCTCTACAATCCCATCTCTCCTTCTCTCTCTCCATTTCTCCTCTTTCTCTCTCTTTCACACACACAGACAAACGGCAGTATACACTATCCCTCCATCCACTGCACAGCCCGATGAGGGATCAGTTAGACAGGGGAAAGCAACAGATCATGTTCTCTGAAGCAGATCCAGCACAGCTCTGAGACATCAGCACCTGAGATGAGACTCCATCCATCCTAATTCTCTGTCCTGAAGACCTGGACAGAAACCAAACAAAATAAGGACTTTAGAGACAGCAAAAACTGTGGACATTACATCTGGACAGGATTCTTGAAGCTGAACCAGGTCCACAAGGACTTACGAGGGTGCTTTGCAATTTGTTTTTCTATCTTGTACGGGGGCTGGCGAAGGGGCCGGTAAAAGTTAGCCAAGACGCCGCGTGCCGTGCTCCGCGTGAAGAATGCCCAGGCGCGCCTGCCCAAGCCGGCGGACACGGCGCCGGCACCTACGCCGGGCCTTTACATGGAGCGCTCGCAGAGTCGCATCAGCTTGTCCGCGTCCTTTGAGGCCCTGGCCATCTATTTCCCCTGCATGAACTCCTTCGATGAAGATGATGGTGGTGAGTGGACGTATATGTGTGTCAGAGGATGTGGGTTTGCTGGCAAACTGTGACACCTGGAAGGTAGAGTAGAAGTAGGGCTTAGGTTTGAGATGCGGCTTTGTGGGTCAAGAGCTGTGCTGAAAGGTTATGGGTTCGAGTCCCACTCTAGACGTATGCAAGTTTTCACCAACGTTGTCCTCAAATGGATGGTTCGGAAACATAACAATAGCATTTCGGATGAATTTGTGCAATGTGATTTGAACAGAAACATACAAGGTTGCATATAAAGATGTGTCATGCAGCTGTTATATATTGTGAGATTTTGGAAATGAGGCAGCTTTAATGACATATGGTGGATAAATGTGACCTGCAGAGGGCGCAGGCTTTGAACAGAGACGCAGCAACAGTTTTTAGGGAAAAAGTAAGCCTTAATGACCGTCTCTAAATATAACCATCAAGTGGGGTGTAGGCAGATCGTATGAAAGCAGACACATAAGCTGGCAATTTTCCAAACTGAAAAATAGTTACAAATTGCCGTGAGATTCAATAATTGACCCAAAAATCCAAATGCGGCATCATTTCCTCACCCTTGTGTAATTTCAAACTTGTATGATAGAAAATAAGCTATTTTTTAAGAATGTTTCAACTTTTCTTTACTAAACCAAAGCCAGTAGGGTACAAAGCAATCATTGACTTTCATTGTATTAAAATCAAACTCTGTGTGAAGGGAGAAAGTCATACAGGTTTTAAATGACGTGAAGTTGAATAAATGATGGAGGAATTTGCCATTTCTTTAAACAAGACACTCCAGGTTACTCCAGTGAATATGCAAGTTTGCTTTCATTCAGATATCATAGATAATAATTGTTATCCTGTGGGGTGGGGATCATTATCGCAACGACTATTTGGTGCAAAATTGGTGCTTAGTTCTTTTCCCAGTACTGGGTTTTTTGGAAGCCCAAAAACTCTTGATGCCATGAGCTTGATTTGGATGTAAAGGTCGTGTCATACTGTTCCTTTTGATGTGCAATAAAGAAAATGGTGCTCTTGCTCCCTCGAAATCCGTATCTGCAAACTAAAATGGTAAAACAATTGATCTTTATGATTAATACGTGCATATGCACACACATAACGCTTCCTTCAGCCGGCATTCTAATCAGACAGGCGTTTTTATTAATGAAGGCATTTAATCACAGCGTTGACACTCAAATGCTAATATAGCTGTGATTTTCTCCAGGTACGGCTGTGGCTCATTTCAAACAACGTCTGATTGCAGGTTAATGTCTGTCTCAAATCCATCAGCAGACATCATGGCGTTAATTTAGCGCTCATTAGAAATATTCCAACTGCTCGGTGTGCTACTTGCTGAGTGTTTTTGAGCTGCAATTTTGCATAATTTCCCAAGTGCTTTTAGTCTAGGCATGCTATAAATCTCTCTTTCTCTCTCTCCCTCTGTCCCTGTGCGCTCTCTTCCTTTCTTGTTCACCCTCGTTTCCTTTTTTTCTTGTCCGCTCACCCAAAAAACCTTTTACACAGCCACGTCTATCCGAGACATCCACACACCCACCCACGCTCTCACACACACTCTCTCTCTCTACCCTTGGCCTGATTAAAGACTTCTCTGCAGGAGAGAGACTAGTATTGAGAGAAAAAGATTGTGCCTAGCTGGTGATCATCTTCGTTCAACATGTGCGCATCACACACAAACACACACTTATAACAAAAACGATGCACACTTATAGCACTGTCTGGTTTAGCTCAAAGTAACATGCTGTGGTCGTCATATGCATCTTCAGTTTTCACTTTACTCTGTAGTCTATATTGCATAGATCATGCAATATTGTTTGCTAATTAAGAATGTGGGCATACATCATTATATGTTGTACTGTGCATGGCCTGTGGTGCTGTGTTGGGCTTAATTTTTATCATACACTATTGGTTCTTAGACTTATAGGCCTGTCATTTAACTAATCAGCTCATCGCATCTTCTTTTTATGCTGATACATACTTGCATAAATCAACTTAATCAATGCAAATCGCACTAATGAATATGCTAATTACTGGAACACAAACGAACACATCGCAAGTGCTTTAGTTTAACACCTATTGCTGACTGTCAAATGCATTGGTGATTTAACAGCAAATAAGACTCAGTGATATTGTGCGAATTGCTTTCAGGGTTTTGATATTTGCCATACTATTTGCAGCCATTAAAACCTTTCGTTGACGAACACGTAGATAAAGGAAAAGGTTTTCTGCAAAAGAAGGGGAAAATGCTGAACCAATGCAGTAATAAATGAACTCGCCAGTGATTTCGTAATAACACCCATTACTCACTGCTCAAACCCCGGGACATTTCTGACCACAAATATAGAAGCGAAATTATCTTGTGAAAAAAATGAACTCCCGTATGATATTAATGCTTTTTGGATAGATCCATTAATCAGAAGAACGAGGGGAGTTAACGATGTCTTTGTCAGTGTATTTCAGAAGAGAAGTGCTGAATGTGAAGGTCCTTTGGTTGTGTTATACGCACATCTCAAGTCACCTGCAACTGATCTTCTCTTTTATTAGAAATGCAGGGCTGATATTGCAATACATAGACATTATGTTTACTCAAAAGACTTGTACTGAAACAGATGTACGAAACTGAAGCTATCAGAGAAGCGACTGCAGCAGTCCGCGGGCTAATAGATCTGTTAAATAATGAGCCATTAATGACTACAATTCCCTTTCTAACAAGACAGCTGTGTTCTCATCTTTGTTCAAACATGATATATCCCGACTAACACATGTCCTAACCAGACGCAACATAGCACCGTTATTTTTTCATCTTATTTGTTTATTTGTGTTTGATTTATTTATTTATTTATTATATTATATTATTTAATATATTTTATTTATAAATATATTTATTCCTTTTTTTGTTTATTATTATTTATAAAAAAATAAATTAATTAAATATCACATTTTTATAAAAATTATCCAGGCTGTCTTGCCTTTAAATAGTTCAATTCTCTTCAATATTAATAAAATAATCGACCACTATTAAACGCAGTTCAATACAAGGCACATTTTTGCTTTCGAGGTTCAAAAAGGTTATCCTAAAGTTTCTGGACTTCATGTTGTCATTTCACAGCCTTTCCGCTTTCATTGTGGTCAGAAAAACTTGCTAGAAACTGGTTGCATCCCATCTAATGGCATCAAACTTCGCTCATCAATCTAAATATTAATTTCTACAAACATAACATTATGATGGGTTAAATCAGTCAGCGATTGCTATTAAATCCAACAATTAAAGACACATTTTTAGGGCTTTTCAGAGTTAAAATACAAATACAAGTACTGTGTGATCACAGAAATGATTGAAAACGACACTTTTATTTTGCATCTAATCTTTTTGATTAGTGTCCTCTCAAGCTTTACCAACCAACTCAAAGTTTCAGGCAGTTTTTTCCTTCATTCTGTGTAAATATTTAATCTAACAGCCACACAAGGGCGTTCAACACCTATATAACACGCTCGCTCCCTGGCCACGTTGACACGAAGGGCCCGAAGCCTTTGCGACACGCATCAGACCCAACGTTGCCTCCCACCGCTTGTCTCGGCATATTCAGACTTCATCTTTCATATCCTGTTTGCTGTTAGTGCTGTTTGATGCAATGTGTACTAAGAATCCCAAAGCACAACATGTCTCGGCTCCCCCCTCCACCGGCGCAGGAACAAATCTCTGCCGAAGAAAAGCCAACGCTCTCGAGTCTCGAGGCTTATTAACCCTCCTACACTGACAGGTCCTGCATTGATGCTGCTGCTCAAAATAACTCGCAAACAAACACACGCACGGCATCAACGAGATGTCATACGGTGGCAGGCGCACATTCGGTGTTGCATAAGAGCGTAGTGAATCAAGGACAGAGGAAAAGATAGAAGGAGGTCAGGATGATTGATACTTTTAGCATCCGTCTCCACAGTGCGTCTGTGTGAGTGCATGAGATTTAATGCTGACACTGATTATCGGCATGTGTTTGTGGCTTCGGTTTTATAAAGCTGCTGAAGGATGATGTAGATGATGATATTTATGTTTTATAATCAGGGTCAGGCTTCATGTTCTGAAAAATCTTTGTGCCGCCTTTAACACTTTTATAGAAAAAAAATAAAAAAATACACTGCACTTAATTAGTAGGCTAATATAATTTTGGGAATCAACATATAAAAAATATAGAATTACAATGAGGTATTAAGATTGCACATTCAGAGAATGCGTCTTGATCTTGTTTATTTTTTAATTATTTTTGTGACAGCATATATTAAGATAATTTAAAAAAACACAGCAAAAAATGAAAAACAGCTAATTGTTATAAAACTAAATTAAAAGTAGCTAAAAAAAAAACCTAAATGACAGAAAAAATGCAATTTAACTCAATAAAATTTTTAAAGTGTTATTTCAAGCAAAGCGTTGCCAAGTCTTAAATTTGATACTTTTATTTCTCATTACATTTGTTTAAAATGAAATAAAATAAAAAAAATTTAAATATATTTTCCAAAATAAAAAAAAAATAAACAGGCAAAAATAGAAATAACAATAAATAAAAAATAAATGTATACTAACTTCAAGAATGACTTATAACACACATTTGCACTATACATTTTAAGCCAAAACCGCCCCAAAGCATTTACTAAAAATTACACAGTTACTAGCATTCCAATTATTTTCTGTAAATCTTGCAAAAGGTTTACATTGAACCACTTGTGATAGAGCTGTTGTTGTTGCAGTAAGCATGCAGTAAGCAGCAACCTTTAGCCAAGCACTAACCCAGCCTGAACACCTTAGCATCAGGGTGGTTAGTGTGGCAAGATTAACAACCATTCAGGATTCTTCAGAAAATTGAATTTTTTCTCAAAACCCTTGGTATGTATCACCAGAGTCAGACTCATTTAAATAGGTTTAGTTATGAAGTCGTATCATAAAAGACAATCTGAAGTGGCATCGCTCTATCAAATGTTAATGTTCTTTTGAAAATGTCACGAAACCATTTTTTATCGTAGAGAGTGCATATCTGTTTCCACTGCACAAGTTCAATTATTTAGAAAATGTCAGTGTGATAAGTTTGCGGTGGTCGATTCTCATCGGTCTGTGTACTGATCCTGAATCGATGGCTGCTGAAGTGCTGTTCGATTCACAGCCATCAGGCACAGGTGAGAAAGCAATCTGTTGTTTTTTTCCCAAGTGGAAAAGAGAAAAGTCAGCCAGGGTGAGAAATCTATCACATGATGCCAATGTGAAGACAACAGTCTGCCCAATCAGATAATGAAATTTCCTGTTTCACACTGATGCATACATCTGACTCATCACATAATCATCCTTCATTGTTCCTTTTATTAGAAGCATCTCTAAATTACTTTGTAAAATACTCTAATTAAGAACCTACATGTTAAGATGTTCAGTAACACTTTATATATAATGCTATATCAAATTACTTTTAATGCAATAATTATGCCCTGTAATGCACTTCACAATGCACTGTATGATCTCATGAATTTTCGCTGTTGTAACAATACTAAACAATACACTACAATAAACTATTATTTGACACACCTTTTGAAAGGATACTGCATTAACACACACTATAAAACATCCAATTTCTGCATTTTTAAAATGCATTTTAACAATTGTTCATTATACCTTTATAATGCATTAGGCAGGATCCATGTGAAGTCTTACCAAATATTTATTAAAAATATTTTAAAACGAAATCATTTCTGCATCAGACTCAATTACAAACACATCTGAAACAAGGTTCTGCATACTCTGTAAAAAAAATATTTTATCTAAACAAACAAAAATATATATTTTTTTTAGTGTGTTACTTGTTCCTCTGATACTTGTCTGTGAAATTTAATAGCAATTGTTTAAGTAGGTTTTTTTTTTACTTTTCTAGAAAGACAATTTAATGCTGATATTTGATCGTGTTTCAATTTCAGTTTTTCTTGCTTATTAAAAAATAGCAGGGTTGATGTTTTAAGCTACACAAATGGCTGTTAGAAAATTTAAGACAAAGAAATTTGGCATCACTGCTACAAATAAATATGCAAATGCAGGCCAAATGCACATATACTTCATTCTCCAAAAACACAATAAATGATGCATTTTTGGGTAAATTTATAGACTTTTTAGGATGTAAAAAGGGCAGGCAAAAGATACTGATGTACAATAGTGATTTTATCACAATGTGAAAGTATTTTTTGTTCCTTGTTCCTTAGATTAATGCACACACGTGCCTGGCAAATGCAGCATTGATTGATCTCTCTTTTCTGTCCCAGCGTGACCTCTGGTAATGTAGTGTGCAGGTGCATTTGGTCTGCACTCTTTGTGTTGGCATACACAGTCGGAAGCACAGCAATACAGTGACGCGCGGGCACAAGAACAGATGGTTGTGCACAAATGCTCAGGTTAACCTGCTGTCATGTCCTTTACTACAGTAAGGAAGTGAAAATAATGTCCTGGACTTTTATTTTGGCCATCCATAATCATTATGGTGGGGGGAAAAAAGGCTTAAGCCACATTTCACACCGAAATAAAAAGTAAAAAGAGAAACAATGAAGCTTACACACACACACACACACACACACACAAAGGTGTAGATACGTGTTTTGCTTTTTTTTGTAATAGAAAGCGTATTAAGGGTTTTTTGTTGTTTTTTTGCATTGTGACCTCATTTTTGATCAATTTTAACTATTATTCTGAATAGTTCTATGTGTTTGTATATATATATAGTAAATAAATATATATAAACTGTAATACAGTTTTTTTAGGCCTATTTGCCTTTACGCAGAATATAACCAAATATTTCAGCATATAATTTTAAATACAATATGTAATAATTTATAAAAAAATGTATTTTAAATTTTTATCAAATTTTTCTTTAAAGAAAAAAACTGAAGTAACCTTTTTCTTAACATTATATACATATATATATACACACATATATATATATATATATATATATATAGTCCATTTATTTATTTATTTTTTTACAGTGCACTGTCACATTATCTTCTTGACATTTTAACAATTCCCAGCAGTAAATATTTATATTACTGTAATATAGTATTTTAGGCTTAATTTTCTTCTATATGCAAAATAATCTAAGATACAAATATTATATAAAACATAAAAAAACGTTACTTTTAAGTTTGAGGTGAAGTGTTATTCAGTTCTTGACATTTTTCTTGAGATTTACCATTCACCAACAAAATAATCACATTACCTACTGGCAGGAAGTACATCTAATAATTTTGAACTTTCATAATTAATTTATTCATTTAGAAATGTAGTTAAATTGAAGAGTCAATATAAAATTACAATGATAATTATATCTGCATAATGATGGAATAATGAAATAACAGGTGCACACTAATGCTAATCACCCATTGAAACAAATCAAGACCATAATTGAAAATCCTAACCAAACGCATTTGTTTTTAATACACCGCTTAGCAGAAGCGTTGAGCAAGCACAGCGGTTTAAGTAGCAGTTGACTTGTGTAGTAAATCACAGCATGGTTCAACTGTTTTATAGCATTTATATAAGCCACTCGGAACACATCCGCAGAACAAGACTGTTTGAAGCTTCACACACTCACTTGCTCAATTACAGCCGCCTACACATTATGACTGAAGTATCTCAAACTGCATCCGGTGGCCCACATTTTGAATGGACACATTGTTCTGATAGGGCATTAATTCAGAGCTGTGACTTAGTGGTAAAATGGTGAACATGCAGGGGATATGAGTTTAAGTCTGGCTTGTGTGTTACTTTCTGATCTCGTTTACCTCTCCTCTCTACTCTAGACTATTTTATTGTCGAGATTTTCTTTATATATCATTCTGCCAAATCAATAGTAAAGCAGTGCAAAAAACCAAAAACATGCCAGAAAAAAACATGTAACAGATACTAATAAAAGCCCATTAAAATGTTATATTCTACACAAAAGCTTTTTTTATTAATACTTTTATTTACTAAGGACACATCAGGTTGATCAGAAGTGACATTATTTGTGTGTTCACTAGATTTCTATTTGTTTAAAAATGCTGTTTAGAACTTTTTATAAGAGAATTAAAAAAGAGGACACTGAAAAAGTGTACTTCAACAAAAATAATAGGCAACATACCTTTTTTTAATATTGATAGTATTTAGCATAAAATTTGCATATTGGAATGATTTCTGAAAGATGATATTGA
>JAUMHI010000041.1:17934703-17963454 GCA_032359435.1 Enteromius unitaeniatus | reverse complement strand
AACATACCTTTTTTTAATATTGATAGTATTTAGCATAAAATTTGCATATTGGAATGATTTCTGAAAGATGATATTGAAGACTGGGACAATGCTTTGATCACAGGAATAAATAAAATTTTAAGAAATATTACAATAGAATACTTTAATTATAGTTCACATTATTGATCAAACAAATAGTGAACATGACCTCAAAATTTACCTTTTCCATTTCTGGTCTTGGAAATGATTTTTCAGTGCACAATATTATAAAGAAAGACTGATTTGTAAACGACTGGAAAAGGATATGTCTTATTTAAAGCAGAGTGGCTGCATAGTACAGTTTTAAACTATTATATTACCCTGTGGGGGAAGTTACTTATACTGAGTTTCATTTAAGTAATGGATGGTATGGTATATGCACTCTTGTCTCTTAATGATATTCATACATCACCAGAATCTTTTACATATTTTAATATGTAATATTAAATAAAGATGGAAGGTTCTGAGGCAGTTTTTTTTTACAAGCACACATTTTTGCCTCAGTCAGATCACTGCTAATCAAATAGGTCAAATATCTAAATTATTTTTATATGTATATATTTAAATGAACAAAATTAAGAAATGACTCAAATGATTAGGCACAAGACAAATGTTTTACAGACTCTTGTCTCTGGTCTGCAGCTCCTGAAGCTTCAGTATGAAAAATCAAACTCATAAAATCCCAGAAATATCTCAGGTATATTAATATAACTCTCATATATTTGCTTCTGATAAAAGACCTTCCAAGGTCATTTTTTCTCCCCTTGCATCCATTTATAGCTCGGATCAAAGCTCTGTCTCCTGACTCCAGAAGACCACTTCTCATTTAGCCTGTACGCAAAACATGGGAGCTGAATTAGGTCAGTACATGAGTAAATATTTGGCATGATTTTTGGCTGAGAAGGACGCATCTGTGTATGATCAGATCCTTCACTGTGATTGAGCAAATGGGCTCTCATCCAACAACCAGCACATGCTAAATACTTCTGTATTTGGGGCTTATGAAAGGATTTTAACACATTCAGAGCTGACAGGGAACTGAGCATTTAAAAGCAAACCTTACATGTCCAGGTTTTTATCAAATAAATTGAAATAACTTGCAAAATATTTATTTCTAAATAAGTATTGTTATTAATTTTCATTTTGATTTTCGAATTGTGATTTGAATCGAGCATTCAAAATGTGAACTTTATGGGAGAAAAGTTTTTTGTCCAGATTATGTATGTGCATGTGTATATATATATATATATATATATATACATATGAAAAAAACACCACACGCATATATTTATACATATATGTTTTGTTTGTTTATTGATTTTTTTTAAAGTACTGGTTAGGAAGGAGATGACAGGGAATTGACCCTCAAACAAATAATTAAATAAGTAAAATAATTTAGAAAAACTTAAATAAACTAAGTTATACAATAAACGCAAACATTATAATGGTGTACACGTTTTGCTTTATATTAATGTGAATGAAATAAGACATTGACTTTTCAGGCTTTGTGAGAATCAGACACAAGTAGTTATAGTAAAAGTATAAGAACAGTGCTTTTGTTGGAAAATTGGAAAGAAAGAAATGTTTTTTTTTAGTTTTTACTTCAAAGCAGAACCTGTGTTGGGTTTTGCCTCTGATTAGAGAGTGCAGAGGTGATAGCCTCAAACCAGGCATCTATCAACATCACTGTAGATCAATAGGCCTCTAGTGCTACTGATTTATCAAAGAGTTAATAGGTAATTAAGGCAGGCTGGGGTAATGAGAGGTAATGGCATGATCGATAGCATGGACAAACCAGAAAACTGACATGCTCATTTAGATGACAGTCAATGTCTGGCCTATTGATCTTCAGCAAACTATGTTTAAATCAGAGAGGATTTAAGAGCATCCTATTCATGTTAACCTGGGACGTGCTCAGTCAAATCATGATGCTCTTATTAAATTATTTAATTTTAAATTACAAATACGTTGTTCATTTCTGCTAAAACACAACAGCTTTTATTTTACAGTTTTAAGTTCCAAAAGGACATAAAATTAACCCATAAATAACATTTTCTGTCTGTTTTGGAGCTTGAAAGCTCTTGATGGAAAATAATTTCTCCTGCTGTTAAATAAAACAAAACAGAAATCTAATTTATGGATGAGCCAATTAATTAAGAGAATGATGCACCTATTTGCAATTCAATTTGCATTTCATTCTTTAACAATAGACGCTTATTGAAGATGTAGTCTTAAGTCTTATAAGAGGTTTTTCTATAAGCCTCTTTGTTCTTGTAATCAAATTGATAAGAAATACATTTGGACGCTCTGACAAGTGACAAGCATAGGTCATAAACCACAAGCAAGATGAGATAGCAACTAAAAGGGCTTGTTAGAAAATTTCTTTCTAGTTTGTTGTATATTCATGAATGTCACTTTGATTAATGAGTGTTGGCCATACTGATAAAATGAGATACTTTATCTGTTGTCAAGGGATCCAGTCGCTGAGACCTTCTTGTGGTTCCACAATACTTGAAAGAACAGAAAAAGACGGAGATGTCCAGGGAAATGAAACATCACACTTACACTAGACATGATTAATGTCAAAATGGATTGTTTATATACATATGGATAATTGCCCATACTTATTTAAGTCACTACTACATCTCTGGAGAGCATCCAAAGTCACATGTAAAAATCAAGGCTGTTTTGTTTTTTGTTTTGTGTTGTTTTTGTCAAAAGGTGAACGTAAAAAGGCTAAAGAGAGAGAGATGCAGTGGAGCACGGTCTCTTGTCTCCCATAGCAACCCTGGCATTTCTAGTGCATTTCCTGATACATGATGTTCTGTTTTGGAAGGTTACACTGACATGCTAGTTAGCATGTGCCGAGCGCACCAGAAACGCAGGAAAAGACAAAAGAGGACTGTATTTTTAGGAATGGCCTAACTAGGTCATGTGCTTCACGGCCAGGAGAAAGCTGTGAAAATGGCTGCTTTCCCATCACTGCAGAGAGCTTGTGCTTTTCATGTGAATCAAACGCATTTCAGTGGATAGCATGCAGTTTTCAGAAAGTATATCTATCAACCTCACTTGCTGTTGCGTTAAAAAACCCTGAATTTAAAATGAATATATGTATTAGTCATTGAAAAATAGAAATTATTTGATGATCAATAAAAAATACAAACATTTTCCTCAAGTTGAAATTTAAAATTAACACAAAAGCAAAGGTGACTTAATATATTATATTAAATATTGTTAAAAGATTTGTCAATAAGATTTCATTCATAAAAGCACAGAATAAATTGATCAAAAGTGACATTTTATAATATTATAACATTCTTCTATTTCAGATAAATACTGCTTTGTTTAAACTTTCTATTCATCAAAAATTATGTTTTTTTTTATCACCGTTTCCACAAAAATTAATAGCAATAACACATTTTTCTTGAGTAGCAAATCAGCTTATTTCACATTGAATACTGGAGTAATGATGCTGAAAATTCTGCTTTGCATCACAGGAATAAATTACATTTTAAAATATACTCAAAGAGTTATTTTAAATGGAAATAATATTTCATTAAATTGTGGATTTTTACTGTATTTTTTATGAAATAAGTGGAGCCTTGGTGAGCATAGACACTTGATTGGTATTTTCCTCTTGCAAAGAAAGTACAATGGCTTGTGAACATTGTTTTTTGTTGGTTTATATAAAGCGCTTGCAAAAAAAATGAATACAAAAACCATTATGAGATGACATTCAGCTCTGGAATGGCTCTGAAAGTCATTCTGTGAATAGAAATATATTCATGAGGTCATGGGCAAGTAAAGCGATCAGGCTGTGGCTGATCCCCTTCACCTTTACTAGGAAAAGTCCAGGCTTTGTGAATCTGTTCTCTAAGCCTTCTGAGTTCAATAAGGCACCACTACATACTTGAATTATACAAGAAGATTATATTTTTCAAAGGATTTATTTTTAATACAACTAGTGCTCTACCTGGCGGCAACGTTATCACAACATTTAATTCAGTCTGATATGAAGAGGATTTGATAGAACTTGCTTTTTCCAGTGCCTTTGCTGCTCAGAAATACAAGAATAACGTGAATATTTCACAAGGAAACACACTGGATTCCCACAAAATTAATCTGAAGGAGGGACTAACATGAGAGACTTGTTTCCAAATATAAGAGGCAACTAGCAAACATATGAATTACGTGTTGGTTTGGTAAACGTATATTTCTTTCTTTGTTTCAGACCCAGAGGGCCGCCGGTTAAAGGGCATTCAGAGGAGTACAGAGACAGGGCTGGCCGTAGAAATGCCCAGCCGTACGGTCCGCCAGGCGAGCCACGAGTCCATCGAGGACAGCATGAACAGCTATGGCTCGGAGGGAAAGTGAGTATTATACATCAATACTACATTTGTTTCAAAGGAATAGTGTGCCCAAAAATGTCTGAAAGCCCTCACGTGATCCAAGATGTAGATGAGTTATTTAGAGAGATTTAGCATTACTTTTTACCTTTGCAGTGAATGGGTGCCGTCAAAATGAGAGTCCAAGCAGCTGATCATCACAAGTAATCCACACCACTTCAGTCCATCAATTCATATCTAGTGAAGTCAAATCTATATGTTTGTAAGAAAATATGAAGACACAATCATCACATTTGGGTCCATAATATTTGTTTAGGACGGTTCTGATCTGTGCATATTTCAAGATGACTTCACTGGAGAAACAATCTTAATAATGGATTTGCTGCTTACAAACACACAGTTTTCACATCGTGAGATATTAATTGATGGACCTGAGTGGTTTGGATTACTATTGATTTTTATTGTGATGTTTTTAACAACTGCTTCCTCTCTGAAGAAATGAAGCCCGACAAATCTGTAAATCTGATTTAGTTTGTTATCAGTTTGAACATGTGATGGGATAAAAATAGGAGAGAGTGTTGCATTACACTGAAGAAAAGTGGAGGTGAGATGAGAAAAAACCTTTAGAAATATACCTCTGTACACTGACTCTGGATATATTCAGCTACAATTTCATTCAGACAATTCTTTCTTCAATCTTTGAATCTTCCTTCCTTCTTTCTATCTTCTTTCCTTCTTCCTTTCTTCTCTTTCTTTCTTTCTCCCATCCATCCTTCTAACAAAAGGTACAAAAAACAAGAGAGATATTATTTCTATCTTTTGACAACCTTTGTATTTTTTATTTAAAAACTACTTAATATTCCTTCCTTGCTTCCTTCCTTCCTTCTTTCTTACCTTCTTTCCATATTCCCTTCTTCCTTTCTTTTTTCCATCCTTCCCTCCAACAAAACCTACAAAAAACAAGAGATATTATTTCTATCTTTTGACAGCCTTATATTTAAAAAAAAATAAAAATCATATTTTCAGTTTTACCAGTTAAGCAAAGCAAAATTAAAATCAGGAATCTACTTAAATACGTGAATCACAGTTATATTCAGAGGTCTCACATTCCCATTTTTTGGTTTGGGATACATAGCATGTGTTATTGCATTACATTTTCTAGAAACAGGGATGTTCATCCAATAGCTCTCAGGAGATTGTGCTTATCGAGCAATAAATAAAAAGTGTCTGAGGTATTCCCATAAGTTACATAACCGACAGGATAAACCTCTCTTCTCAGTAATAAACCTTTTCTGAATGAAATCCAGAGTTTAGACCTTCTGTGTTGATGTACTGTAAACTCGTTTTAGATCTGGACACTGTCTGGAGTGTCACATCAAAGCTACAGGTTTTGGGTTTTGCGTGATGTAGTCTTATTTTAGCTCTGTGGAGGACAAAAGCTGTTTAGCTTTAATTCCAATGTGGCAGAAAGTTTTGCACAAGTTGGATACATAAATGGAGAAGATATTTGCTGGTTTGGGCTTGTTTGAATCAGGGCTGTTAACGTTATCTAAAACTAAAACCACAAAAACATTCTCGTTCATTGAAAATAACAACATACTCCATTTTTGACAGTTTTCAGAAATCCTGTTTTTTCATAACTTCAGTTAATCTCAATCAAACTGCAATTGGGTTATTTTGACCAGGTTAATAATAACTAAAAATACCAACACAAGAAAACAATAATAACATGATAACAAAATACAAAACATGATTTTTGAGCATATTATCTGAAGATTATTTACAACAATCCTCATTTTTAATTAGTTTGAAGCTGATGTACTTAAATAACTAAAACTATGTAAATGAATAAATAAATATTAATAACTATAATATAGGCATTTTTGTAATTAATGGCAAAAATACACACCAAAGTTACTAATACAGTGAAAACAAAAACAAATAAATAAATGTTTATTAAAAAAAGATAAGATTTAGATAAGATTTTAATAAAAAAAAAATTGTATTAATGCTCTTTTCATTGAACAAACACATTTTTTAAATGAATTATCAACCATTAGACATACTGTGGCCTAAAATTATTTGGACATGTATGGATGTCATTGCATTGAATAATATAAGAAAATATAAAAGCAAGTGCCTTTTATTATATATATAATAAAGATTGCACTCATGCAAAACATAAATATTTGGTATAAAATTAAGACAAAATGTATTGGGACACTTTACAGTTGCCAAAAGCTACAATAAAGACATTAAGAAAGGTTGCATGAGGATATAAACTTTAAATATATTCACAGAGTTTTTGTCAGTCAAAATAAGAACCACTCATTAATGACAAAAACTTCTGAAATGCGCTTGCAGTTAAAAACAATATGTTCTGTTACATAATTATAACGATATGTTATGTTCGGCCGCGGTCTATTCTGCATAAATTTTCCCTCAAACTCTTTGTCCAATACCCAGCGCTCCATTAGATATTCACGAACAGAAAAATACTCCCTGTGACCCTTACGTAATGTAGTTGGATGCTCTTCCTGCGGAGCTCCATCATGGGAGTAAAATCCAGCCCAATTCAGCGGGATTACTGCGCAGTTTATGGAGCATGGGGATTAGAGTTTTGGCTGCCACTGCTGAGGATATTTTACCATATTACATTGCATCTTATGCATCTCATGAATACCTAACAGAGTAAAACATATTTTACATAAACACTCACTGTCAGTCGGGGCTTTGACAAACAACTGTGATGGAAAGTCACAGAGCAAGGCTGAACTGATTCAGTTTTTTTTTTTTTTTTATGTATTCAGTATCTAGTGTTTATTTTATCTGTTTCCATAAGATATTGTTTGTAAATTGCCTTCGGGCTTTTTGCCTTTATATACCTCAAATGTTAAAATCAAGCAAGTTTTTAAATCATTTAAAAATATTACAACTTTACAAAGCATTACAAGGTATTAAAACACTTAAAAACTATAAAAAGTTCATATTAAAAACTAATCAGGTTTATAACATTTATTTCTTTGCAGTTGTCTCCTCAAAACTCAATTTCTAGTCTATTGATCTTACAAAAATCAATACATTTTCATAGAAGCATAGCTATCTTTAAAGTGGTTTAGGTGTTTTTACTTTAAAAACACATCTAGACTGATCTCTTGCATCTCTGACCTGCATAGCTCCCACTTTTTTCAGTAAAAATGTCTTATTTGGGGAGCAAGAAGTGCGAAAGAGGTCACATTAGTGACATTTATGTAATGGACCTGTCAAAATGGCCTAGAAAGCAGCAATCTAGCGCTCTAATTATAACTCCAAAAGCAGAACTGCTCATGGTGTATGGACCAAAAATATAATCATATTAGATGTCCTGAATAAAATCATTTTGATGCATTTTAAACAGCCAGAAACTCAAATGCAGTGATGGTAATATGAGTAATTTTAAAATTAAAAGTGAATGTCCTCAAGTTCACACAGGTGCCCAAGCACAAAAATAGCACAGCTTTGACATTTGACACCCAAAAAGTGTCCAGATAAACAGTATATCTGCAGATGTTTTATTTAAAACCTAACAAACGTAGTGAAATACTTTTTGGGGCATCTGTAGAAAATGAAGATGTTGAGGTCTATATTCGGTAAATTCTCAAAAAGATAAAGATAAAAAAATCTAAGAGATATAAATATAATTAAACAGCTGATCATTATAGTTATTATTTAAATCATAAAAACTGTATACATAAATAAAATAAAAACAGATAAAATAAATTAAAAAACCTTGTTAAACTGATTTTAATTCAGCTTGTGCCCAAGTAAAAAACATCTCTCATTTTCCTTTAGTTTAGTTCCTAAGACCAGAACACAGAACAAAATGATTAAAATTGACCTAAAATGAAAAAGGAAATAGAAAAATAAAACAGTCAAAATATTGCTAAAACTATAACAGTATCTTACTGATGCTAAAATAACAAAGTCTCCATCACATTTAAAAATACGTCTGCACTCTATTTCAGATGTACAAACATTTCACACATACCTTTTACTTTTTTTCCAGAAAACAATAACTCTTGTTCTTGCATGCAGGATCTGTTTAAAATGTTTGCATGCGATGAATACCAGAGCGGCAGAAGAGCGGTGCAGAGACAGTGATGTATAAAGCAATTGAGAGCAGTGCACTGAGACGCCATGATTAACACATAACACAGACAAATGCTTATTCGAGTGACATCAAGAATATGGCGTGTAATATGTGGAGTGCTGATAGGTGTATTTGTCACTCTCTGAAGCGTTTGTAGTAATGCGTGTGTGTTTACTGCTGACGCCAGTGCATGCAGGGGCCGGTGACTAACAATCACTCTCCTTTTGCCAGATAGAATGATGAAATGTCACATACGAGAGAGGAAGAGGGTGAAAGGGATAGTTTGTCCAAAAATGAACGTTCTGTCATCATCTACTCACCCTCAAACCCAAACCCAACCATCTTTCTTCTGCGGAACACTAACAGAGATGTTTTGAAGAAACTTTCAAGCAGATTGTGACCACAGCTGTCAAATTTTGGTTCTAATAATGAAAAAAAGAGAACACAATAACCCTTAAAAGTAGTCTGACTTGTGTGCTTTTTTCCTAGTCTTCTGAAGCCATATGATATAACTTTGTGAGATGAACAGATGGACAGAAAGTTGTTTTCAGAATCTGTTCGCTTGGCTGCCATCTTTCAGCAGCTATTTTACATTCAAGTACGGCTCCTGTCTACTTAAACAGAAAAAGCAGAACTCGTGTCAAGATTTAGTTTCAATAACCAATTTTAAATCAGCAATAAATTCTGTAACAATGGTATCACACATTTAGCTTTTTTTACTTCAAATGATGCTTTAAAAAGTTTGTTAAAGATATTAATAATAATGTGTGTGTTTATTTTATATTTTATCTATATTTTATATTTTTATTCTTTAATTAGCCTTTATTTTTCTCATTAGCCAGTAAATACACTACTGTTTGGGGTCAAAAACATACAAACATCAAACAATGGCTTAATTTATTTGATAAAACATACTGTATTATTTTTATGATTAAGTATTATTACAATTAAAAATAATCTCCCAAATCTCTTCTATTTGGATGCTTAATATACTTTTTTCAGAATTACTATGGAAAAAACAACATTTATTAATTTATTATTTCAGCAAATATTAACTTTTTTTAACATTATAAATGTTTTACTGTAATTATTGATGATTTTAATGCACTCTTGCTGAAAAAAAGTATTAGTGTATATATTGAAAGTAGTGTATAGGTATATTCATATCGTTTATTTATAGGTATATTTTTTTATATTGTGACAAAAAAATGTTGAATAGAACACTTTTCTGATTGGAATGGGATTATATGGACTGTGGGACAATTTTCTGTTTGTGTTCCAAAAGGCCTTGGAAAGAGATCTTAGGAGTAAATGATGACAGTTTCTTGAAGAACGGAGAGAGACAAGCGGACGAGAGACTAAATGATGAACTAGATATTGATGTGGGACAAAGAGACAGGATGGAGTGAAAAATGAGCGAAAGAATGAGGAGGCGATGAAAATGGCATCTCTGGGGATGCCCAGTCAAAGTATTAGGCATCAGGATTGTCTGGACCCTCCCAAAAGCATTTTAAAAATAGACCTGTGCAGAGACGGTAAGCGAAAGAGAAAGAGCCGGGAATGTGTGGAGGGGCGCTGGAGAGAATCGAGGTCAAACCGCAGAAAGAAAATTAATTATGAATCCGTCCACATTAGCGTGGAGGATTATTGAGAACAAACACACAGGAATGGAGAAAGGAGAACAAGAGAATGACAGTCACATAGAGAGCCAAGGGAAGCTTTTTAAAATAAATATAAAATATTAATAAAGAACTGCAGAAACGAATGCCTATTCTCAAACAGGTTTCCTGAACACTCTTCCATCTGCCATCGGACGGTCAAAACACATAGAATGTAAAAACAGCTTATGTCGGGGTGGTTATGTTTGCTCTTTGCCCTCTTTGGCCCCTTTTTTGCAAAAGAAAGCATACTTTCTTCAGCACCATCTGTTTCTGTATCTAAAATTGAGATCTTGTTACAAAAACAATTAGACCTAATTAATCTCATCCGAGCACAAGTGGCTGCCTTCTGTATGTTGAAAAAAAGTCTATGATAAGCATTATAGGATTCTTCACCTCAGTATACTAAGCTAGTTTCCTACAGAAGATCTACCTAAAGAATGAATAAGAAATTTTTTATGAAATTAGAGCTTGCTTCGTAATTGTGAGAAAGGCAGGTAGATGGCTATTTTACTCTTATTGTTATATAATATAATATTATCATTTATTATAATATAATAATTAATTAGGAATAAAAAAAATGCATTATATTATTAGAATTAAATGATTTTAATTTAAATTATATATATGTATATATATATATATATATATATATACACATTTATTTTGTTAAACATTTATTTTATAATATTGTGATTCGAAAATATGTTTTATATATATATATATATAAATTAAAATTGGTACTCAGCTCCAATTTTGTTGGCGCAATTATAAACTGCATCAAATATTGATTATTAGTTTTTTATTGTCTGTTTTTCTTTTTGCTTTATATAGTCTTATATAGTTTAAAGTACTGCATATTGTATTGGAGTATTGGAGCTTCAAAGTGTTTCTAATATAAACTTCCAAATTTGTATCTATAACATAACATATTAATATAATTATAATTTTGAATTATAATATAATTATGCATTCTTAAGTAATAGTACCTACTATTTTTTATTAAAGTAATTTTGTATAGTCATAATATACTTTATATTCCAATAAAAATTTGACAGTATATAAAATCAATGGTATACATTAAAATAACTGGTTCTTAAATTAATAGTTTATTCAATTATAAATACATCAAGTATACATCAGTCAAAGGCTACCTTTTTTTTCTTTTTGCTTTATATATTGTTTGTAAGTATGAATAGTTTTAGAGCTTGTTGGTTTAGTTTAAGGCTGTAAAGATGTTTTAGGAGGAGAATATTAAAAATAATTCCAGAAGGCTGATGAAAAAGTGGACAGTCAGTGTTGAGCTATTAGATGAAGGCCAGACCTCCTATTTCAAGAGGTCATGAAGGCGAATATGACATGGAGCATGCGGCTCATCTCCTGGAAACGCATGTACAGTACACTGAAGTAATGAATTTTTGGCCGCATACATCTCAGATCTGCCTATAGGAGCAGGAAGCAGTGTGATTATATGCGTGTGCGCTGGCTTTGCTCCAGCAGAGCACTCGGTGCTATCAAAGCTCAGCTTTACTGTCAGGCATAAAGGCTGTCTATCTTCATTACATAAAAGAGAAGTGTCCTACCCCCATCGATCCCGTCCCCCATAACAGAGCCATGCTGTTATCAGTTCAGCCTTCACAGAATGAAGAAAACCATCATAATGTGTGTCATACATACTTGCCTGTTGTCGATCTTCAAAGCAATACATGCTTCCTTAATTCAGGCAGTACTCAAAACAATGAAATATACGGACACAAAACATTATTTTAAGACAGCATTGTATGTTCCATCCAGCAGACTAAATAGAGTGCATGAATCAAATGAATGCAGACTTTCACAGTAACACTGCCCTGTTTTCTTCCCTTTAGTCTGAACTACAGTGGAATGTGTCTCGCATCAGACGCTCAGTTTAGTGACTTTCTGGACGGGATGGGACCTGCTCAGTTTGTGGGCAGGCAGACACTAGCTACAACTTCAATGGGTGAGTGCACTTATACATCACATGTTAGTGTAGTACAAGTGAACCGGATAGAATTAGTGCTTTCTTGTGCAAATAATTGCGAAAATACGCATTTTGTATTTTATTGTGTTAAATGATAATGAAAATTGTGCATCTTATTAGAAATGTATATGTAAATGATGGAAAGTCATAAACAAAGACATGATGAAAAAAAAGGATGTTTAAAAAAAAGATTGAAAATGCTGAAAAGTATTATTATTCTTGTTATTATTATACATGTTTATTGTTTTATTTATTGCCCTATAGTTTATAATTTGTTGATAATGTATAGAATAGAATAATTATATTATATTAATATTATAAATATATATATATTATATTAATCTATTATTAATATATAAATCTATGAATATATTATATTAATCTTAGATTTTATATATATATATATATATTACTTAATAATTACCCATTTTACAGCATGTTAATGTATTAATGTAATTTTATATATACTGTCAAAATGTTTTATAGGCATATATATATAATACTTTGGCATACATGTTCACTAAAAAAATCATTTCTACAATCATACAACAGCAAACAAATAAATTTTAGCCTTATGCTGTGCCTCTGTCTTTTTGCTTTAAATATTGTTTATCATTTTTACTAGATCTTTTTAGATAGTATAATAAATGCAACTAAAGTAATAGAGCTTGACACCTCTTTTGTGTTCAATAAGTGGTCATATTAGTCGGAGCTGCTTGTCAAAAGGTTGTTTGTATGACAAAATATTCAATAACATAGTGGAAATTAGAATGCATGAAAAGAGAATCTATTTTGATACTTCCCAGAAATGTTCAAATAATTATGATTATCAGTTTTGTTGGAGTATGGTTCTGTTATATTAAAGGGATGCTATAAAAAAAATGCAGAAATAATGTCACTCAGCCACGTCACTTGACCCTCGTTAACGTGTGTATTAATGTCTGCAGGAGATGTTGAGATCGGTCTGATGGAGAGGAACGGACAGCTGGAGGTGGAGATCATTCAGGCTCGAGGACTCATCATGAAGCCTGGATCTAAGGGCCCTCCAGGTGATTCTTCCTCAGACAGAGGCGTAAGCCTGATACAGCGATTTCATTCAGTTAGCCAGAGGACAAAACTGACTGCAAACGTTTATAGATTGGTTCTTAAACACAAAAGCTTCTCTTAGATTATTCTCCACTTCTTATCTGAGCTTTCATCATCCAAAAGCGAGCATGTGTGTTTTGAAAAACAAGAGAAAATTGAAAGGAGACGTCTAAATCGGTGCCTCTTTAAGGTGGTTTTCAATATCTTGTGGATTTCAAGGATGCCGTTTGAATTATTGTATTTTTTTGTTACCTCTTCTCTTTCAGCGGCCTACATAAAAGTCTACCTTCTGGAAAATGGCATCTGCATTGCCAAAAAGAAGACAAAGTCCGTCCGGAAATCGTTAGATCCCCTTTACAATCAAGTCCTTGTCTTTTCAGAGAGCCCACAGGGAAAGGTTGTACAGGTAAACGATGGTCGCTTGTGCAAAAATCATGACATATTTAGCATTAGGGGTTATTTGGAAAATATGAGCAATAGAAATCATGTTGCTTGCACTATAAATCAGCATGAAACCCTAGAATACTTCAGTTTCTTAATGCATTTAACATTACGGTGTCAAGCACTCCAGATGCATCTGTCTGGTTGGTTATTTAAATGACAAAGAAAATAGACTCTAATTTACAGAAAGTTTCCCCACGTCTTTTCCAATTTGGTGTAATCTCTGTAG
The DNA here is from genome assembly GCA_032359435.1 of Enteromius unitaeniatus. NCBI lineage: Eukaryota > Metazoa > Chordata > Actinopteri > Cypriniformes > Cyprinidae > Enteromius > Enteromius unitaeniatus. Next base: position 17,949,545 of record JAUMHI010000041.1, on the reverse strand, counting down.
GTGAGGTGATGTCAGTGAGTGATCATTTCTTATGCGTTCCCTCCATCATTTAGCTCCACTGCAGAGAGAAATGGTGAAGAAACAGCAATGCAGTAAACGCTTTATTTTTAGCAGCGCTGAAGGAATGAGGGAGAATATTTCATATCTCTCAGAATTAGACATTTTTCTAAGGACAACACTTATAAAAGCCTGTCACAACAAACATTAAAGGTTAGAACAGACTGCAGGATGTTCAGGAAACATCGGGTGGTGGGAAAAACATCATTTGCATGTGTTTATTCACTGATGTATGGCTTCCTCAGTCCAAAACATCAGTCATTATTATGTAATGAATCTCAGGGAACTTATAAGTTATTCTTATTCTAAGTTATTCTTCAAAATTTTCACACATTCATTATCATATTTGGAAATTCTAATTATTCAGTTTTGGTGCAAGATGGATGAGTCACACAAAATCTGTCAAGAATGTACACGGTATATTACATTGTATGTATATTAAGAGAGAGATTCTTTTTTTTCATGATAATAAATTACATTTTCCCTGCATTATCATAATTGTAATTCAAAAATACTGAAAAATATGATGTGCTATTTTAATTGTGAACGAAATGAGATTCACCCAGACTAATGAAACTAAAAACATTATTGAATTACAGTAAATTAAAAATTGAGAATTATGAATGTATGACTTGTAAGGAAAAAAACTGAATTATGAATTATGACGAATTAGGATTAGCATTTTAAATTGTGCGAGTCACCCAGATTAATGGAATTAAGATAAATGGCACTGTCTTATGAATCTTATGAATTAAGATAAATTCAAAATTGAGGGTTTATGAATTTACTAGGAATATATACATTGTGAGATTTTATCCAGATTTTTGGAACTAGCAAAACATCATTATGAATTGTGATGTATTTGAAACGGACAATTCAGAATTTATGCATTAGGAGGAATATTTACATTTAAAGTTCTTAAAATATATAATGACATTATGCATAATATATAATATGGATCATTATAATATGGATTAATGGAATAAAATATTTATGAATTTGAAGCATAAATATTAATTTAATTATTCTTAACTATTCTGGTTAAATCTCAGAATGGAATTTATATATATATATACACATATACATATGGAATTAACTCAAACTAACTAAAATTGAGAATTCTGAAATGTTAAACATTAAAATGTATTGCAGTCAAAAGTACTTTTCATTGTTCTTTATGATGACCTAATACTTCTATTTTTCATGAACAGGTGATCGTTTGGGGAAACTATGGCCGGATGGATCGCAAATGCTTCATGGGCGTGGCCCGCATCCTATTGGAGGAGCTGGATTTGACAAACATGGTGATTGGCTGGTACAAGCTCTTCCCCACCTCCTCGATGGTGGACCCCACGATGGCGCCGCTGATCCGTCACTCCTCACAGCTCTCTCTAGAAAGCACCGTGGGCCCGTGCTGCGAACGCTCATAAGACTAACCACTCCACTAGATTTACTTTTCTCTGGAAGGGCTCTCACAGCCCCCCGAACCTAAAAGTGCTGGTTGTGCATGACAGCGGCACCGGGACCCTCTGGAATGTTCTAGAATTTCTTCAGAACAAACAACCTTTCTGGAATATTCCAGAATCGACCACAGAGGGAATGCTCTCTTTCAGCCTCTGAGAAAAAAAGACTTCAGGACAGGCAAAGGATGCAGACCAGATGTTTGGGCTTTATTTTAGCTTTCAACACATTAGCTTGTGATGGTCTGTATGAGGAAACGTCCTCCATTTAGAACTGAAAGCAGGTAAACGTTTGTGCAGTCATCAGTGCTGCAAAGGATGGGTTCGTGCAATATGACACACTATAGAGAGAAGAATGTATCGGTAATAAAAGTGCGGGTTTGCATTCATCTTCTTGTGTAATTAACAATACAGGAATAGATATATGTCTTAAAAAGATTCAATATGTGTAGTTTGAAAAGAGTCGATGTTTGTAGTTCATGATTTCTGATCTTTTTCTGTTCGTGTCTCTTCCGTTTTGTCTTTCTCATTACTGAACAGTGCCAATGCTGCCAGCAAGTGGCTTTATTCGTGGCTAGTGTCTATATTCGGTGGCTACAGGCTTTATGAATCAATATGTAAGCAGACACATATTCAAAAACAATGACATGTCATTGTACGTCTTTCCCCACTAGCAGTATATGGACAGATTGAAATGGATGCAAGGTGCTGAAGTTACATAGTGGTTATGAAATAAATGATATACTTACAGTTGTAACTAGGACAGATATTTAAGAGCTATACAAGTGATATACACTCTCAGAAATAAAGCTACAAAAGCTGTCACTGGGGCGGTACCCATGTATTTTTATAACATGTATTTTTGGGCGGTTCAAAAATACATGTTAGTACCTAAAGTGTCAGTTTGGTACCTTAAAGGTACTTATTGGCACCTAAAGTGTACATATTTGAACCTAATAGGTACCTTTTGAAAAGGTACTGTCCCAGTGACAGCTTTTACCTTTATTTATGGGAGTGTACAAGTGACATGTAGTTCATTAATGAATTGAAATTTAAAGGAAATGTTAAAGAAAATGAAACGTGCAATCCGTTATTTTTCCAGCGAACGGTATAGGCCTCTTCTGTAAATTTTCTGTAAAAAAAAAAAGATTAAATATTGGTCAAATTAATTGCAGAGGCCAATGTCTATTACTAATTATTAAAACATAATTTAGTTTTGCACTTTATATTCTTAAATGTCTTTCTTATAAGGAACCACTAGTTTGGCAAAAGCCAAAGTTGACTTTCTTCTTTACATTCTGATATTATTTGTGACTTTGGGATGCAGAATCTTTAGTAGCAATGATAAGGTTGTAGCATTAGATAGTAGCATACGCATGAAAGGCATCTTAGTTTGCCACCATCTAATGAGATTTTGCATGGAGTGGATTGATACGGGATTACGGAGCGTTTTTGCTGGCAGTCGAGCAAACATGTAGCAGCAGACGATCAAACCAATACTGTTACATCGCACCGAGATGTGCTGTGTGTCCTGACGCAAGATTAATAAATGTTTTCATACGCCCTGAAAAACATTTCTACATGCCAGCACAGAAAAGGGAAGAAAACTGCGTTCTGCATAGCCAAGAATTTTTACGTCCAGCATAAAAAAATTTGACTATTTGTGAAAAAAAACTAGTAAATAAATTTTTTTAAAGATGCATTCCTCTCTGAGAAGTTCAGTGAGTGATGATTTCGACTAACACTGAGAAATGTACCTCAACATACTCATGTTGTGAAGGCCATATAAAGCACTGCCACATTCTTTTTGAAGACTTTAATGTTCATTGTCTTAAAAAGCAATAACGAAATAAATTTTTGCTCACTTTATTTGTTACAGGGAGTAAAGCCAGACTGTCTCTGCATTACATTAGAAACTTCTGCATTCATGTAGCAATAGATACTCGGTTTTAGACGAAGCGCTGAATGTCCTCGAGATTTTAGTGCCATTTCAAAGATATGTTGATGAGCTAAAAAAAAAAAAAGTAAAATAAAATAGATTTTCGGGCAATAGAATGCTTAGCATTGTATATTAATATTTATTAATATACATCAATTTAATACAGCATCATTTCACTATTCACAGACGTCAATCGCTGTCTGAAAAACTACATATGAAATACATCTTTTTGGTCAGTTTATTGTAAATAGACACCTTTAGTGGGTAAAACAATAATAATAAATTGATTGTCAATATTGAGTTTTTAGGCTGTAAGCAACACATTTCTCCTGTTTTTTTAATCAGCATGATGTTATTGCTGATATTTCCAAATCTGGATTAGATTATATATATATATATATATATATAAATATAAATATAAAATGCTTTTAAACACCAAATACACTTATAAAAGAATGTGATTTATAGAGTTTCCAATGAAATATCTCCATTCCACAGTAGTTTTTGTAAAGCCTTAACTTGTAAACCAGAGGTCTTAACACAACTACAGTTGTACGGCGGAGAAACGAGCATGAAAGAATGTCATTCTGCTTTTATTTCTATTCATTTTTTGTCTCTCTCTTTCTTTTTTGTATTTACTTTGATCTGATAAATAGTCATGGCCTTTTGTCATCACACAGTTTTGTAAATGATTAACCATCTACCATATCAACTGTACTTGTTGAAGTTGATAGGGCAAAATAATCAACATATTCCTAAGAATTGGATGCTGTGATATCTTTCTTTGTGGAGATACTTGTTTAAATCCTTATTACTATTCATTATATGTAAATTTGAATTGGTAAAATAACGTCACTGTTGATTAATGCACAATTTAGTGTATTGTTACTCTGTTGAAAATGGTTATACGGAATAAAATAGCTCACTCTTATTTACAAAACACGCGTTTGGCTGATGATTGCCTGATGCTTTGTAGGTTTTAAGAGAAGATTTATCCTAAAAACCATCTGATAATCTTCGACAACTAACGCATAACGTTAAGCTTATTGCGCACGTCAGAGAGAATCAGATGCAGAGTGTTACAGTTAGCCTGTCTGTCTGCTGCACTCAAGTCTTATCAGGAGACAAAATGGCTTTTTAAGAGTTAGATCAAGGAAAATTAGATCAAGCACTCTTGATTTGGGAATTGAGCTGGATGTTGGTATTTTGGGGATAAGGCTGAGTTTCATTATCGTGTGTGTGTGTGTGTGTAGCCACTGCCACCAACAAAGAAACAGATGAATAATCTTGTCCCTGTTTGATGTAATTACAAAGAATAATGTTCCTTTTACACACATCATAGAGTATGCATCCCACAAATATACATCAGTTTCATTTAATACAGCTTTATGAAAAAAAAAATATATATATTTTTCATATATACACGCAGTATATATATATACACACACAGTATATATATATACACACAGTATATATATATACACACACAGTATATATATATATATATATATATATATATACACTGTATATACACACACACAATTATACAAAGTATTACTAATATATATTAAATGACATATACATGGCATTTGTAGTATTAATAAAATGTACAAATATATTAATAATACTTTTTCAAAATGATATAATGTAGAAAATATATGTATAATATAAATATATATATATATATTTTTGTTTTTGTAGTAAAATAATTAATTATAAATATTACAGTTATATAATATTGTTAATAACAGATTGTTCCCAATGACATTTTGTCCCCAACTAACAAAAAAAGTAAGCACAAAAAAACTTATTTGACCTTGCTGAACTATCTTATCTACAAATAATTTAAAAAGTCAATAAGGACAATGTTATATTTTCTTTGCTGCAACAGTGGTTTTATTTCATCTTTTACTGAAAGAAAAACAATTCCACATCAAATGAATACATTTGTTGTTTTAAACTACATAAGACCATATATCTTTAAACATTTATAACAAATTCTTCTTTAAGAAGACTATCGTGCTTTCATTTTGAAAGAGGTTTAAAATGAAAAATGAGCCACAAACAATGACAATTAAACAACAGCAAGTGTCGCAAGCAGACGCAAGTTAACAAAATGATGCAAAGCAAAAACCGTCTCTACCCCAATGTTCTCACAAGACCACACTGATTTGTCATTGATTTACAAGCATGAAACATGAGATGATTTCCAAAACACGTCTAGACATCCTTGTGTAAACTGTGAGAGTCTCAAATACGAAGCTCCTTGACACTAAAACTAAACCCACTTTCAAAAAACGTAATACACCAGAATGCAGACAGAAGAGCACATGTTCGTCTCAAGAGAGTTCGTCAGTTTTCTGGAACGTTCTCAATGTTCTAACGTTTCACCCTGCTAAATAAAATTATAAATAGAGAGCTAATTTGAAACTCGATACCTAGAATCTAATTTAAAGTTGTTTAACCACTCAAGTTGAAAGTATTTAGTTTAACTACTTATCTGGTGCAAAACAATCAATTTTCGAAACTGCACAGCTTTTGCAATGCGTGAAAAACAGCAAAGCACCATTTTTACATTACACCGCTACTTGTTAGAAAAAATAGGTTTGGGTGGGAAAGCTACAGTATTTTGAAAAAAATAAGTTAAATAAAATAAGTTACTTATTTTACCTACCCGATCTCATAAATAGTACGCCAAATTAAAATGATTGATGGACACACAAAAATGAACTTTGGCATGTATATGCTTTATGTTTAGGGTAGTGGGCTAAATGTGTATCATAAGTATGTGAAAACTGTGTATTATTAGCCTGGGCCCACCCATACTTCCTTTGAAGCTACATTCACTTCGCGAGCAAAGTTAGTCTGGCAAAGCTGCCGTTTTAGAGCATTTCTGTTCCCAAAAAAGGGGGAACCAATGAGAAACCCCCTCCCCAACCCCCGGCACGACTGAGGCGGGTGTAACATAATGACACAGCAGTTCTGCCTGAAAAAATGGCGTGTACCGAGCAGCAACAATCATTCGACTCTGCTGTTGCAGCTGTTTTGAGAAATTTTAATGACAGAAGTAATTAAAGTAAGTAAAGACATTTTCCTACTGTTTTAATGAAGCTAGCTACAACTGGTTACGGTGGCTTCAGGTTCCGTCGCTACACATACGTTATTGGAATGATTGGTTGTAAATTTGTCCAGTGGTATACAGAGGCATCTGATGGACGCAGGTTAAGCCCGCCTCCCAAAAGGCGGGTAGTAAGGTAGCTTTGCCAGACTAAGCTCCTATAAGCTTAATAGTCGCGGAAGCCAGGCTAGTGTATTATATGCATGGCAACAAATTTCGTATCATATGCACGCAAAAACTGCGTATTATATGCAATTTATGCCAAACACGTGCATGTCAACTATACACCAAATTCCATTTTTGTGCATCAATAACAATAAGTTGCAATTCGTATTTGGTGCTAAACTCTCTGGAAAATTAAACTACTGTAGTAATGTGATTATAACGTCATCATCCTGGCCCTTCCAGAGCATCTCGCCCTTAAAGTCCACCATTTTGTGTTTGCGACAGCGCAACAAAATTCCCACAACTTTATCTGAGATTTTGACGTAGCGGTCAAACAGGCGTCCGAAGCTGACGTAGATACGACCCTCTTTGTCTTCCTGGCCCATGTCGCGTATGATAAAGCACATCTCCTCCATCTCACGGTAGATGTGTTTCTGGGCCCGATCGGCTCGCTGGGCTGTTTTGGATCCTTCTTTGGGTCGCCCGTACCCTGCATCGCCCTTCTGGAGTCGAATAGCCATGGCATGTTCATAGTCAAACTCTTCGCTGAAAGGGTTGAGCTTCTGACCTTCAATGTGGTCTTCAGCGAAGCGCTGCCACTTGCTTCTCAAGTCGTTCATCGTGGCTATTTTAATCTGAGAGGACAAGATTCATATGTTATTCAGGACCACAGTCACATCACATAGAGTGTACGTAAGAAGAAAAATAAGATGAATTTAGATTAGAATAAACATACTTAGAATTAATATAAAATATGCATCTATAAATATAGTTAAATGATAAATAGATTTTATAGACTAATACATTTAATAATTCATTTTATTATCAATGTTGAAACAGTTCTGTAAATAAATAATAATGAATAATGCAAATAAATTAGTTTTGTAATTAATATCATTGTACAGTTATTTAACAGTTGTGCAAATGTATAAAAAAGATACTTAATTATTATTAAATATTTATGAACTTTGTTTTTTACAATGCTGTATTTAACTTTTTATATTTGTTATCAATTCTGAAAACAGGTATTATATTTTTTTATGTTTGTTTTTTTATATTTATTTGATTTTACTGCATTCCAAAATGGAATTTAGTTATTTAATGTGATTAAATCATTTTAAATAGTAATATTAATGAATCGTGCTGTCAAATAACTAATAGGGATTAATTAAAGTTTTTGTTTACACAACATATGTGTGTGTACATTTATTATGTATATATAAATACACACACATTATTATTTTTTACAATTGGAAATACATGTAAATATTTTCAAAACATAACATATAAGTGTGTATTTCCATATATATAAGAATTATTACTTTTCTTTTAATGTGTTTAAACACAATTGTTTGACAGCACTATAATAATAATAATAATAATATTTCTAACTTTTTTTTAGATTAGCATGCACAATAAGACATTATAATACTGTCTATTTGTAATTTTGATTTCTTGTTGACTTAAAAAAAAATCTTTGTTTACAACAATATATTATTCAGATCTTGTTTAAGGTGTAGACAACCTGGCTTGTCACCAGACAGTCACATTACACTACTGTGTGTCTAACAGGCCTGAGCATTACTGTTAAATATTTCTCAGGATGTCTTCAAGGGGCACTTATTTCACACAGGCGCCATCTGAACCCGTGCAAATGCAGCCTTTGAAACGCAAGCCTGTAAATCAAATACCAAAGTGACACAGCTGTGATGGATCTCACTCATCAAGTTGAGGGTGAGCATGCTGCTTTTTGAAGGTCAGATGTAAATGATCCATCACTGTTTTTATTTACATATATTCCATTGCGGCAGAACATGTCTGAGTCTATGATGGAACATTATGCTGCCGTGAAAGTATAAGTTGGACTGTGATGAGAGCTATAAAGGCTCTAAAGCTCGGCTTGCAATTATTATTTATAGGAACACATCTACATATAAAAATAGGACTGCTGTATGGTCAATAATTAATTTTTTGATTAAAGCCTTGAATGAATAGTCTGTTCATTTGGAGTTAGCAGTGAATAAACATTTACTACAGATTTTGTGAGTATTTTAAGACACAACCACATTTTAATGAATCTTGCCCCCATCCAAACAAAATCTGATGACTAGAACCAAGCCCCACCCTTTTTTTTCTTTTAATTTATTTCTTTTGATTTTCCATTGTACATCTCAAAATAAAAAAAAAAATATATATATATATATATGTGCCTTTAATGTAAATATACATACAAATATAAGACTAAATTCAGTTTTCATTCCCATAACAACTGAACTCAGTGTGAACTGAATAAGATTCACTTACAAAAGAAGCAGCAACCAAATTCTAGAATAAATAAGAAAACATACGAACATAAAAAATAATATAATTAATATTTGCCTTGTTCCAACAAGTTTATTTGTATAGAGCATTGAATGGCACTATAATTTATGTATGTTTTAAACTTTTTTATTTTGTAATTAATAAGGTGAAAAAACAAAATTGTGGGGCACTAAAATACGATTATAATTTTTTTTTTTTAAATTTACCAGTATCATTTAATTAATAATAAAATGTGACTTATACAATGTGACTTATACGTGTGATTTTTTTATTCTCTTTTAGCAATGCTAAATCTGATCTGGTGTGACTCAATATAAACATTTCAAATTTCTAATTTTTAATCTAAAGTAATTTCTAAGTGGGCAATTCTAATTGTGGGTGGAGTTAGTGAAAATAGCTTTTGCTATTTGCACACACAGCATGAACTGTACAGATAAACGTACCTTGTGTCTGTTGACATGTTTCTTCGGTTGACTCTCATTCTGATCGCTGTTGTCGCTTAGAGATGCTTCCTCACCAAGACCACTGTCCTCAGCATCTGAAAAGCTACTTCGGGATCCCATTGTCTTTTCTTCTTTCCGTCCGAGCACTTTCGCAAAAGTCCCTGTTTTCCCACCACAGTAGCGTCTCCTGATGGGAGATTCATTGCCAAAAAAGTTTTTGTTTTCATCTGTTGTGAGCTGATTAGTGTTGATCTTTTCCTTGATGACGCTCACTAGGTCTTTCCCATATTCGTTACACTTTGGCGTGATGGCTTTAGTCACCGTTACAGTCTTGATCTGGTCGTCCACACCTTCTTCTCCGTTGACCGAAACCACGCGAGGTGTAACCGAGAGTTTCATCTCACTCTTCTCCTTCTGCTTTTCCTTTGCATCTTCAATGATGGTATCCGGCATCCATCCGCTTGGGATCGTGTCTTGCTTGTCGGTGTGTTTGTTTGCCCAACTTTGCCAGCTTTTGGCAAGGCTGTTCACCGTCGAAGCCACCTTGATCTTTCTGACGGCTCTGCTGAAAGGTCGGTTTTGCTGGACTGCAGCATTACTCATGGTTCTTGATGTGTTTTCTGCTTTGGTGAGGGTCAAGTCTCGAGGTTTGTAATCCGTTTGGGCACTGTTGGTGGTCATCAGTGTCTTTTATATGAATGGAAAGAGGAAGTGTCTTCCGAAGTGGGCGGTTTGACATTCCTCTGGATGCACATGGTGTCCACTGTGACCCCAAACATGCTAATGGAATTTCCCCAGTGGAATAACAGGTGGCCACGTTATGACCAACCAAAAACACTTCTGTCCAACCATATAAAAATCACTCATGACATCACACCTGACTGCGTCTCTTGTTTTAGATGCACCCATGATCTCACCAGACCCTAAAACCGCTCGAGGACCGCTATAGAGTCTGATGAAATGGCTACAAATGCATGCTTCTCCTCCACTGCCATGGCATATTTTTGTTCAACGTGCCAGAACTCAGTGTGATGATCTATTTTTGCAGACTGGGTGTTGAATTGTGCATGTGCGCGCTTCTGTTGATTGATACACAGGCCTGTTCTTAAAGCGCAAGCCAAGCTATTTTAAGCAGGAGTCGTGCTGAGGGAAAACTTAGGATGAGCCTTGGATTTGCACATCGACTCTATTTCATTTCTACTGCTTTGCAGATAAAACGGTGATTAGTATTATTAGAGTATTAATCTGTGAGACATTTTCATAAGGTTAACTATTAAACAGCTAGGGTACTGCAGAGATAATGCGTAAAGCAGGGGTTTGTAATAGCCCAAATTCAAAAAATGCCCCGCTGATTTGTTCTGATTAGGTCAGCTATGCTAAATTAAAATAATCAAATGCAACTAAAAAATTTTGTGGCTACTGCATCAGTAGGACAGTAAAATATCCTGTATACCAACATGGAAAGATTACTTGACATCCACTCATGATTGATAAAAGCAATGAACAAAACTATGCAAGGTAATCAAAAAAATGGACAAACCTAAAACCCAGACTACATTTAATACAGTAGGTTCATTTGTAGAAAGAATAAAAAATGTGCATAAAAATCTAAATTGAAGATGCAAAAAAATAGCCCTGGCCTTACTAACTGTGCAGACTGACTTAAACTCTGCAAAACAAGAAGAGAACCACTGACTTCTCTTCTGAAATTAATTATTAAGACACAAACGAGTCCAACAACAGAATCAATAAATTCTTGACTGGTGTGCTACAAAGTTAGCATTTAAAAGAAGTGATTTTTCTAAAATTGATACTGGATATGATAAACATTTTTTAGCATAATTCATGAATGCATGCATATTAATAGACTGTCTAAGTTTAAGACACTTTTGTATGATAGTTTTGGTACTAGTTGTAAAATGTAATGCAAACATCTGCATTGTGATGCAAAACCTTGTGAAACCTGCTGAACTGATAAGGTAATAAAATGCAATTTAAGAATCATTTACAAACCATTTTCTTAAACACCCTTACATCATTATGGATGATAATATCAATTAACTTCTAAAGACTTCCTATTTACTTTGCTCTTTTGTTGCATGGCCATATGTGAAAAAATGTAACGTAAAAATCTAGGTTGTGACGTGAGACCCAGTTAACACAGCCTTACACAACTTACTAACGTGAATCCTGCCCTAGATAACTTCAAGTGATGCTATACCTTAATTGCTCAAGGATTATCAGAAATCTGTGTGTGATAAATATATCCCCGTCTCTTAAATGTCTTCGCTTGTTTTTAGCTCCCACACAAGATCCCTGAATCTTTGGGGACAAAAATAAAACGACTGTCATTTTGGATGTTGTTTTCGTCTCTTCCTGCTTTCTCTGGCTTCTGGTGACTCACATACGGAGGAGTGTACCGAGGAAAGAAACCGTCACTTATATCACCGCTAACACCACCAGCTGGATGCACTTACTGGCTCACAATGCAGCTCAACACACTCACATTAATGCTCATTAAAAGCTTCACTGACTGGCCGATGTAGCATCTCCTAATGTATCTGTAAAAGCAAGGCATTCACAACCAGCTCAGACAATTTCACATTTAACTCATTCTGAGACGTAAATGGCTTTCTGTTAGAACAAAATAACAAAGGAGACTTATCGACCTCTCAATAATAGCTCTAATATTGCAATCGTTAATCTCAAAAATGATAAGGAGAACAAATCGAGACGTTTGTCTGTCTACTGCTTCGAAAGACATTTCAACTTCAAATATGCATTCCCTGTTGAAAAAAAACTGTACGTACTTGTCCTTTGCTGGTTTAAGCTGTTCTTTTGCTGGTTTAAACTGGTTTAAGATGACGGATTTAGGACCAGCTTCCTATTCGTCGGTCTCGACGTGACGTCGAAGTGACCGACTGAAAGGGAACTAAAGTTCTATTTAAATCAAAACGGTATTACTGAAATGTTTCAAATCTGTCCATAACACGGAAACAGCCTTTCTCAGCCCTCCCTTTTTTCCCTATATATGCTTTTTCTGGGGGCGATTTTAAGAAGGCCTTTAATATTTACACTGACGATACCCAGATTTATTTACCTATTAAGAGAAATGATCCCTCAGCACTTAGTACTTTACTGCAGTGCTGAGACAAGGTCAAAACCTGGCTAGCTCAAAACTTTGTAAAATTAAACAAAGATAAAACTGAGATGATAGTGTTCAGTCCCTCTGAGCAATATAAGGCTTCATGTCTTGACCTGGGTTGTTTATCAACCTTTAAATCTTCTTGTGTATGAAATCTGGGTGTCCATTTTGATGAGTTTTTAAAATTGGACAAACATATCTCTTCTGTATTTGGTTCTAGTTTTTATCAACTCTGCTTACTGTCCAAAATTCAACATTTTTAAAAATCCTACATCATTAGAGGTGACTGCCCATGCTTTTATTACTTCACGCCTAGAGTACTGCAATTGTAGGCTCCTTCTGTATCCATTTTTAAAAACCTTTTATTACATGATATTATGATTGAGATTACTACTCTGTTTTATTTTTTATTTGTCCCCATTATTATTATTATTATTTTATATATATATATATATATATATATATATATTCTGACTCTTTCTTGTTAATGTACAGCACTTTGGTCAGTCGTGTGGCTGTTTTTAAATGTGCTTAAATAAATAAGAACATAATAAAATCAGTAAACAAGCTTGAACTTAAACAAAGGACCAACATAACCAGCAATGGACCAGCAAAAACCAAGGGAGCAGCATAAACCAGCAAAGAACCAGCATAAACCAAGGGAGCAGCATAAACCAGCAAAGGACCAGCATAAACCAGAAAAAGACCAGCTTAAACCAGCAAAGGACCAACATAAAGACTAGCAAAAGACTAGCATAAACTAGATTAAACCAGCATCCCAGCTTCCCAGCTTCAAAACCTACCTAACCAGTGTAAATGACATTCAACTCTGTTTTCAAATAGTAATCTGAATGCATGTCTAATCTCGCTTGGGCATTAGTGCAAAGATTGAACTGCATATAGAATAATTTCTTCTTTCATGCAGTCATCTCATTAACAGACCATGAGTAATGGGCTAATCAACACTGTGCTAGGCTATGACGTTAGCACTGCACAGTTGTCAGTCGTTTCATTGACAGCGCTACATGTCAGAGTGACTAGCTTTAGTGCACACAGCAGTAGTGGTTTGACAGCTTGGGTATCATTAGAAACTAGCTTGGATGAGACAATTAGTGTCCTCGCGCTCCGTTTGGTCCTCGTAAACAAGCCAACCCTGCATTTTAGCACACAGCTGTATTGCTTATTGTCTCTGCTTATGCTAACCGACAAAAACATGCTGGATTTTGTAGTATTTCACATTAAATGGCGTGTTCACACTTAGAATAAAATTATGAATGCAGAGCTATATTTTCTTTATTTTGGAAAGATGATGAATGGACTCTAATAATAATAGGTTACCACCTAGCAATGATATTAGAATGACATAGACCTGCTGAAGTCACTTTGCATTTTTGTCTCTGTTCTATTAACAGACAACCTGACCCACAAAGTACCCTTGAACTATTTATATTCACCACAATATTTTTACCGTGCTTTGTCAGTAGCTTTGGTATGGCATGCCTGTCATGTTGTCACCATAATACCTGCATTACTTTTATTTCTTCTTTATCTTTCTCTACTTTCCCAACTCTACTTTTTTAATATGATGAATGAATTAAATATATATAAAAATCACAAGATTAAAACAACAACAACAACAAAAAAACAAGCTAGATTAATTGTACTTTTAATTTTCAAAAGTTATTATCATATTGATTATTTTTTGGTCATGGTCGAATAATGCAATGCAATAATTGTAAGTAAATAAACTAATAATAGTTATTATAATTATTATAAGTAATACAGTACTTCATGATACTTTCAGTATTATATTTTATTTGTACGCTGTATCATTCTGTACCATGATATATAAAAGTACTGTGGAATGATATGGTATATGTATTTTGAAATTTGTATTAAATATATGTGCCAATATATGTGTGTGTGTGTGTGTGTGTTTTAATGCAATGCCAGGCTCTCTAAGGCTTTTTTTTATGAAAACTGTACATGAATTATAAAAAATCTAAATAGAATGTAAATATGCCTGTACTAGCCACGCCTGGCCACCAGTTCCTCTCCCCTCTCCACCCTCGACGGAGGGGCAGCCTGGGGGTATGTGTCGATCCCCCAGGTCCAGGGCATGTAAGACCTTGTCCGCTCTCGTGGGCCAGGCTTACTATGCCACTGGACAGGCTGCCACCTCCTTGCATGCGA
>JAUMHI010000041.1:17910840-17925896 GCA_032359435.1 Enteromius unitaeniatus | reverse complement strand
GTGTTTTTTTGTGTTTGTTTTTATGTTCGTTATTTAAACCACCCAACAGCAGCATCCTTGCTGTCTGGAGGGTGGTTTTATTTTTTACTATTTGTTTTGCTATATTTTTTTTTTTTTTTTTTTTTTTTACATTAAAAAAATACAAATCACACAACAATTAGGAGGCCAGAAATATACTGAAATATACAAGTGAGCAAATGATTTATGGGTTGTTATAAGAAATGTATGTACTAAAGAAGGCAGCAGAATTACCTTCAAACATGTCGACTACAACTAACTTGCCCAGCAAGATTTCCTTTCAGATGATGCTCTGTCTCTATAAACAAGCTCAAGCCAATTTAATGTTAAAGAATGTAGAACACATTATGCAAATAGAATTTAGCCTCATTAAATGGATTATAAAAGTCTGGAGAAGGGTTTGCATCACTTGCTTGAGCAGAGTATGTTTCAGACCTAAAAACAACTAAAATAAGAAAAAGATGCAAAATATAAAAAAAATATCCAGTTATTAAAAATTTACATAAAACGATGCAATGTGTCAGTCTAACCAGCTGACATGCTACATTACCACTTAAACGTCTGGGGTCAGAAATAAAAGATTGTATTATTTTATTTTAAGAAATTAACACTTTTATTCAACAAGGATGCACTGAATTGTTTAAAAGTGACAGTAAAGATACTATATGCTATAAAAGATGTCTATTTCGAATAAAAGCTGTTGATTTTCCTATCTATCAAAGAATCCTGAAATCTGATTTCCAAAAAAAAATGTTAAACAGCAATTTCAACATTGATAATATTGAGAAATGAGCAGCAAATCAGCATATTAGAATGATTTCTGAAGGATCGTGTCACACTGAAAAAGTAATGCTGAAAATTTGTAAAAAAATTACAATTAAATGAAAAGTATTCAAATATTGAATATTGAGTACTCAAAAGGTTATCTCGATCAAATAAATGCAGCCATGGCAACCAAAGAGATTTCTTTCAAAAACATTGCAAATCTTACCAACCTCAAGTCTTTGAATGGTAATGTAACTAGTCAGCTGCCTCACTAAGTACTTAACAGATATTATCTTTTACAAAATAGAACACAACCTCTTATAAATTAAGGTTATTCCTCTTGAATATCTAGAACAGTTCCAGAATCAGATTTGTTAAGTTTGAAAGGTTTTCCTTTGGAATTACATCATGCCACATTGATGAGCTGCGTTCTGACACCGTGAGAGTCACCATCACAAGAGAGTTTCAGGTTGCAAGCAGCAACCTGAAAAAACCTTGAAAAAAAAGAAGTAATAAAACAGAATTTTCCGTCACTTTCACTTTTTTTCACTCAAGCTCTCGGATTTGCAGTAAAAACACCATCGTCCATCCATTAAATGTTTATTTGTCTTCACCTTGCTGCTTAGAAGTCCTAAAGCAAGCACTTTAAGTCCTGTCACTGTCAGTGTGACAAGCTTGCGGCAATGCTAATTTATTCATTTCAGAAATCAGCTGGACGGATCATCATGGAAGTGGACTGCAGTGAATAGCTGGGTCCTCGGAAGTGATGCCACTTAATGCCATTGAGTTTGCGGATGTTGTGACCCACGGTGTAGTAGATTCCATTGAGGTTGGACAGACCGCAAGCATCAAACCACCAGCCTGAAAGAACGACAATTACAAAGAGACTGAGATAAATACTTTTTATAAACAGTATAGTACTCACAGGTGTTTATTTTGGGCCTTGACCAGGATTATTACTGTTAACTAAAACCAAAACTATCAACATAACATAAAATATGCCTTGGCAACTAACTGAAGTTTAAGCACTAAAATTACTAACTCTAACCTGAAACTAGAAACCGAAAAATAGAAAAATAACAAAAGCATTTAACAAAATTACTAAAACACAAATAAACAAACTACATTTAAAATGAATTTAAAATAAAGAATTTCACATTCATGTTTTATTTATTCATTCATGGAATCGATTTTTGCATTAATTAAGTGTTCATAAAGTGTATAATTGTTTTAATATTTAACATCATAACAGCCTACATTTTTCAATAAATCACTGCTTTATAAAACTTTGGAATGTAGTACGATTTATATGGATTTATATTTTTGTAGCACTTTTCTGCTGCTTTTTGAAGCTTGACAGACTCTAGTTACAAAATGCTTTCATTAAATAAAAAAAACAAAAGATTATACAAAATATTTGATTTTGCATTCCAAAAAATAAAGAAAGTCATACTGGTTTTGCAATGACACGAGGTTGAGCAAATGATGACAGGCTTAAAAATTACATCTCCTCAAAACAATCAAAGCCCTTGACCCATCTCTTTCCTTTATATTGTGTCTTTTTATTTTTCTCTCCACAGTCCATCAGTGTTTCAAAGGGTATGTTATTCCCACTGTGCGGTCGATGTCTCAGCAAGACCTGTCAAAGCAAACTGTGATTCTTCAATAAAAACCAGACTTTGACTCTTCAGAGAGGACACCGTCTCTCTAACCCTGATTAAATCAGTATCACCTCCCTCAACGTGTGTTTAGTTTGGACGGGCCGCACAGATGGATCCATCTTTCCATCTTTTGATTACCATTAGAAATGCAAACATAAAGGGCACTCAAAGGTCTCCAGCCGCTTCGACAGTAATTATCTCCAACAACTTTCAAAATCAATCGCAATGCACGCTATTAAAAACTGTTTATCTTGGACACCAGAAGTGTGGGATCTGCAGTCGAGTGCAGCCATAGAGTAAATTGTTTGCATAGCGGGCGTTGAACACACGTCTGAACTCTGGACGCGTTTTACATAATTCTGCGATGGGGTTGCGTTTTCTTTGATTAGAAGAGGATCAGAGGGATCTTGCATGACCGTTTCGGCTTCACATCCAAGCCACGAGAGTAGAAATGTGACTGAGAGGATATTAAGGTAGATGGCTTGCATTCAATAAGCACTGGCCAGTGCCTGTCTACAATCAGATTAGTCTTTACGTAACATATATTTTACGTCAAAAAATGTGACAGGACTGTTTATAAGATCAAGGTCTTTTTTCATGTTTTTATCAGTGGGAATAATACAATTAAAGATGCAAAAAGCAACTTATATCCATGTGAACAGCAGAATGTTATTAAATATATTATTTTGCTAAATTATTGCAATAATATTACTTAAGTAATAAGCAGTATTCAAGATTATCATTTATTTGACTGCACTGAAACAATAAGATGAAAATCAAACTATTTGATTCTACTGTCTTCTGTGGAACTGCTCAGTAGCTGAATCAAATTTGTTTATTAATTTGATGAATTTTGTGACATTAATACTGTTTGATAACTTTACACAGACACTGAACTGAAATAAATCAATACTAAAGTGACTTGAGCTGATTGAAGACACTATTGTCTTTCTCAGAGCTGCTTCACAGTTGAAAAAAGAAAGCATTGTTGAATGTTATTTTCCTCTTTATTACTGTAAAACTGCTTTGAAACAATCTGTATTGACTGATATGATATGATATGATATATCCTCTGCAGTGAATGGGTGCCGTCAGACTGAGAGTCCAAACAGATAATAAAAAATAAACCACCAGTAATCAACACCACTCCAGTCCATCAGTTAACATCTTGTGAAGTGAAAACCTGTAAGCTGTTTTGTAAAAAACTGCTGGCGGCACCCATTCACTGTAGAGGATGCATTAGTGAGCAAGTGATAGAATTCAAAATTTCTGCAAATCTGTTCTGATGAAGGAACAAACTCATCTAAATCTTTTATGACCTGAGGGTGAGTCACATTTTCATTCTTAACATTTGAACGGTTCTTTTGATAACCGTGTTTTTGAATGAGATGACGTGCAGTAGCTCACCTCCAGTCATCATGAGGGCGCACTTACAAACGCACTTGTCGTTGTCAGCATCCCGAGTGCTGAAGCCTGTGCCGTTTGACGCTAAGCTGCTTTGCTGTCCTGCTGTTCCACTATAGCTCCCTAGCAAGAGTCTGGAGAAAGAACAAAAACATGGGGACGTTGTATATTACTGAACATCGTTAATATCAGTCATGGTTGTTCTGTTAACACCAGTGATACCTGTACTGCTGTTTTTCCCCGGCCAGCTGGAATTTGTCATAAAGCGCATAAGCGCCATTCGCCTCCCAATCCTTAAGTTCCACTCGGAGGGAGTACTGGGCTTGACTGGTGATCAGGTGAACAGCCTCATTACCCAGCCAATGCTCTCCATTAGGATCACCAAATCCCTGTGAGAACAACATTTGATAAAACCAATGATGCGTTCCAATCATCTTGTAAAATCAGTATTTGGGAAAGCAATAAAACAACACTTGAAGTTCAAACATAAGTTTGTATATAGTTAATTGCAAATGCAATTAATAAATGCAAATCAGTGAGTGAAAGTTCCTTGTGCAAACAAGGCAAATGTTCATCTCTACTTTATCTTCTTAATACTGGACAACTTTGTGGTTGCATATTTATCATGCAGGAATATCACATATCCAGTTTTAAACGAAACACAGCATTAGACACAAGACAGCTGTTTTGTTTCCTTCATTTAAACAATTGAACCGCCAGTCTTTTATTTCCGAGAAAAAGAGTCTCAGCTTTTAATAGAAAGAAAGGCTCACAATGATATTTGGCAAGATTAATAAAATTTGGAAAATTGCAGTATTGATTTTCACTGCAGTTTCACAGAACTGCCAGTTTTCAATCTATTTCAGCATTTTTAAGCACTTAAAATATCAGCAGAATGTGCCGCTATTACATACAGAATGTACCAAACAGTTCAGCTACTGCCAATGATGCCAATCTGTCACTTACAATTTTAGCTGCCGAGCTTCATCCTGCTTTGGCTGGTTTTTGAATCTATGTCATCAGAATAATACCAAAATTGTAATCATGTCTTCCCAGCACAGACAGAAAAACATTTCTTAAATGTCACTATTTTCTTTCTATGGGGATTATCATCATAGTCTACAAATGTAACGAGTTCTCTTTGTCTGTACGCTGATGTGATGCTAGGAGGTTCTGCACAGTCCACTGTAATGTTAAATGAAAAGTTTATTTGCAAAAATGAATAAACGTCACTTCAAAAAATAACGAGCTGATTGTTCTGCATTATTCTCCAAATATACTGTAGCACAATCTGAAACCTAAACACATTTTGTCAAAAAAGCCAAGTATAGGTCTCTGCAGAAAGGTGACGGGTGTTACCATATCGGGGCTTATTTACACAACGTCACCTGATTGGCTGACGTCATAGTGAGGGTAGGTTTTATGAGTAGGGTTAGGTCAGGGAGATTATTTTGAGAAACACCCAGCAGTTTGAAAACGCCCAGAAATTGAGAAACGTCCACTTTCGCTCTGCAGAAACTTAAATCTCAAAAAAGCTGGTTTTGTCCACTTTTGAGGCATCCGAAGTTCATTTTTTTTTTACTGTAGAACCCTTGTTGCTTTTAACAGAAGCCAATAAATCCATTTTAGTGAATCAGTGCACTGTATTCAGGTCAGGTGACAAAGCTACTTTCATTTTGAAAAGATGCTCTAGCTGAGAGGAGTTTTGTCAAAGCTGACTAAAAGTGAGCGAGGATTGATAATTTCTATGAACTTGATGAACCTGTGATATCTTATTAAGGACATAGAGGAAATAAAAGCTAAAATGTTTGTACGGAAGCTTGCAAAAGCAGCGTGTTACAATGGTGAGGGAAAAGCTCTGTGTGTTACTGTAATCACATCCATACAGTCTACAACAACCTTTATCAGGCGTCTACATTGTCATCAAAAGTGTTTTTAACTCTAAAACATACAATGTGGTGTTATCTGCTTTTGCTATAAAACAAACATTTAATATGTAAACAACAAACAAAAAAATCTATGAACTTTAATGTGCAATATCAATATTGTAATATGCAATATCATAGCCATCAGTTTTTACAAATTAACTCTTCAAATGTTATCTTTTAACATTTATGTCCACTCACCAGTTTATAATCTTTCCAGCTTTTCTGGAAGTTCACACTTCCATTGGCCCTGCGCTGAAACACCGTCCAACCACCTCCGCTTGTCACCATATCACAAAAGACCTGTCAGAAGCATATGAACCATCTCAGTCTCACTCTCTTACATTCCTCGTTCTGTATGTCACAGCCAAGACACATCACACCGATTCCTCATACTTGTGAAAGAACGCATTCCACACCTTGGTCGGCTCAGTCATGTCTCCGATGTAAATGTGGTAGACTCCGCTGGTGTTGTGACCGGATTTATAGGCCTCGGCACAGTCTCTGAAGTGCTGCTCATTTGATGAGAAGCCTGTAAGGAAGAAACACAGAGGCTCTGGGGTTCAGAATTGATTTATTTCATTTTCCAGCGTTGTTAACTTAAACTAAAACTATTAAAGAACATTTACTGAAATAAAGTAAACATTAACTGAAAACATTAGCATAATTTCTGCTATTTGCTAAATAGAAAATAAACATTAATAAAACTGAAATAGAGAAAAATAACAAAATTATAGTTTTAATCTCAAATTACAATGTAAATTGTAATATTCATTCAAAATAAAAAGAAATACTATAGAAGCATATTAATGATGTCCAATATATATATATATATATATATAATACTGAAACTGAAATAAATATAATATATAATATATATATTTTTAGTTGCCAAGACTCCTAAAACTGAATTATAAAATGAATACAAACTAAATAAACATGATAATATGATAATAAATATTATATTATTAATTATATATTATAAATATGATAATAAAACAACAGACATTTTTTTATTTTTTTTATGGATTTGCCACACAGTGTGACAAAACAAAACAAAACAATGTGGTTTCTGTTGTCAAAAGAAAAAGATTTATAATAATTACATGACCTCAAGCTTTCAAATATGAAGCCTTTAGTGGTCATTTAAAAATTCAACACAATGTGTTTGTTTGTCAAGCATCCAAGTGAGATTTTATTTAAAAAATTGGGTACATTTGGTTCTTCGAGTGAACCTTCATGCAGACATTTATTAACTGACATGTCTTCTGTCCGTATAAAATGCTGCAGTCTTGATTTAGCTTATCAGTGCGTGTTGTGACGCATGTGAACTACATCCAAGACACGGGAGCATGCTGCCAAAGACATCACTAGCGAGAGCATGAATCACGGCTGCTCGATTTATCATTAGTGTCACACTTAATTAACCAGAACTTTCAGGTCATGTTAAGAATCTGCCACCAGATTTAAAAGCCGTGGTAAGCCCAAAAATCAGACATGTCTGTCATTCTCAGACAAGTAACCTTGCTTTGTACTCTAACTGTGCACTGAGTTATTTTTCTATCCTCCAAGGCTTCGGCAATGCAAAAAAATCTCATCAAAACCTTAAAATCAACATGACATGGCATTCGAAATGCATTTTAGCTTAAATACGATGAAGTGAAACAGGCTAACAAAAAAAAAAAGTTTGTTTCTTCATCAGAACTGAACAAATCACTTGCTCACCTATGGATCTTCTGAAGTGAATGGGTGCCATCAGAATGAGAGTCCAAACAGCTGATATAAAATATCACAATAATCCACAAGTAATCCACACCACCCCACTCCATCAGCTAAAATAATCCATAATATTGCTTTCTCCAGTAGAAATCTGAATCAGTACAGAAATATGCACAGATCAACGACTGTTTACAAGTAAAAACAGTCCATGAGGATTTTGATGTAAGAAGAAGCGCAGACATTGTTTGGACAGTATATGGATTATGGACACTATTTTGTCCAGACTCAAAGTTAAAACACTTGATAGATTGTTTTTTTACAAACATGCATCTTTTCATTGCACAAGAAGTAATGCAATGGACTGGAATGGTGTGTATTATGATGTTTTTATCAGCTGTTTGAGCTCTCATTCTGAAAACACCCATTCACTGCAGAGGATCCATTGGCGAGCAAGTGATGTAATGCTAAATCTGTTCTGATGAGGAAACAAACTCATCTACATATTGGATAGCCTGAGAATGAGTACATTTTTGGCAAATTATAATTTTTTTTGGTTTACAATCCCTTTGAAGCAGTGTGTTTATTACCTGTCCCAGAAGACACCATGCCAATAAGTGTGTGTACGGACTTCATGAGCTGCTGATGTTGTCTCTGCAGGGCTGAGTTGTTGGTGCTGGCCGCTCTCAGCTGTCTCTCCAGAGCTGTAATGGCAGCTGTCTGTCTCTTAACTAGGTCCTGCAATCGCTCTTTCTCCTCCCTCATGTCCTCCAGCTCCGTCCTCTGCTTCGACTCCAGGACTAAGACCTTACTCTCCAAACGACTTGTGGAAACAATGTATAATGCATTAGTTTAAAAGGATTCTACCAATAAGTCAAGTTTAAGTCAAAATGACACTTTTTAAAGCATCTCCAGATGTTTCTGAGAAATTCTTAGAATGAGCAGAAATAAATGTTAAACGGAGACCTTGGGCCGCTACCTTGGGACTTTACAATAGGATGGATAATGGTGTTTTGCAGCCTATAGGGGTTTATATTAAAACGTTTAGACCTAAGTATTAAACTCTGGCTCTAAACCAATCCCTCACCACATGTACTATACATTTTTTAGAAAAGATGTGTGCTATTACTTTTAATATGTCCGCAACTGCACAGAAAAGGTCAGAACACCGTAGCACCTTTCAGAACACCCATGCTACAGGTAAGAATACCCTAGTAACCACCTAGAACTCCCTAGCAACCACCCAAAACATAAGTCAGAAAATCCGAGCAGCTAGAATACCCTATAAATCTGAAAATGCTGACTTTTTAGCATCTTTTGGTAAGTAACTCATTTAAATTAATTTCATTCAAAAGGCACACACTTTCCATCCAAATTATAGAAAAAGAAGAAAGCAAAGATGCCTAGAAGTACACACATCACGTGAATTTAGTTAACTGCTATTGGCAAATTGTTCAATTTAATAATAATAACAATAATAATAACTGAATAACTGTTAACTGCACTTATGATCCTAGTAGATTCTAGCTTGTCCTGGTAAGTTAGCACACTGTAAGCAAAATGGAAAAGATAGGCTATTAGTAATTTTCCCCGACATTATCCATTGTCTATTGTAAGAAATTTAAGTTTACTGTTATTTTACAAACAAATGTATTATACAGAAATATATTTTTTGCTGAGATTTGATGTTATGACAATTTTGTGTTGTGCAATTATGCAATGACGTCATATCACACTTTTTTGAGCATGCACCCTAGCTTATATAAAGTCCCATCAATATAAGCATTATATATCAGCATATACTGTATGAAGTCATACATTATCATCCTGAAATGCCCAATTATAGTTAGACTGTTACTCTTGCTCTTGCTAGCTCCTGTCATGTGAAACTCTGGGCCTTTAGGAAATGGAGATACAGTATATCCATCAGCACTATAGGTTCATGATTTAGTGTCTGGATCAGAGGAGATAGCACTGAATCACTCATGTCTGCTGTCAAAACAATTTACAGCTGCACAACAATGAGCCATGGTTACAAAAACGAGTTTCAGAGGAACTCCGCAAAATCCTGCCAGCTTCAATCTGTGTGTAATTTAGTGAGTGTGTGTGTGTGTGTGTGTGCGTGAGCTGAAAAATAACACCACCCGAGGGTTTGAGGCTCAAAATAACTGGAAAGCAAATCAAAACTCCATCGAGCCATGTAACTGGACGCTTACTTTGTTAAATTACAGTAGATAATCATTAAACATGCTTTGGTTGCCAGTGGTTCTATATGTTTATGTTTATAAATTGTTCATGATTGATTACACAAATAGTTTTCGCACAATCGATTGGCAAGGACTGCTGAAATCCAGAGCTTGTAATGTGTACACAATGCTGAGCAATTGTTTGCTGCTAATATACTATGAAGCTGACCCACGCTAAACCCGCATCAATTCTAGGAGCAATTACGAACACTTTTGCTCGCACCGCCGTAAGTCACCTCGGAAAGGTCGAAAACTCTCATTCTGTTCTCATTCGTAAGGGAGTAACATGAAACATTGGACCGTCTGTAACGTGGCGGTCCATTATAATTACGTCTGATGCCCCCATGCAGCTACCAAAACATTGCTAGCAACACAGTTCAATTGGTTGTCAAAGTTGAATGACAACAAGCGTTATCTGTTTAATCTAGCGAGAGCCAAGTACAAAGCTTTCTGGGAAACCCTTTGTCCGGCTTTGTAAGTGTGCAAAGGAAACTTGCCTGGGGTCTGCTTTGTGTGCTGTGCTTACTCCATAGTTATTAAACATTACAAACAATCAATTAAGTTGCTGATTATTTCCCTTTACAAAGCCTTTACCCCTGCCGACTGACCAAGTATGGGAAAATATCGCTTTGTGAACAACAAGAGAGAGAAAAGTTGCTGTACACGGTCGAACGTGCAGATGCAGACGCGATCTGTGCATTAAAAATGACTTAAAAATGAAGTTCTCAGTTATCTCATGCAAACATTATTTTTCCTGATGTTTCTCTTAATAAGAAATAAACAAAGATGCATTAAAAAGTCTTACCTGTTCTTGTCTTGAAGTTTGGAGATTTCTGAAATCTGTGTTAAGAGTTCCTTCTCCAGTTTGTTTGTTGATAATGAATTCTCTAATAACTGAATTGCAATTCTGGATGTCTGGTTCATAACCTTCAAGTGGAATACAATAAAACGAAGAATGGGTGATTACAGAAAACTATAATATATGATTTTATACAGTATTTGATATGATCAAGTCTGAGAATGTTAAAATTTTTTATAAAATGATCAAATGTGTGATGAAGGGACTAAGGGTCGAGTGGAGATCCAAACACTTTATTCACAAACGTGGTCAAACAGGCATGGTCAAACACCAGCAAACAGTTCAATCCAGGCAAAGGCAAAAGAGCAATAAATGGGCAAGGGTCAGGGTAGGCAACAAACAATCAAAAAACTAGTAAACAGTCCAAGATCAAAAACTCAAAGAAACAAGGAAAACACAAGAACAAGGAACAAGGGTATGGCTTTGCAATAATCAGCGTATGAGAGAGGGTGAGGGCTTCTTTTATGCTAGACAGAGGGCAACACAAGACAGAACCAACCAATGAGAACAAGACACATGAAACCAAGGAACCAATGGGGACACAACACACAGACAAGGGTAGTACATGACATAACACTCCAGGGTGGAGTGCTCTCTAAGGGAGATTGTGACACAACCCCAAGGAGAGGCTTCCAGACGCTCACAACTGTAAACGGTCGTAAGTCCAGGAGGGAGGCAGAGTGGAGGTGGAAAAGGGGGAGGAATGGAGTGCCAGATCCATGTGGAAGTAGACCAGGACCTGAAGAATGGAGCAATGGCGGACCTGATCCATGGAGCAATGGCAGGTATTGAGGCTGTGGAGGACCTAGGCCATGGAGCAGAGGTAGTGGCACACAGGACCACAGCTGTGCAGGTAGAGAAGGGAGCCACTGTGGTGCAGGCAGGACAGAAGCGCTCCAGGGCGTAGCAAGCAGTGCAGACGCCTTCCAGTGCGGAAAAGATGATTCAGAACCTCTCCAAGGTGGAGCTGATGGCTTAGAGGCCCTCCAGGGTGGAGCAGACTGTCCAGAAGCCCTTCAGGGTGGATCAGGCAGAGCCAAGAAGTACCAGGAAGAAGTAGAAGGGTACCAGGGCGGAGCAGGCGGGACTGGAACATGGAGCACAGAGATATTAATGACAGCCTCTTCGGCAGGGACAGTGCAGGCTGCGAGGTCGCAGGTGGCCTCTGTAGTCAGAACAGGGCAAGACGAGGATTCAAGGGTGATGCCCCCCCCCACAATGTTTTGGGGTTTCAACACAGTCCTCTGCTTCACCCACAGTAATGGAGAGCCACATAGCAAAAGTGCATATTCCCTCAGACTGCCATTAAATTCCCCTCCAGGTAACTGAGATTTAGTGGGTTCAAGTCCAAAACGAAACAAGTCCTTAAACAGAAACTCAATGTAAAGTGGTACTTGGTATGATAACTCACAGAACCGTGTACATAATTCTCAATCGATTGAGCACAACATTTTGAAAATATGTATGTGTATACTTCATTTTGTTTTAATTACAAATAAAGCAGCTATGAACAAAACATGATGCTTCCCAACGTGAATGGGAGAAAGGAAATCTGGTATTATATTTGCTTAGTGATCAATACACGGAAGAATATATTTATAATAATAATTACAATTTTATTTTCCTCCATAACATTTTTCTTTATTACATTTTGAAGCTTTCAACATCTTTCTAGGTTTAAATTAATTTCACATTTCATTTTAAGTATGGTTTATGGACCCCACATATTGTGATATTTAATTGCAGTTTTATGTTAAAAGTTGTTTACCTTGGCTTCAACCACATTGAGTTTCCTGGTTTGTTCAGCGGTCTGGGTGAGCAGGTTGGTGCCGATCTCCAACATAGTGGCCGTCTGGTTATGAACAGCATCAGCTTGAAAATGCACTATCCCCGACTTTTGATTGATGTAGTTTTCTAACTGTTGAGTAAAGCGAAGAGAATTGTGATCTCAGATAATATAGCATATTGCCAAATGATGGGTTGACCCATTTTTGCAGCAATACCAAGGCATATACAGTAGAAGAACCATTTTTGTTTCCCCAAAGAACCTTTCAGTAAAACATTCTTGGAAAGTATAAAAAATAGAATTAACCTTTTTTCTTTTCCTTTTTTTTCTTAAAAAATCCCTTTGTGGAAGGGAAAGGCTCCATGGATGTTAACGCTTTTTTATTTAACCATTAAGAACCTTAATTTTTAAACGAGTATGACAGTCATAATTAAAACATGATGGTCGGTTTAGTATTCCCATTTGTCATTTAAAGATTCAGAAGGGTGTTTACAAGGACCCCTTCTTGCGGCTGTGATGTGTCCTCAGTGCTTCCTTCTGTGAAGCACTCAACAGTGGGGACTCAAACGCTGGAAAGTTTATCAATCTCAGTGTTTATTCCCTAGCCAGTGGGTTTTAAGTCCTCTGAGAGAAGATCTAGTGCCAGGCAAAGGTGCAGTATAGTGACCCTCTCAGTCCCAAAAGACTCTGAGTTCTGCAAAAATAAATACAGCATCACCAAGACCGCATGAACCCTGAGAGAAGGACTAATGAAGGATAATTTTATCACAATGGAAATAAACATGTTGAACCCTGAGGGGAAGCAATGCGCTTGATGTGGTCTGTCAGGACTTACAGTACATGGAGGACGAAGAATATATAATAATGTTATTTCAATATCAACAATATCAATATCTGACATGAAAGCTTATGCTTAAACAGTTCCTGAGGTAATGCAGTAGAAGAACCACTTTTGGTTCCTCATAGAACCATTTAGTGAACAGCTCTTACAAGAAGCATTTGTTTCTTAGTGAGAAGAACATTTTGAAAATCCTAAGAACCTTATTTGGAACGGAAGGAAGTTCTTGATGGAACCACAGATGCCTATAAAGAACCTTGACTTTTGAGAGTTTATGATAGTCATAATTAAAACATGATGGTTGGTTTACAAGCATTAATTAACGTAAACAAGAATGCAAAGGTTGGGTTTTCTTCTGTTGTTGTTAACTCCCTAAAGACACAGTGTGCCCTGACCGATTAATTGACCCAAGCTTCCTGCCTTGGATTAAAATCACATAGGACGAGTCCAGCTTGGGAACGCTGATCTGGGTTCAGTTGGATCAGCTTTACGAGTGCAAACCAAAACCAGATGTTTCATCTCATTTTGACTGGAGCTTCCTGGGACGTTTCCTTACAGAGCGTACTGTAAAACACCACCAACGTGAGGGTAATGCTGTTCGGAGACGTTTTCTGCTGAGTCACGACAATCTGCATGCAGTCACGACACGGATGATCATCATTCACATGCACCACAGATGTTTATAAGAGATCACTTCAGAACCATTGTGTTGGGTTGTTTGCTTCATGAAGATTCATGCAGATTACATCATTTTCAAAAACATAGCAGCATAAATTCCAGTAAGTGTTTTGTAATGGCCTCACAATGACAATCAATCATTGTTTTGTTTTAAAACTAGTTACTATTTTGTCATTTAGCTGACAAAGTGATTTATATGACACTTACGGAGCAACCTGGGGTTAAGTGTTTTGCTTAAGGGAACATTGGTAGTAGTCCATGTATCAACCTTTTTGATGTTTAAACATATAACTTTTCTGTTAACAGCCCTGATTTTCAGCCGCTAGAATATATAATCAACATGGTATGGGTTAAATGAGGACAAATACTAATATACAATGATAAAAAAAAACGTATTACAGTTTTTTGGATTACACAAAAAATTGTGCAAATTAAAAATGTATTATTTTTATAAGCATTTTTTTGTGTTTACAGTTACCCTACTTAAAATGTAATCGATAGTGTAACTATTTCAATTACTTTTATTGACATAATGTAACTGATTACATTTGATTGCTTTTCTAAATTTTAAAGGTATTTCCAACTATTAAAAATGTAAAAGTAGTACTAGACTTTCAAAATACTTCATCACTTCTATTAAAATTATAATAATTACATTTAGCACAGACTCCACAAAATCAGATTTTTTTTTTTTTTTTACTTCGAGGTAATTCTGAAGTTAAAGACTAATTTGGAATGTCTTCAATTTTGTGTGTGTGTGTGTGCATATATATATAAAACACATTTAAATGCTGAATACTAAAACTAACATTAAGATAACACTAAGATTAATAAATGCTGTAGAAGCATTGTTCATTCTTAGTTCATTTTAACTAATGTCATAACTAATAAACCTTATTGTAAAGTGTTACCATGTATACAGTATATATATATATGTATGTATGTACTGATAAGACACATATAAGATATATACACACACACTCTTAAGTAAACTCTATATTTACATATTGTATTCTTGGTCACTGATGAATAAGTGCATCAGTGCATGATATTTTAATGAAAAAAATTCTTTGTCTTCCTAATTGTAACATCCGTGGTTCTATGTTTCATGTTCTGTCATGTTTTGTTTGTGATCCCCATGTGCTCTGTGTGTCCACGTG
>JAUMHI010000041.1:17873652-17890914 GCA_032359435.1 Enteromius unitaeniatus | reverse complement strand
TTTATTGCTAAATTAAATGTATTTATTATTTTTCAAAGCATCCTCTTCATTTTTCAGCTTTGAACAAAACTTTGAACTGTACTGTAGTAATGTTTGGAAATGTAAACTGATATTTCCAACTGACACGCTACAGCAAAAGATAGAAATAACCCGCTTAAAACCATTTTTTGTTGCTGAAAATACTAGTGGCTTAAGACTTTTGCACAGTACTGTATACATACTTATTAATATGTATTTAAATGTATATATTTATATAATTTATAGTATATAAAATATATTTAATACATAATGTATTAAACACACCTTCATGTGTATTTATATATACATAAAAAATTTATAATTAATAATTATTATACATTACTGTTAATATTTCTGTAGTATTTCTACGTAGAATCTACATATATTTTGTTTTAATATGTAATATTATTAAATATTCATATTTAAGCTATGTACAAATTCATATGTTAGGCTATTTTTCCAACTAAACATATATTCTTTTTCCATCACAACTTACAATATCAAAAAATAATAATTACTTGAATTTCAGTATTTCTTACAAATGACACTAAAATAGTGTCTTTTAGACCTTACCGTGTGTAAATGCACAGCTAAGAAAGCTAATGTACTTTTTTATATTTGCATCTATACTAAATGAGTGATTTATTGAATTGATGATATACAGCTGTTAAAGTTATTCAGGCTCCTTTTTATTTACCACCAATTTACCTTAAAAAAAAGCATGAATGTAACAAGAGCAGCAAGTGTTTATAATTAAATGACTCTTATCGCAATCTGACCTCTTCTTAAACAGAGTCAAGGGTCGCGTCTCTTTCCTGAGGAGGTGCAAGACGTCTCCCTTTGAGCCATATTGATTGTCAACTTGGGTGGTGCAATGAATACACAGAGACAGACGCAAAACATGCACACACACAGCAAACTTTCACTCTACACTGTGGCACTTCATTTATTCATTAGCTCAATTAATGTCACTGAGCAGAGTTGCCTTGAAGTGCCAATAAAAACTCACATTCTTCACATTTGAATGGAGTAATAAATCACTTTGCAGTCACTTATGCAGATCAAATGCTTCTCTGGTTTTGTCATCTGGCTCCTGTTTAATTGACACTCCTGTATTATTACTGAAATGAGTGTTTCATCTATTTATTCAGATGTGAAAGTTCTAGCAAGCTCATTTTGATGTCTGAAGCGGTGCTTAGTCAATGTACTTAGCTGAAGCTGCAAATAGAGTCCTGTTAATGGAAATCACACATGACAGTTCCAAAAGCATTGGAGGTCTTGGAATCCGTCAAATGGCTTTCAACAGGTTGTGTTTTTGGAAACCATGCAGTATTGAGTACTCAACCAGAACTTCTTCCATTCTATTTTGATAAATGTACTTGCATCGCTCAGCTTCTCAAATCAGCTCAGCAAACAAGTACATCTGGCCATTTGGCCAGCGTCTGCACCCTAACAGTTTACCCATCTGAATACAAATGAGCCACAGGTCTTTACATCTGAAGCAGGGGAGTAAGCGTTTGCTCTGACCGGTATTTGGTTTGATTACGATAATTTGTTAAATGATGCAATGCATCATATAATCTGCAGTTTGGTCATTATTTTGATTATTTTATTATGCTTAATACCTACATTCAACTACAGGGACAATTTACTTTTACATTTTTTAATCGACTTTTTGTTTAGACAATTCATTTTTCACTTTACACAATAGGCTGATAATTATATTTTTGATTAGAAATAAATACAGAATACATTGCATATTCAGAATGTAATGCGCCAATACAGTTTTTAGGCTGCCTGGTAGGTTCTTAATTATGAGTAATAATGGGTGTTCAAGGGTTGAAAATATTTAAACTTATCAACTCAGCAACTTTTCTCAAAGACAAAGCATTTTGGATGCTAATGCAGAAAAACAAGTGCATTAGGTGAGTAATTGAAATATCATCTTGCATTTTAGTTTTCTAAAAGTGTGGACAGAGAGAATGATGGGACGTGTAGTTTTGTCACCTCGGCTAAATGAGCAGCACTTGCTGGCAAGCTTTTCCTCTGTTGTTCTTCATTATTACTTTATATCATATCTAATTAGATAAAATTAGATATATTACATCTAATTTTACCATCAACATTAACAATTTAAACTTTCTCTGTGATCTTTTTAATCATTCTGCCTCAGACTTGGACAGTTAAGTCTTCTAAAATGTGTTCACAACTCCCAACATGACTTGAAGCCAGCTTTACAGCCAGAAGCCAGCTTTTCTGGTGCTAGTGCACCATAAGATGTACATTATGCAAATAATTTAGAAATTATATTATATTTTAGTATTCTAGCATGGATAGAGAGGATGATGGGAGGTGTAGTTACATAAGCGTGTCCCCTTGTAAACCAGCTAAATGAGTTGTACTTTCTGGCAAGCTTTTCCTCTACTTATCATCATTAGTGTGCTAAATTGTGTACCAACTAAATTGCACCATCAACATTAAGATTTAAACCTAATTATGATAAATACCAATTGCATCTGCAATGATTTGTTTTATCACCATTCCTTAGACTTGGGAAGTTGAGGATTGAAAAATGTGTCTGCAAGTCATTAATACAGTCAGTCCTAACATGACAACATTACACTTGAAATACTGGCAGCTTTAAGGATATTTTGCCCTTTTTCCTCAAAGCTTTTCCACCATTCTTCATCATCAGTGAGTGAAATTGAGTACAAATTACATTACATCGTCAACATTTAACTTTAGAATAATAAATATCAATAGCTTCTGCCAATAAGACATTCTTCGACTTGGTAAGTTGAGAATTAAAGTGCCCCTATTACAGGTAATGAAAGGTTCATATTTTGGTTTTGGGAATCCCCAACAACAGGTTGACATGCATGCATGGTCAAAAAACATTTTCATTTTTCAAAAAAGTGTGCCGCTAATCTGCGGTGATTGGTCTGATCAATTTCTATAATTTCTGTAATGCCTGATAAAGCAGCGTTTGTGAGCGCAGTGCTGCTTTATGTACAGCGTAACTACTATTTTTACTGCTACAATAGAAGCACCTAGTAGCAAAGAATGAATTTGCTTGTGGCAAAAAAAGTGGGTGGGTTCACTTCAACATGAAACAGCTTAAGATTCATTTTAAAAATGACTCGTTTCAGTGATTCAGAAACGACTCTTTCTTTTTGAGAGACAATGACTTTATGCATTTAAAACTTTGCAGGTTTTTTTTATTTACACTGCGTAAAATGTAGTTTTTAAAAATCCATAATAGGGGCACTTAAAATGTGAAAATATAAGCAAATACCTAAAAATGCATGCAACTTGTAAATATAATTCCCGACATGACTTAAAGGCAGCATTAGAGCCAGGTTTTATGAAGTGAAAGACGTAATGTCGCCAGTCACCTGTGTCTCATTATGAGGTGCTTCTCACCTTCTGCAGCCACTGCGTATTGTTTTCCATGGCTGACTCCAGATGCTGCAGCTTCTGAACGGGCAACTCGCCGTCCACTGGCGGGGAGTCCCGCTGAACCACGTTGGTCCCGCTCATCTTCTCCGCTCCTCCCTGACAGCTCTCCATCTCCGGCAGGATAAAGGTGTAGCTGCACTGGCCGTGCTGAACGCGGTGGAGCTTCCTCCGCCTCTCGCCTCCCCCACGTCTCCCTTGACTGTTCCCGTTTCCGGAACTCGCCAGTCCAATGGACGCCAGCAGCAGTGCCAGATGCCAACCGCTTCTGGCAAACCTCATGGCAGCGGGAGCAACAGCAAAGGCCACCTGCGGTCAAGAGAAGGTGCCAATTCAGTAGTTCAAACTCTTTTGATGGAAGAACACATGGTTGGATGGAGATGAAGAGGCTTTTTCGACTCTTTTCTCTTCACAGTTGGATTGGAAGCTCCTGGTTTTCACGAGGTTCCCTCTGAAGAAGTGGACAGAGGCACTGAGCCTTGAGTAACCACAACACACTCTCACTGATAGATAAGAAGGCAAAATTCAAGAAGCGGAGACAGCCACGTCTCAATGAGTCTCCCAATCTGTAGGCACTTAACACGAGAGAAAAGTAAACAAAAGAGGAGAACTTTCCTTCCTATCCCAGAGCGGTGTGTGAAATGACCGGATTGAGAGAGTTCTGCCCTCTTATCTGGGAGCGAGGGAGTGTGTGGAGAAGCGGGGGGAGGCTAAGGGAGGTCTATTAACACACGTTCTGTCTCTCGTCTCCTCTGCAGCATTTCTTCACCCCGTGGCCTGTAGGATAGAGAGTTTCTTCTTAAGGCTTCTCTGAAGTTGATTTTGGGTCAGATATTGCTCATTAATGACACATTCTCCACATAACTCTCTCTTAAGGAATAAAAAAGAAATGGACAGAGAACGCCTTTTAAATGCTATTTTAGAATTTGAAATGAAGTAGAAAAAAGCATGCAAAATTGCACTTTTCAAAAACCGTATTATATTAAAATTACAGTAACTCATTTTAAAAAGATACACATTTTTATAGACAAGTACTTTAAATTATGGCATTTGAGATAAAGTGTTACTGAATTAATTTCAAAACAAAATGCGAATGCGCATTTCCGACAATATTTTGAATATCCGAGGTGTTTTTGTGAGTTTTGAATATGAATATGCAAAAGAAAAGAAAAGCGAGAACAAAAATGGAACCCCATCAACCCCAGATAGATAGATAGATGGATGTAAATGTAATTTGTGGATCCAACTTTATTATTAGCTTACAGATAAGCTTTTTGCAGGCTTATTTCAGGCTGCAGATTGATGTTACTTTTCATGAGACTTTTTAATGCACTATGCCCCTTACCCACTTGTTTATTTTTAC
Organism: Enteromius unitaeniatus; assembly: GCA_032359435.1. NCBI lineage: Eukaryota > Metazoa > Chordata > Actinopteri > Cypriniformes > Cyprinidae > Enteromius > Enteromius unitaeniatus. Next base: position 17,886,077 of record JAUMHI010000041.1, on the reverse strand, counting down.
ATAATTCTTATTTTGGTTCAGTTTGTGGTGAGGCTGTGCTCTTGGGGATAGAGGTCAAACTAAATGACTCTTTGCCCTGACTGAAATCATTCTCATGGGAAACGCACGATAGCGAGAGCCAATGCCAAAATGCTCCTCACAATTATGCAAACTTAAGGGCCCTTTTCCTGAAGGTGAAACTTTACACGTAGCTGTTCACCTTTCCTGTGGGAATACCACAGCCGGATTGATCCGATGTTTGTTTTCACACATTGCGCATAGCTCTCCTCCACTCAAGGGTAGCTATGTTTTATTGAACTCCAGCTCAGTTTTATGTGAGGTGCTTGGCACGATTGACATAGCTCTTTTATGGTACGGATCAGGGTTTTTGAACCACTTCCAGTATCTGTGATATCCTGATCCTTTGATATTGCCAGGGATCGACTACATTTTAATGTCCTATAAATGTTATGTAGTTTAACAGGAGAAAACTGTGCGGTTGACATGCAGTGTCCTGTAGAAAAACGTGCACTTTTAATAGTTTATTTTTATCTTTATGCATGCATTTTTACATGAAACGTGTTTTTTGTGCACATAAAAAATTACTGTATTATTATTTTAAAATGATTTTATATTGTTTTATTTTCTATTTTAGAATTTTGTTTTCATTCTAACAGTGCTTAAGCTATATGTGTCTGTTCAGTACATAGACATATTTGTATTTGAATCAATACAAGCACATAAAAACATCCTAATTTCAATAAAACAAAACAATCCAACAAAGAAATGTAAAATCCAACTGCTAAATGCAAACTGAAAAAAAAAGTTTAAAGTTAAAAGATACTTTGCTTTTCTCACTTCACCATGAATTATTTTAATATCCTGTTCTTTATATCAGTAGCAGGTCATGGGGACACACAAATGACATGAGTTTGACCTTGTGAACATTTTAGAGCAAGTAAAATACATATTTTATAATCTTGATACTAAACAAAAGTTCATGTTATTTGTCTGCCGCCCACTTATTCTTCAGGAATAATCAATAATTACACAATCAGGAAATGTCACATTATACAATACAATAGCAGTTTATGAGCGCAGCTTTGGCTGTTGACCTGATTCAGTCAGGGCCGCTGGATTTAGTTACCCAATGTAGAATTTTTGTTTTACAACAATAAAAAGAGCCTAATTCAGACCAGAAAAGACCAGGGGAGAGAAAACAGCTCCCTGTCAGAAATCATCTGCCCTGAAAATTCACTCACAGTCATCTTTCTGGACAGTTCCAGTGTTGTCCTTTTATGGAGCCCCTGTCATCCCTCAAACTGTAGCGTTTAATTGCATTAATTGTGTAGATCTACCAATCTACCAAATGGTTATATAAGACATAAATGAATCATAGGGACCTGATTTCATAGGAATGATCCTAATATGGTGTTTCATGCCCAGAAAATATATTCAATAAATCAATTGAAAGGGTTGATGTACAGGTCAAGAATGAGCTAAAAGTCTAAATGGATCCTCAAATGTGATTTGTCAGACATCGCTCGAGTCCTGTGATTGGTTGGCGTCTCTGGTGTCTGGAGGACCTCTTGCCCTGCAGCTTTGTTTAGATGGTGATGTAAGCCGCATTCACCGATGTCCCTTTGTCCCTTTGTTTTATGTAAACTTCCTTCTAAAGGTTGGACATCAGTTTTAAATATTGCTTATTACTTTACTAATATCATTTGATGTTTAGCCATTTAACATATCCATTTGAATGAGAAATCTCTGAAATTTCATTTCATTCTATTTTAATTTTACTTAAATTTATCTGTATTCTAAATTTGAATAAGTTAATAAAAATGTAATTGAATCTTTGTAGGTGTCACGGCTGCACGATCCACTGATCCGGGATCAGCCAGTTTCGAGCACTCTCACTCCCCAGAGTATTAACAAGACACACCTGTACTAATTACCAGCAGCAGTACAAAAGACACACACTCCAGCTAGACCAACAACCGGCGCTACGCAGTACTCACCCGTGCACGCTCACCTGTCTGATCTAACGCTGCATTGGAGTTGGAGACTCAGAACCGATTTTGAGAGCAAGTATATGCACGTAATTCCCGGTATCCTCACCGCTGCTCACCCACCTCACTCAGGTCCACGACATCACGCTGTAACGGAGGCGTATTAGCGCATGTATAGACATTCTGTTGTTATTTTTTGAGCCTTTTTGCTGGAAAAGCCTGAGATTTATGTTGAGCCTGTTGTCAGTGAAATAAATAAACTTTATAAACTTATTTAAATAAACTTCTGAACGTTACAGTAGGATAGTTTTTATTTTATTTTAGTTTTAATTGTTCTGTTTTTCTGTTAATTTCATTGTATTTTCATTGCACACTGAGATGTTTAATAAATTGTAATGTAAGTATATTTATTAAAGATTAGATCATAAAATAAAGTTATCCTAAAATGTTTTATTTATTTATTTTTTTCCTTATTTCATTCATTTCTTTTTTATTATTTATCTTTCGTGTTTTAAGAGATAAAATATAAAATTAAGCAAAACATAACACAACACATAACCCTGCCAGTTGTCCTACAAAGTAAACTTTCAGACATGACCAAACTACTCCCACCCAAAGTAATAGTTGGGGGAAATGTTATGCTATGTTTTTTGGGGGTCTGACGTCTGACACTGCAGCATTAACGCTGCTGGTACTCATAATGAAAGCTCTTATCATGCCTAAAGGGACCGCCAGCTTCCAAATAGAAATTGGCTGCATAATTTATCAGTAAACCGCTGATTTATCATGCATTTGTTCATGGTTCCAAGTTGCGACATTGTTTATAGTGCAGATGATGATAATAGTTAATGATCCTAAAGGTTAATTTCGCTCTTTCAGCCTCTGTTGAATCAAAGCACGCTTTGTTGAAACACAGCAGTGATTTTGAGGCACATATGACATTTAGGTCATTCATGCATGTGCAAGGTTTGTTTGTACCGATCCTGGTTTCAAAGGAATTACCTCACAAATAAATGGCTAAAATGTTTGAGAAACTCCTTAAATTGCCACCATGTGTCAGATTCCAAGCGCACACGTTTCTTTAGTTGGACTCCAAAGCTGATAAATGGGGAAATTCAAAAACTAATTAAGCAGATATTCGCTTACATATTGGCTATTTCTCCTACATAAAAATCTCTGTTTGAGAGATCAAACATCAAAGATTTATTCAGACAGCATTTATGGCTGTAAGATTAGACGAATTGAAAACAATACTGATGTATAAACCATAATTATACCTTCTTCTTTTCTTTCTTTTTCACTCTTGTTCGCTCTCATTTTCAAAGATTAGGTCAAGACGTGCCTCACTCTCTCAGTAATGTTCTCCACCTGCACAAACACACACACACACTCTTGAAGCCTTACAAAAATAAAACCATCAGAACAGTATGACAACTTCTCAGTTTGCCCTGTCTGAATGTGATGATAAGGATGATTAATTCACGTCCCCTGCAATGATTCGGTAGCGTTTATGATTGCCCATGGAAGTGCATTAAAGACCTCATAAAAGCCTTCATTAGACTGACAGAAATTTTGCTGAGCAGGCTTTAAAAAGAGATCATATTGAAGTGGTAGAATTACAGCGCCCAATCAATAAATGCAAATTGGCTGAAAATGTACTCAACCTAAAACCATCCAAGATGAGGTCAATTTGATTCTTCATTGAAACAGATTTTGAAGCATTTACAAAACATGACTTGCTCATCAGTGGATCCTCTGCAGTGAATGGGTGCCGTCAAAATGAGAGTAAAAAAAACATCACAATAATCCAAACCACTCCAGTCCATCGATGAACATCTTGCAAAGCAAATGCTGCACATTTAAAGAAATAAGCACTATTTACAAGTCAAAACAAATATGTTTAGAGCTTATGTTTTTGTTTTTTTAATCTAAAAGGACAACAGGAGATGGTCTTTCTCGCTGGAGGAAGCATTGTTATTGATTATGGACTCGGTTATTAATGATTGATTATTGACCAGAAGCGGCAATTTAAAATTTATAGCTTTTAATGATGGATTTGCTTCTTATGAACATACAGCTTTTTGCTTCACAATCATAAACTGTTGTGAATTACTTGACGATTATTGTGATGTTTTTATCAGCTGCTTGGACTCTGATGGCACCCATTCACTGCAGAGGATCCACTGGTGAGCAAGTGATGTAATGCTAAATATCTCCAAATATAAAGAAACAAACTTTTCTACATCCTGAACAGCCTAAGGGTGTATTTTCAGCAAATGTTTATTTTGGGAACTATTCCTTAAACAAACTCTATCTTTTTTTATATGATTTTATTCAAAATTAAGATTTCTGTCATCATTTACTCACCGTATGACTTCTTCACTGCAGGCTTTCAAGCTCTGAAAGGACATAAGCAATATAATACCAATAATAAAGTAAGCCAAGTTGGCTTAACTTGAGAATCAATGAGACTGAAATCATTGGGTCAAACCATGATGCATCTTCATGCACTACGAATATAAACACATTTATGTAAATGAACAGCTGTAAACTGCAAGACATTTAGGTAAGATGATCTCTTAATTTGCATAATGTCTACAAGCTGAACTTTACCATGTGAGCGCATATCGTTATGCAAGTCCAATTTCACTGCCAACGGAAACCCTAACAATTATTCACCCAATACCCTGATGTATATCTCAGTTCTCAGAAAGTTCAATCAACTGGACGCTATTTGGCCCAATCATTCAGATATGATGAAATCTTGACAAATCGACGGATATATTTTGAAACAGAGTAGCTATATGGCTAATTGCTTTGGACTGCTTTTTAATCACTATCCTCAGCACTACACTTGCAGCGAGTCAAGGTGATGATTGCAGCCAGAGAGCTAGAATGTATATTAAATCTCATTTTCATGCTTGTTTAATCTTGTATGGGATCTACAGTGGTCTAATACTTTTGTGGAAGCCTTAGCCTTGGTTTTGAACTTCTTCAGAGGTTTGGTGGCATGCAGTTAGGCTTCTTTTGGGCAGGTTTTCCACAGAAGATTATATGTGACAATTTATAAGGTGAGATTTGAAATAGAAGAGAAGCCTTATACTAAAACTTAAAACATGTGTTGAGATTTCTTGTCCTTGGAAATTATAACTCACTTTAGCCTTGAAGGAATACTCCACCCCAAAATACATGTTTTGTCATTAATGACTTTCCCCCATGTCGTTCCACACCCGTGAAAGCTTTGTTCATCTTCGGAACAAAATGTAAGAAATTTTGGATGAAAACCAGGAGGCTTGTGACTGTCGCATTGACTGCCAAACAATTTGAACTGTCAAGGTTCAGCAAGTATGAAAGACAGTGGTTCAACCGTAATGTAATTTTTTTAAGCATAAATATAATTGTCAGAAGTAAAAAGACTATAAGACTATATTCCATATATGTAGGGGTGTGATTATTCAATGTAAACAGTCAAAACAGTTTTATTTAAATGATATTATTTAGACACTTATGAGCACGTAACACAATCCTTGCCCCTAAACCTACTATCTGTCAATAAAACACAAGATATAGCAGGCAGATATTCCAAGTCTTTTGAGGCCAAACGATTGATTTTTTGAGAGGAATAGACATGGTCAATGTCTCCGTCTTCTGTGTACTTCCTGTGAGCTGCTGTGCGTGATTTAAAAATTTGATTTTCGATTTCGAAGATTCGATTGCATCATGCTACTGGATGGGAGCATATTTTCTAAATGAGATGTGAGCACGTTAACGGAGCAGGATCATTTTTAGTGATTAAAACCTTTTGCGTGGCTTCAGAAGACTTGGAATGTGTCATGGCTTGTTTGTAATGTATTTATTCTGCTTGTTTATGATTAGTTTAGTTGCAATAAATTACCTGTGACTGCATTTGCCTGTGTGTGTTTATATTGTTCAGAGGTGGGTAGGTTTAGGGTAGGGGTGAGGCTCAGTGCTCCAATAAAAGAAAAAATATATATAATGAATATATATCATTATATCCTTGCTTTGAGACTATTTAATCAATATTGCATGCCCTCATTGGTGTGACATCATCTCACTGGGCGGGGCAAGCCTCAAACAGGAAGTTGATGCTGCAGGACATGAGGTGAGGAAATGACATAAGCTTTTGCTAGTTTTCATAATAAGGTAATAAAATTGTTATATCTAAAATATAACAGAAACCTTTGATGGAAACATGAATATGATGTACTACTGCAACAAAATTAGTAAAAAGTTTGTTAATATCATGTTTTCATTTTTATTTTGTCCCATCAATCCAAACGCAATTTGGGTGGATGGGACAGCATGGTTTTGGGTGATTGGGACAGTGCTAAAAAGCTATGCTAATCAAGAAAAAGATTAAGCTTTATATAGAAAATCATTGTGTATGCTCTGTAAGTCTGTAACCCCACGCTTTGCTGACCTGGTAGAAGTACCCATCCACGAACGTGCTACCAAAAGTAAGCGGTCAAAACCCCCAAGCTTCCACCTTACTTGCCACACTTTGAATATGTGGCAAGTAAGAACAAAGGAAAAGGAACACAACCAACTAAACAAGCAAAAAAACAAAAAGGCCAGAAAAAGGAAGAGAGATGTGTGGTTTGTTTGCAAAAATATGGGGACACAGAAGACCTCAAGAAAACCGAGGAATGGATCTCTTGTGTCATCTGTGAGCGGTGGTTTCATGACTCCTGTGGCGAAGATAATGGAGTCATTGATGATGACGCCACCTTCACCTGCAAGGACTGTCTGTTTTTGGGGGGTCATATTTGTTTCATAATGACTAATAAATTGAGTAATAAAAACTACAAAAAGAGAAATGAGTCTTAATTATGAACAGAGCAAATTAAATTCTGGCCTATAACACATCAAACAGCTGAGTAATAAATATGTGTAGATTAATGATAATACATGATGTCCCAATCACCCAAACATTCCTAAAAAAAAAAAATCTTTTGGCTCAGTTTATACTAAAGTGTACGTCACACAACCTTCTCTTCTGACATAATTATATTTCTTTCACAAATGGATAGATAACATATGTAGGGTTACAGAAATATATCATACATTGGGCTGATGTTTTTAATTCATTGCAAGAATGATTACATAACGCAGATTTAAAAAAAAATGTCCCAATCACCCTTAATTCACCCTACAACTTAGCTTCCATCAGTGTCATGCTCTTCAGACATTGTGCCTCGGTGTGAGTCTGTAGTTCCGCGCATGAACCACGCGAGAATTAGCTTCGGAACTTGCGCCTGTAAATTGTTTTTACTTTATTCATTCTTGTTGCTTTTGTGCAGTAGATAAATAACACAATATTTGTTTTTATTAAATTAATTTTAAGATACATCCATTTTGTGGGAGTCCCGCGAATAATTATATTCTCCCGCAACCCACACTAACATGAGGACCTTACCGCCCGCATTCTCCCATCAAATCTTGTCCCGCGCCGCACTCGGTGCGTTGGGTCTCAGTGCAGGTCTCTACTCTGTAGTCCCATTTATCCACTTGTTAGCATCTGGCTTTTACAAGACAAGTAAAAGGTAAAAAAATAAAAATAATTATAAAGGGATATTACTGATATCTTTTATGCCACAGAATTAAATGTGAAAATATGTTGAGCTAGCAGACAATATTTCAGCCGTTTAGCCAAATACCCATTCAGAAAACCAGAACTTGTTAAAATGCAAACTCGTTTCCCAGTTTTAGTTAAAAAACATAAATGATCCAGCACCCTTTATGATATAAAGCTCAGACACTTTAAATCTATTAATTATATCATGGTTATTTATGTTAACAGTGGGGAAAAAATGAACAGAATGCAAGCTATATGTGTTGAAGTTTCAGAGAACTTAAAGCTCATTTTAATATCATTACAATGATTTTTTTTCTGAGTTTATCAAACAGGAGGATCAATGTTATATATACGGTTTAGAGTAACACAACTCATCACAGAATTCATCAAATCACTTGTAACTTACAGTTTATGCTTTTGATCTGATTTATGTTAATTAATTTATGAAATTATTTTACAGAACATAGAAAGTAAAATTGAAGGCTCAGAAAAATATTTTACATAAAAACGCAAATACATAAAGTTGTTTTTATGTCTATTTTTATATTTAATGTTTTTACATGTTAGTAAGAATAGCAACATGGTATTCAATCAAACAGGTCAATTTATACAATCTTAATAGTGTGATATTAATATTATATAACGGGGAAATTAAAATAAACTGCCGTCAAAACGTTTACTTTGAGAGAATATAACAGAAATAGCAGTCTTTAGTGTTATTTCACTGTGGCTATTGTCTTTCTCATTGTTTATTGTGTTTACTGAACAAGGTTTTTACCATAAAACATGCATAAGAAAGAAATGACTATGAACTCTAACCTGGACATCTTCGTTTTTGTCAAAAGCTCAACATTTTAAGAGGGACAACTTCAGAAGGTCATCAGCAAATGCTCTTGTCGTGCTTGACAATTTTAGAGTCTTCACATAAACGCAGCGTTCAGTTCCCATGACAACACGAACCCACTGTAATTTAATCGCAACCCCAGGCTCGTCTTCTTAATAACTCGTTTTGATTATTCTGTTTATTTTAGCCTTTGGTGCTGTTTTATCAAGCAGTAGGTACTTGATTGTGAATCGCAATTATCTTCCGAAAGCCAACAATCAACATGTTACTGTTGCGATTCCATCAGGTCCTCTTAAACAAATTAAGGCCGGCGTGTTTAAACTACTTGTCGAGTGTTGCCATTTGGATTTCTGGCTGTGTTTAAGGTCTGCGTAAATCCTATCTTATCTCTGTTTTTCTTACGAGATTGGAGTCCGTTTCTACGAAATCAGAACCACTCGTAAACACGTTCCCTACAAGCTTTGTTTCCTTTGGAGTGACCACTGGAGCTGGCAACATGGACCAGATTTGCAATCTCAAAAAGCGAGCCAGCGAGAAATGTGTTTAAGGTTTAAGGAATGACCTTCTAAATATACCGAGAGAGAAAATATAAACAGTTTCAACGAAAAAGCAATCAATCTTATCTGGAGGAGTGCACTATCAGCAATTTAAATGTGAGGTTGTACACACTATATGTCCTTTAATATATCATTCAGCAAATCATTAATTTTACGTGGAAAAGCTAAACTTACATGTGTTCTGTTGATCTGAAAACAACGAATGTGTCATAGTAATCAACATCTGAGATAAAAGTGTCCGGGAATGGTAGAACATGTTTAATATCTCTCATCTTATGTTCAGCTGCGATTAAATTGTGAAACAGTGGAGCAGCATTTAATGTATATGCTGTATGAGAAAATCAGACTATTGACTGTTTTCATTAGCCTAGAGTTCCCTGATATTTAGTGTAGAGGGCGATTGCATTTGAGTATGATAAATAAAGCATCTTAAAATCATGTCAGCTGAATTTGAAGTGGAGTAAATGCTTTTAGGCACTAACATTTATAATCACACTGTTTCCTTTCAGGTAAAAGGGTTCTCAGAAATAGGAACAAAAGCTGTCACTGTCACTTTTCAAAAGGTACATGTTGTACCTAAAGCGTCCATTTTGGTACCTTATAGGTATATGTTAGTTCTTAAAAAGTACATATTTGAACACCTAAAAGTGTACCTTTTGAAAAGGTACCACCCCAGTGACAGCTTTTGTACCTTTATTTCTGAGAATGTACATGACAACATACTGTACCTTTAAGAACTGAACATTTCCCAGTGGCTTATTGAAACTAAACCACAAAATCTAAATAAAACATGGATGGCAAGATCAATTTGTATTAATGATTGTACTGTAGATACTGTATCATGACATGAACATACTCATTCTATTTTTGGTGAAATTTTCCTGTCAGAAAAAAATGTTAGTAATCATTGTTGCTCATTTCACTCATTTCAAGAGGTTATCCAGTCAAAACACAGGTAATTTGCATGTTTATACAGTAGCCAAAAACATATTTTTTAATGCTACGATTCCAAAAGAGGCTGTAAGATGTTCAGAAAAACTAAATTAGGACTGTTTCTGCTCCAAGGAAGCTTGACAAACACTATAAATACACTTTAGGGAAAAATAGATTAGTTAAAGAGAAAGATGTGACCACCAGTCAATACGTGATTTACAAAGAATGCCATGTTTGTGTTGTATAGTACACGGTTTTCATTATAGTATCAACAGTATCACGCAAAACAAATGAACAAAATGGCATGCTATTTGCATAACAGAATACAAGCTCAGCAGAACAAAAGCTGTAAAATAACTTGCATAAATAGTAAGATTAATATTTATGCTAAGGAAAGTATAATTTTACAGAGTGGTGGGTGTGATGACTATTTAAACATGGCATTGATGTAATTCCCTGTTCCAGTTCACAAAACACCAGGGAGGGATTTGTTTAGTTTATTCTGATTTATATTGCTTTTGCTGTAGTGGGACAGTGATGAAACTTATATAAAACCAATGTGCGATTGTGGATTATGCACTTTTTTGGGCCAGAAGTAATTATTCAAAGTTATTACACTGCTTCGTGGAATACTGGATTCTGATTGGTCAGTCGCATTTCAAGGTTTGTTATTCCCAGATAACAACCGGTAAAACTAATAACAGGCTCATCCGGGCACTACGCATCTTCTTGACCGTTAGCAGGTATATCACTCCGCTGTCGCTGACCGTTTGGCGCCATTCTGTGGCTTAAAAATGGCAAAGATTATTGTTTCATTATTTACTTTTGGGGCAAGAAGCGGGATAATATACAACTAGCAGGTTGTTATCGCAGAAGCCCGACAGGCTTATGGGCAGCACGCGTATAAGCTAGCTGTATATTTTCCTTACTTAAAACTCTCTAACGATTTATGTGTCTTTTCACTTCACTAGATGTTAATTGATGGACTGGAGTGGTGTGGGTTACTTGTGATGCATTTATCAGCTGTTAGGGACTCTCATTCTGGCGGCACCCATTCACCTATATCTGTGATGGCCTGAGGTTGAGTACATTTTTAGAAAGTTTTTATTTTAAGTTGAACTATTCCTTTAAAATGTTTGTTTTTAGAGTCTCTCTTTTTTTTGCACATATATGTCTCTTTGAATTAAAAAAAGCTTTGCTAAGTGATTCACATCAGCATAGCCAACACAGAAAGCGAATCTGCCTCAGTCTCTTCAGAGGGCATGTTTAACTACGGTCAGAGTTTCTAAGGGTCCGGGGTCTGTGCAGTGTTCAAACTTCCCTCATTAATCCTCCTTTGAGTAGCAAACTTCCTGCAGCTAAGAGCGCTGCTCCCCAGAGAGACGTAATTTACAGACTGCAGCACAATTGGTTCATGAACGCTGCTATCTGCAGCATTCTGTCTTTCACATGTGCACACAAACATAAATACGAACACCAAAATGCCCTAACCCCCGAAAAAAGGGCAGCACGCGATTGATGTCTGTCCAGGTCAAAGCTGACACTGTCCCACAGGGGTTGTTTCGCACTTTACATTTTGACAGTGGGAAAACATTTTTTAGAATGTTTCCCTAAAAGCAACACAGGGGTAAGCAATGATAATAATATGTGAATGTCTATATTCCCATAGTCAAATAGAGGCTTTGCATTGTTGCCTGTGTATGAGTGTGTTCATTGAGCCTGCATTTGCACAATCTTAGATCTAAATCTAACGATGACTATTTACATTTTCTATATTTGCTATTAGACATTAAAGGCTACATACAATGTTTAATTGTTTTCATGTTCTTGAAATCATTTTTTAATGCTCATCAAGGCTGCATTTGTTTTAAAAAATTCTATTTAAATATAATTTTAATATATTTGAAAAAGTTATTTATCTCTGTAATGCCAAGCTGAATTTAGCATTATTTCCATAATAAAAAAGTAATATATTTCAAATATATTTATTTCATATTAAGTATAGTTCAAATCTATTAAAATATTTACTGGCAGATAATTTAAGACCTACTAATATAATTTAAAAAAAAACTTTTTTGGAGCACAATGCATATTTCTTATTAATAAGCCTAAAATGTATATGTTTATGTCACCTTTTATAAGGATAGTGTACAATGTATAATATTGCCCTTTAAATGCAAAATGTGTCTAAAGTATACTTCCAATAGTTCCACTTTAGCACAATCAAATATACTAAGTATGTCTTTAATTGGACTTCAGCACTACTTCCACACAATTAAAGTGTATTAAGTACAAAATTAGTTGTTACAGTTTAGCAGACTTTGGGGCAGTTTCCCGAACAGGGTTTAAGACTAGTCCTAGATTCCAATAAACGTTAAGAGCTGTCTAAACTGGAAAAGGCTTGCACTGAGATATCTTAAAATAACTCGTTGCCATTGTTTGGTCTTAAAATGCTCACAGATAATGCATTTTTGTAAGACATGTTTCTAAAAATTCTTAAATATCCT
>JAUMHI010000041.1:17851504-17869879 GCA_032359435.1 Enteromius unitaeniatus | reverse complement strand
GCATTTTTGTAAGACATGTTTCTAAAAATTCTTAAATATCCTAAATTAGCAAAGGTCTAGTCCTGGCTTAATCTAATTCCTATCCGGGAAACCGGCCTTTAAGTTTAACAGTTAAGTATACTGAAAGTACAATTGCATGGCTTTTTTTTTTGTATATAAATATGAAAATGTATTTGTAGTATACTGAGCATGAAATAAATGTAATTCTAATACATTTAAGCAGAGGTGGACGAAGTACACAAATCAAGTACTTGAGTAAAAGTAATATAGTATATACTATAGTATTTATACTATAAAAAATATACTCCAATAAAAGTAAAAGTACTCCTTTTTCAATTTTACTCGAGTGAAAGTAAAAAAGTACTCGGTTTTTTATGTACTTTTAGAAAAAAAGTACTGATAGATTTATTTTGCAATTTTATACAGTACATATTTTCTTTTAATCTTACTGCGCAAAATTTTTGCAGAACGTCACAGAATGTTATATATGACATGAGAATAAATTAGGATAAACATTTGAAGGAAATAATATATTTCATTTTTCTTTTTTTTTCTCAAACCTTGTCTGTGTTAAACATCAACCTTGATGTTGATGTGTGGGCTTAAATAGATCACCCTTTACTGCAGGGTAACAAAATTACAATTTTTACCTAAATATGATTTTCAGTTAAAAGTTTGGTAACTTACTTCAAGCATCATCGTTCGCACGCGCCAGTTGTTCGGTTCACTGGAGACTCGCTCTGAACGGATCGTTTGAATCAGTGAGTTGTTGAATCGTGAACAGCTGCAATCGAATCGTTCCAATTCGAGAATGAATCGTTTGTTGCGATTTGCGAACCGATTGAACAGGTTCATTAAAAAGAATCAGTTTGTTAATGAATCGCTCGTCTGCGTCTCGGAGCTCGTGATATACGAGTAACGATATGTTTTATGAAATGTAGTGAAGTAAGAAGTACGATTCTTTGCTTGGGACTGTAGTGAAGTAAAAGTTGCTGAAAATAAAACTACTTCAGTAAAGTACAGATACTTGAAAAATGTACTTAAGTACAGTAACGAATTACAACTACTTTGTTACTGTCCACCACTGCATTTAAGTATATTTATTTTTCACTAGGCTATCTTTAACAATAATTCTAAAATGTTCTGCTCAAGAAACCTTTTTAATTATTAGCAATTTTTTTGCTTCATATGATTTTTCTGAAAAATGGGACTTTAGGGTACGTTTAGGGTGCTTTTTTCTTCTTTTCTTTTTTTAAGTAAATTCAACAGCAAAGTGAAAACAAATGTGTTACAATGTCCACTATTTTTCTGAAATGTTATGAATGTATATGTACGTATATATATATATATATGTATGTATATATTTTGTAGGAAATTATGTCATATTTTTAAAAGAAAAATACACTTATATTATTTAACATTGCTTTGACTTTAACTGAAATTTTTTTTCATGTTTTTTTACATTTTCTATGTTACAGTAGGTGAGTGAATTGTTCTCAACTTGTTTATATTTAAAAAACAGTTTGTTCACTATAATATAATATTTATATAAGGTCTCTTTCTCCCTTTTTAAGCACCTATTTCGTGAATTTTAACAAACTGCAAGAGAAACTGGGAAAACAGTTTATTAGTCTCTATGAAATGACTCACTCATAGCACACAAAAAGTAGTCGTTACTTACCACCAACCCATTACGATATAATCGAAGTGAATCTGAAAAAAATATATACTGAAAAATTCTTGACCTGAATGTCACGTGATCATTAACCGACACCAGAGAACCTTGATTATTTATTATTATGGCAATATTAAGTGGTAGTATCACAGTATCAGAAATGTTTAGGCCACCTAACTTCCCAAAATATCCTGCTGTAGCAATCAACCACATAGAAATGTCTAAACTTAATTTAGAGCATATATTTATTATATTGAGGGGATTGTTTGTTGAAGGTTAACTCATGGTGAGTGGGTGTAGAAATATTACAGGCATCTGATCAGTTTACTTAAAGTGCATGGAGACACTTGTGTAAACGCATCTTACAGACAGTATAATTTATGTTTGTAGCAAAAAAAGTTTTAACTAGCGATTACCAAACTGCAGCCTACGTATGTCCAATAGCGATGCTTCTCTTAGCAAAAAACACTAATTACAGTTCAGCCAGAGGTGCTTTAATCATATGTAGTGTGTTTGCATTCTTGAGAAGACATGTGTCAGGTTGGATGCTGTGAGAACAGCATCAAGCTCACAACACATCATATAAAGTGTCACTTCACATTGTATTTGGCATGTGTTCTCTGAGACTCCCACTGAGATGTTTAAGGTTTGTTGCGAAGTTTCATTGGGAGCTGGTGACCCTGCGCTGAGCAGATGACCTCTGAACTGTGTGCCTCTGTTGAGATGTGGAACCAGCTCATGATGTTCATTCTTAATAGAAGGCTCATTTAATGTAGTGAACATTATATTTCAGGTGAACATTACCATCTAGTGGCTGATTACGGAAGAACGACACACTTAGAAGAGAGGCTGGTACAGTAAAGGTGGTTAAATTATTTGTAGAACAATAAAAATATGTAAATAAATAATATAAATATGTTAGACTTTATTTTAGACTGAACACAAACAAAAATGCTATTTAATCCTCGTTTAATGATGAAAAATAAATGTTTTCTTTCAAAAATACAGCAATCCTGTTGATTTGGGCTTATTTAGAAATTTAGAATATATATATATATATATATATATATATAAGTGAGAAAGAGTGAGAGAGAGAGAATTATATATAGATTAGTGGCTGAAACACAGGCTTGTTACTTATTAACATGTATAAGAGGAAGCCAGGGTTAGCTGTTGCATTTTTACTTTGTTTATTGACACCAAAACAAAACAACTTTAACTTATATAAAATGTGCGTATTTGATATTTATTACAGGATTCTTAATGGTCCTTTAAAAAAGAAAATTAAATATTGAAACAATTATGAATAAGATTTTTTTTTTAAAGGTAATCACTGCTTAATTAGCATTTAAGAAAAATATGGGACAACATGTCACACTTTTTAAAAAATATAATTTAATATTGTAAGTAATAGCTTAATAGTCTTATCAGTCATCAGTCAAACAGCTGAAGCAATATAAAAATTTTTTTAAGAATATAGCCTACTTATCAAATATTATTTATTTAATAAAATGTCTTACATGGCGAATTAACATCTGCAATACACTTCAGAAAGAGCTTTTATTTTCAGATCTAAAAAAAAACCATTATCCCCCTTTTCTTCTGTATCATTTTCACAACTCCTCATCTAGAGAAAAAAAGTAAATATTCCTTTGGGTCTAATTGCTTTAGCAGGCGAAACTCTAATTTCTTCCAGTAAATACATTTCAGCCGCGTGAGAGAATACTGCGGAGGAAAGCACAAATAAATCACGTTCAAATCAGCACATTCCCATCCTTCTCAAATCAAAAGCAGCATGTTGTAGAACATTTCCTTTTACAGGGGGACAATCATCAGTTTCCAAAGAGAAAAAAAAGAGACAATAAGTTTAATGGTACAGCTGAGGCTCTAAGAAAATAATGCAATATTATTCTTTAATTTAAGCTGTTTAAACAAAAATATGCACAATACTAGCAAGAAATAGAAATATACAGAGATATAGACATTCATTTATCACTTTTCTTATTAAAAATCAATCTGTGCCACTCGTTGGGTCACTTGACGTGTCCACTGCCAATCATATGGCTCGAGACTAAATAAATGGAGTGCAGTCATGATCTTGGCATCTCTTTACACAATTCTTTACATTGTTCTTGATTCTTTTTTTTTCCCCTAATGCAATTATACCAAAGAAGTGCAAATATAGGGAGAGTATGTAGTTAGAAAACACAGAACAGCCCGAGGCATGTAGAGAAAGCTGTGGAGATGCAGCTCAAACCCCATGAAGCTGTTTGTCTGTTATTCATCAGAGGAAAATGTACAGTGTCATAGTCCAGAATGGATCTTGTCTTTGTTAAACCGCATTGTTCTTGGGTTAAGTCAGGCGGTAGTGTTGGGGAAAACCCTCCCAACTTGTCATTAAAATAAATGCATAAATACAGGGGTGTATGCATCATAATAAGATTAACAAAACTTATTACAAATCCTTAAAAAAAGGATGTGCAATCTCTTGCTACATGTTACACCTAATTATTGAAGTACAAATATTAAAATTATTTATACAAAATATTTTTGGTAAAAAATTCTTTATAAAAACTGTTATACTGTGTGTGTGTGTGTGTGTGTGTGTATTTATATATATATATATTGTTTACATTGACCATGGAGGGTTTGTGACAGTTCTGTTCCCAAAGAGCTTCAGCATATTCTGTGTCTTTCTTCTTTCTTCTCTCCTTACATTTTTCCTTTTATCTGTCAAGATAAAACCATAAAACCATATAAAGCAGTGAATCATATTCAAGTTAAATAATGTAGGCAGTAAAACCATATATGTTCTTTATTATTGATGCAGAGTATTAAGAAATCATTTTATTTGCTTCAATATGTCTGTCACCTCTAAAGTGATATTTTTATTACATTTAAATAAAAATATTAAAATATATGTTTCGCGTTTTTCTGTTGACATGACGTCATTTTAGTGTCAAAAAAATGCCATTCATTAAAAAAGAAAGAAAGAAAACTGTGAAATATAAAAACATATAAAAATGAAATGTGGATTGGGGCTCAAAATAAAATAAAATAAAATTCTTAAAAAAATTAAACACTACAGTGCGAACAAAATAAAATGCAGTATTGTCAGTATAAATGTATATACTGCACTGATTTCCAAAAAAAACCTCATTTAGTTATCCACATAAAAGGGAGTTGTTGACTTTCAATGCCTTTTTCATGCTGAAACTGGGATTTCTTTCTTTCTTTCTTTTTTCTGTTAGTGCTCAATTTCTCACTGTCATGCAAGGGACAGCTCATAACCTGAGAATGCTTCATTGAGTTCCTTAAAGTACTTCAAATGTTCATGTCTGGTCTGGTTTGACTTTAAGATTGAAAATCAGCAACAGAGGAGTTTCAGGGTGGTATGTCCTCCGAAAAAAAGAAAATATTCTGGAGAAAAAGCGGAACAAATAGTGTGCAGAGGTGGGTGCTAAAGTGTATTTATGCAACATCTTTGTCAGCTAAAACCAAATCATAATCCATGTTTGTCTTTTTAAAGGGGACATAATAAGAGCATCATAAAACTGGAGTAAACAGTTATTATGGCCTAAGGAATGGGGTCTGTGGTCTGGAAAACACCACGGCTTGGCAAGAATGCCCCTTCCGCCATCATTTTTCCTGTTTTTCTCCTCTTGGTTGGCTCTCCAGTCTTTTTATCTGTTTATATTCTCTGCCTTGCTTTTTACCTGCTGGGATTAAAGCTTCCTACCGTTTTCATTTTCTTTGATGATGCACACACAAAGCACTAAAAGTTGATATCTACAGCCCCTGAATCATCTGTTTTAGCCCCACAGCGTCCACCACCCTACCCTTTAATCCAAAAACCAGCATCAATCTCTATGTTGAGATCAGAGGGTTGTGAGCTATGATTCAAGCAGGTACGTTTGGGTCACCTGTAGGGTCGTAACAGAAAACACTGGCAAATCCTCTGCTCTGAGCCATTCTGAGATGTGCTGCCTGACTTTCATTAACTCTCAGGGTTACACTTGAACACCAGGAAACTTGAGAAGAAAGGAAATGATCTTGTGTTAATCTAGAGGACATCCTCACACTAAATTAATTCATCGGGTTCTCATTGGTCACACCATAAGTAAGTCTTTGAGGTGTCAACTTCAGAGATAAACCACAATGATGCTGATGGAGAACATCTGATGTGGATGTAACAGTAGAAATACTGTTTTTGAGTAGACTTTCTGTTGAGTTCTGCTTCACTAAGATGATTCTCTGGTATTATATTATATACACTACCTTTTAGAAGATTGAGGTGGGTCTGCCCTCTATAGCTGCATTTATTTAATTAAAAAATACAAAACTGTAATGATGTAAAATATTATTCTAATTGAAAATAACTTTTCTTTTTTAATATTTTTCACATTTGATTTATTCCTGTGAGGCAAAGCTAAATTGTCAGCATCACTACTCCAGGCTTCAGTGACCAGGTCACACAAGCAATTTTCTGCTCAAGAAATTATCAACATTATTATCAAGGTTTATAATAATTCATAAATATCACTATAATATTTTTGTGGTAACCATGATTTTTCCCCCTCAGGATTCTGAAAAGAATAGCATTTATTTAAAATAAAAATCTTCAGTAAAACTGTAAATGTCACTTTTGATCAATATAATACATCCTCGTTGCATAAGAGTATTAATGAAAAAAATGCCTTGCCAAAATGTTTAAACGATTCTGTATCAAACTTTTATTTAGTATTATACCATAAACCTATTTTTTAGTGCTGTCAAACGATTATGTGTAATGTGTGTGTATATATATATATAAACTCACATACAGTACAGTACATATTTTTGGGAAATATTTACATGAATATACATTTATATTCTTCTATTTTACATTATATATAAATATTTACGTGCATGTGTTTGTATTTCTATATACATTATAAATATACACAGTACACAGTATATTATGTAAACAAAGACTCATATTTCATAAATATTTTTTTGCATTATACCACTGTTTATGATATTAATATTATTTGTCAGGTATTATGTTAGTCCTATGAGTTGCTATAAAGTCAGCTGATTTTTTTCCAGCATAACCTGCATTGACCATCAAGTTGAGTGCATTGCATTGTTGAATACATTATTCATATGCGGTGTACTTTATAGTGCATGTAGAAAATTTGCATACTGCACCTTCTATTTTGCCATAAATACTTAGCATATCATGTTTTATTATATGAAAATGACAGCAATGATAATTATAATGACAGAAAAAGGTTATATCATGCAGTCTTTCCATCACACATGGGTGCAATTAAGGGCAACTGAAGGTGACAGAAAATATCACGCCTCGTTTTCTTAATGCCACCAGACATTTGATCTGCCAATGATAATGAAGATAGCTGCAAACTAATGATTTCCAGTAGACCATCAAATGAAAACAAAACACCATTTCCCAAATTTAGTCAAGGAACCATTTCAACTCTCAATAGTGACAATGTTTGGATCTTGTGTTTCAGTTAATGTGAGTGTAGTGTGAGTAGCTACAAACAAATTACATGAAGGGGCTTGATGTGGAAAACATGAGAGGGTTTAAAGAGGATCAGCTAAAATTGGGTCTTATTCTGCAATTGTCATGAATGTAAAAAAAAATATGAATCACCTTTTGGGCACTTTGTCTTCATCCGGCACTTTCTGCTCTCAGTCTGAGGTGGGCAGAGCGCTTCTTTCTCTTCAGCTGTGTTTATGGACAGCTCACGGGTCCTGCTCTGCTGCCCCCATCTGACACCACAGCTCAGACCGTTGTGCTGGCATGGGCTCCATTCACCCCAAAACCCAAAGATTCTGAGCACACAGCCTTCTGGGGTACAAACAGACAGAGAATACTTTACTTACTCTGTACAAGTTTGACTGACACTTTTGGATGATCTATTCTTGGTCTTTCTTTCCTAATTGATGAACTCCGCAAAATCAATATAACATTATTGTATTCTGTAGGGCTATTTTACTGCTGAAATTACATTATCTTTATGAACTGTGCAGTATTAATATTGCTATTTTCATTTTTACTAAAGTGAAGCAGCTTTGCATGGAAGCATTATTTAATTATAGATATAAAATTGGAATTGCTTTATATAAAGTCTGAATTGTGAGACATACAGTATGTACGGAAAGTATTCAAACCCCCTTACATTTTTAACTCTTTGTTATATTGCAGCCATTAAAATCATTTAAGCTAATTTTTCCCCTCATTAATGTACACACAGCACCCCATATTGACAGAAAGACACAGAATTGTTGACATTTTTGCAAATTTAATATTTGATATTTATTTAATATAAAGTAATACGCTGGAGACTCCTCATATATTTAACTCAGGTGCTGTCTATTTCTTCTGATCATCCTTGAGATGGTACTACACCTTTATTTGAGTCCAGCTGTGTTTGATTGTACTTATTGGACTTGGTTAGGAAAGCCACACACCGGTCTATATAAGACCTTACAGCTCACAATGCATGTCAGAGCAAATGAGAATAATGAGGTCAAAGCAACTGCCTGAAGAGCTCAGAGACAGAATTGTGGCAAGACACATATCTGGCCAAGGTTACAAAAAAACATTCTGCTGCACTTAAGGTTCCTAAGAGCACAGTGGCCTCCATAATCCTTAAATGGAAGATGGTTGGGACGACCAGAACCCTTCCTAGAGCTGAGCTAACTGAACTATCGGGGGAGAAGAGCATTGGTGAGAGAGGTAAAGAAGAACCCAAAGATCACTGTGGCTGAGCTCCAGAGATCCAGTCGGGAGATGGGAGAAAGTTGTAGAAAGTCAACCATCACTGCAGTCCTCCACCAGTCAGGGCTTTATGGCAGAGTGTCTTGCCAGAAGCCTCTCCTCAGAGCAAGACACATAAAAGCCTGCATGAAGTTTGCTAAAAACACCCGAAGGACTCCAAGATGGTGAGAAATAAGATTCTCTGGTCTGATGAGACCAAGATAGAACTTTTTGACCTTAATTCTAAGCAGTATGTGTGGAGAAAGCCAGGCACTGCTCATCACCTGTCCAATACAGTCCCAACAGTGAAGCATGGTGGGGGCAGCATCATGCTATGGGGGTGTTTTTCAGCTGCAGGGACAGGACGACTGGTTGCAATTGAGGGAAAGATAAATGTGGTCAAGTACAGGGATATCCTGGACTAAAACCTTCTCCAGAGTGCTCCGGACCTCAGACTGGGCCAAAGGTCTACCTTCCAACAAACAATGATCCCAAGCACACAGCTAAAATAAGGTGGCTTCACAACAACTCTGGGACTGTTCTTGAATGGCCCAGCCAGAGACTTAACTTAAACCCAATGGAGCATCTCTGGAAAGACCTAAAAATGGCTGTCTACCAACGTTTACCATCCAACCTGACAGAACTGGAGAGGATCTGCAAGGAGGAATGGCAGAGGATCCCCAAATCCAGGTGTGAAAAACTTGCATCTTTCCCAAAAAGACTCATGGCTGTATTAGATCCAAAGGGTGTTTCTACTAAATACTGAGCAAAGGGTCTGAATACTTAGGACCATGTGATATTTCACTCATAAAAAAAACAAATACTATAATTTTTTTATTTTTTAGTCCATGTTGGGGAAAAAAGTTTAATGTAAACTCTTTAGTCTTGTAAATTATAGTCAATTATAAAAGTTTTTTTAATTGTTATTATTGCTTTGTATCTTTGAAACTGTCTGTATTGCATAAAGGTAAATTATAAAAGTAATTTGACTTGACTTGACTTAATCTTGACTATCAAAGCTACTGTGTGAGTAGGCAAGTGAAATGATTCCTAAGTATTTGCACAACATCAAGTTAATGGCATGTAAATACCCTGGAAAATGCAACCCAAATACAAGTCAATTTCTGCTGCTTTTCATTGCCACACATGAGAAAACATCTTGATGCAATTGTTTCAAATAAAACATGACTGATGGCTTTCAGTATGGTAATGGGAGTTTAATAGCATCTACCCATAAAGTAGGTCTGAAAACGAGTAAAGTGCTTACCAACACAGTCTGTGGACTGAGGAAATGTTCCTTCTGGACAGTTTTTGAAGCATTTGCCTTTGAAGAGCAGATATCCTCCCTTGCACTTGGTGCAGAAGTCTTTGTTGAAGCACCTCTCACACTCCGTAGCTTTGCATTCTGGGAGAAATATGCATGAAAAATCTTATATAAGGTGTGTGGTATTGTTATAGGCCTTTTCACAGAATTTGTATGATTTACAATTTTACAATATTATATTATAGATATATTATTTTCTTACACATTTGACTATGTTTAATATGTGAGAAAAGGCCAAAAAATTGTGAGAATATTAAGTAAATATGATTTAATAAGTCCATCTTTTTAAAAATATTATTATTATTATTGTTATACTATTAGTATTCATTTGAAATACATTTAAAATCAACTAATAAAGTAATAATAATAATTATAATTATCATTTTTATTATTAAAAATCCTAAGAGGTTTGGATGTTACTGGTATTATATAATATATTATCTTACAGATGTTACTATACAATTAATTGCCACCTGGTCTCATAAAAATATGTACCTCTGAGCACTTTTTGTGCACCATTTTTACATGCCTTAATGCACATTTCGGCGCAGGTTTAAAGAGAAATGTCCACTGAGTAGCGGTAAAACACAGGTGAACCTTGGTACTTTTTAAAACGTTGATATAGGTATATATGTATTGCGGCAGTTCAGAATTGAAATATCAGTGAACTGTAACTAAAAGTTAATGCTCTATCATATTGGACATATGCCCTGCACAAAATCCAACCCTTAACCTACCCCATAGTGTTAACAAACGCAACTTCCGTTTTGTTGAAAAGTAGTTACATGGGATTAAAAAAATGGAGCTCCTCGCCTCTCAAGTCCATCTCTGTACTCCAAGAGATGCAGAATAAACCTAACTTCTATGAAAACTCATAGATATGAAGCTGGATATGTGTGATGCTAACATTCAAAAGCATCAGTTTTCAAATCTCCCAGCATATTAATATTGTGTTTAAGACATAACATGACATTTTTCAAGTCATTGTGCAAACGTTACACTTTATTAATCGAAACTCTGTAAATCTGTGTGAAAAGGAATAAAAGCTGTCAGAGTTTTACTGCCTCCAGTGTTCATTTATTTATGCCATGAGACCAGGTAGATTAATTGATACTCTTTTCTAGTATGGACTCACTCAAGCAGCGGTTGACATCTTTGCCTCGGAGGCCGAAGTGTCCGGAGGGACAGGAGTGAACACAAGAGCCGTGGTGGCTCATGCCATTTCTGCTCAGAAACAGGAAGAGGCGCTCAGAACAGCGCAGGCAGCCATTTTCCTTTGAACACTCCAGACAGCTTCTGCAGTCTTGTCGCCAGCTCTCTGAAACACATTTTTAAATCATAGTTAGCAAACAGGAAACGTAGCATCGCAAGGGAGCATGTATAAGACTGCGCACTGGGATTTATGTGCAGTCACATTTCACTTTTTGTGGTGACATTTGAGATGACGTGCTAAAGGCCATAAGCCTGTATGTCATCTCTGCAGCTTCTTGAAAACAACCCGGCTTCTCTCTGTCACATAACTAAACTCAAGATATTATACTGCACTATACTATATTATACTCATTTTAGCAATGGATGATTTTAATATTGATGTGTGCGTTATTATGATTCACTGTAAAAAATGATGCAATCAAGACTTAAGAGTTATCTAGAAACAGATTGTCAGAGAGAATCATCTGACATGAGCAACCGCTCAGAACACCCTAGAAACCAAGATTTGCATGCTTAAGTGCAATAGTCTTTGGTGCAATGCATGGGTAATTCCCAATGTAAAAATCAAGTTTAAGCAAATGATAACAATTTTATACACAGAAGCAACACAATGTCAACACAGAATTACTGACATTTTTGCAGATTTATTAAAAAAGAAAAATTTAAATATCACATGGTACTAAGTATTCAGAATAAGCATTGGACTTGGTTAGGAAAGCCACAAACCTGTCTCTATAAGACCTTACAGCTCACAATGCATGTCAGAGCAAATGAGAATCATGAGGTCAAAGGAACTGCCTGAAGAGCTCAGAGACAGAATTGTGGTAATTAATTCTAAGCAGTATGTGTGGAGAAAACCAGGCACTGCTCATCACCAGTCCAATACAGTCCCAACAGTGAAGCGTGGTGGTGGCAGCATCATGCTGTGGGAGTGTTTTTCAGCTGCAGAGACAGGACGACTGGTTGCAATTGAGGGAAAGATGAATGGGGCCAAGTACAGGGATATCCTGGACCAAAACCTCCTTCGGGGTGCTCAGGCTGGGCAGAAGGTTTACCTTTCCCCAAATCCAGGTGTGAAAAACTTGTTGCATCTTTCCCAAAAAGACTAGTGGCTGTATTAGATCAAAAAGGTGCTTTACTAAAAACTGAGCAAAGGGTTTCAAAACAGACTTAAGTTAAGTTACTTACTCATACCGAGTATGAGGTGTGGACATGACTTAATATTCTCACCTTTATTACTTGCCTGAGTCACAGTCGCTGAGTACGAGGAAAACTATCTGGGGATCGTTCCCCAGTCCTGTTTTAAAGTGCACTGTCTACTTACCTGAGATACTCACCTACTGGCTCGTCATCCTGTCCTGGGGAAGGAGATTCGCTACCCATCGATTCAGAGCATGTTCTAAAAGTCTGGCCTTCATTTCTCAATAGTATTTTCCCCATATTTTCTCAATTTCATTTGATTGACATCCATGCAGACAGTAGTGAACAATATATTGATGCAAACTCTGCATCTAAAGCATCTATTCTTGGCTCACCAACGTCTTTTTAGACAGTGGTGTCTCTCTTTATTTCCCTAATGAAGGACATGAAGATGAGAACCATCTGGCAGTTTCCTCACAACTCCCCCCTGCAAACAGTGGCTCAGCGTGACAACACACACAGACAGTTTTAGATGAAAGAACAATACAAAACAAAAAAAGTTTCCATAACCATAATATACCATTTTGTCATTTAAAAGTTTAAATGAAATATATAGAGATTTAGAATGTACCAATTTTAAAATTTGCATTAAAAGCGAGGTGTGCTCTGATTGGCCAGCTATCCAGTGCACTGTGATTGGCAGAATATCACCAGTGTCTGATGGAAATGTTACACCCCTTACCATAACGTGATACCATGCCCCGTTAATATGACACAAAAACAATAATAGTTCACTGCTCAAAACTCATGTCTGAATGGTAAGCAGGTTCTTTTAAAAAATTTTATGCAACTTACTTACAAGTTGTGAGTCAGAAGCATCAGACTGTTCTTGCACTGGCAGATTTACTCCACTTTATTGTCTCTGCACAGCCAGCATAGACTGCTCTGCAGGTTCAGGAATCAGCCCTCCGTTAATGAGCTGAACTCACTCTAATATTTGGGTTGAACTGTTCTGGAACAGCGTTCATGAATTACAAACAAATTAGTGCTAGTTGTTGTGCATAGATAAGATTCAAGTTGCAAAGCTTAAAGTTTCAAAACCAAATATTATTTACAAAAGTCATGCCTTGTCCATGCCCTCCTAAAACAGCTTGTTTAATCACTCCCTCACTTTTCTACATCACATAGGGTTTATTTTCAAACACCGCCCAAATGTTAACACAAAGAAAGATGGCGGAGCTATTATTCTCGCTGTAGTGTTGCTGTGGGCGCCATGTTCTGGAGACGGTGATGTGTCGCCATGAAAGTGAAACGATTCATGTCGCTGTTCCAGAACAGTTCAACCCAAATATTAGAGTGAGTTCAGCTCATTAACGGAGGGCTGATTCCTGGACCTGCAGAGCAGTCTATGCTGGCTGTGCTGAGACTATAAAGTGGAGTAAACCTGCCACTGCAAGAACATGAGTCAGACATGAGTTTTGAGCAGTGAAGAGTAGTGCTTGTTGTTTGTCATTTCTCCGATCACAAATGCAGACGTGGTTATGTTGATAAGAATTAAGTCACCAGATGCAACAAATGCCTCGTTTGTAATGGCTATTATTGTTTTTGTGTCTTATTACCGGGGTATGGCATCACGTTATGGTAAGGGGCGTAACATTTCCATTAGACACTGGTGATATTCTGCCAATCACAGTGCACTGGATAGCTGGCCAATCAGAGCACACCTCACTTTTTTAGAATTGTGAGCTTTGTACAAATGAACCCATTAAAGGAGGCGGGGCTTACAGCAGAAACAATAATATATAGGATGTGTACACTTTAAACTGCATAAACACATTGCATTACTCCAAATACCCAAAATAATGTTTTTTGTTGCAACATTTCCATTTAAATCCTCGCTTGTGCTTTTACAATAGCTAGCTAGCTACTCAGACAGACAGAGAGAGAGAGATTTCTGATTTAGTTTCAAGCTTTCAAGCATAACCTGAGGGGGTTTTAGTCACTCTTTTGAGGAAAAAAAATCAATACCTAAAGCAACACATACTGAAAATCAGCGGTAAATAAACTGACTGATCTTGCCGCAGTGCATCAAGATTAGGTCTCTATTTCAGTCTCATTTCGCTGAAAATATGCACATAAATATGATCCACACTGTGTTCACGCCACATCACAGATAACACATTGTATGTGTTGACTTTATAACTGTCGGTCAGTTCCATTTTCACTTGTATTTCTCCATTTAGATTGCAGTCTCAGACCATCACTGTAACATTGTTCACACTGGTAAAGTCATGGAGCTTTAACACTTAGAAGAGACGTTTACTGTCTCATCAGTCACTGAGTCAACATCAGTTCTATATAGCAGATTTCATTTGATAAAATAACAAATATATGATATTATATACTAAATATTACTAAAATAAAGTTCCGAGTCTGCAATAAAATACAAACAAACCACTGGATGAACACTACACAGCAAATGATACTTTGGAAATTTTCTTAACTAAAAACAAAATGCCTAGCATATAATGCTGCCAAAAGCACTAAACAGCAACAAACATCTTTCCTAACAACAGTCCAATGCACTTCAAAATCTTCCTGCTCCATCATGTCACTGCATGTAAAGACAAACCTTTGTCTCTGAGCGTTTTTACCAACGGTGTAGATTTTGCTGAATCAAAAGTATTTTTATATAGTGACAAAGTTAGTGTTATTCACTATTGCATTTGTATCTACACAATATCTCCAAATGGCCTTTAGCCCCAAGTGTGAGTTAAACGACCACAATATATTCTTTTTAGGCTGGCACCAATTAATATTAAACAGAACATGTTGTCTTGTTACAGTATATATTTCAAGATTGTATAAAATGACAATAGCAATCTGGAGATGACAATCAATCGCAGTAATTTATGAAAGAAATCTCTCTATATTTAGCAGCACTGAACTGTCTATATCGCATAAGGTTCCATCAATAGAACGCTATCAACTCCATTCAGCTATTAGACCAGCACCTCCCCAACACAAACATCAAGATTTAAAACTTCAATGACTCTTGTTTTCAATTTAATGTTTTCTAAAACGAAATTATAATCTCTTATAATTATCTTATTTCAGCAGGATGCCAAAACTCAACAAATAGAACAGAAATGTGCCATATTACAATTATAGGTTTCAAATAGCCTGGCAAAGTCACTGCAACACACAGCCTAGAGAAACTTATCACTGTCATTAAATGGGGACAACATGTTCAGTAAAATATATGTATATATTAAAAATAAAACAAAACATTTTTAAATCATTTATTTAAACTAATGCTGGGCAACGATTAATTGTGATTAAGCACATCCAAAATAAATGTTTTGTCAACAAAATATATGTGTGTGTACTTTGTATATTTATTATGTACACACACATGCATGTATATATTTAAGAAAAATATTTTCTATATTAAACATATTTATTTATACTATAAACTATATGAATATTAATACATGTCAATATTTCCAAAATATATACTGTATGTCCGAGTCTTTATATATACATATTAAATATACACAGTACACACAAACATATTATGTTAAAAAATATATATAAATATATATATATTAGAGTAATTGTTTAAACCAATTTGAATCTCGTTCATAGTATGAGAGTCACTGCATGAAACAAATCACATTAGTGTAACGTAAACATGCAATATTAGTTATTGGTACAGATTTTGAAAACATACCACAGCACAAGAATATGTTGAACTTGAAGAATACCACGGCGCACTCTCAGAAAAAGATGCGCTTTCATGTCTTATTTACCCCTGAAGTCCACAGTTTTGAAAAGGTACCGCCCCAGTGACAAACTTCGTACCTTTTTTCTTAGAATGCAACATGTCTATAGAATACATTTGATACATTTTGTAAGTGCGTAACTGATTACTTTGCAAATAAGCATTACCATTTAAAAGCAGATATGATCTTACCACTTCGTTTTCTCGCAGCTAACGTCAATATAAGTGTCTGACAAACAAGGGAGAGGAGAGCCAAAAGTTGCCAATGCATCTGGACAAGGAACAGGTTCCGTAACATCTGCCTGAAAGACTGCCTCTGAAAGAGAGCCGGCCTCCTCTCTGCTTCATGGAAACTCGCGGTTAACAGCCTGATGTTCTCCCTGCCCACGTCACCTGATCTCCACCAACATCTGTCTAATTTACCTTTCAGCTGTAGAGTAATTGCGCTCGTTTCAGGATGTTGTATTGCGTGTTTTCCACCATTAATGACGCATACCTGAGGCAGAACTCCTCTTTTGACCTTTCTGTCAACTCACAATCCTTAGCCTGACTATTTCATCTCTCTATATTTAGATGGTTTAGAAGATCTGGGTTTATTTTTCCAAACACAGCAGAATACAGATTGAAGTTTGCTGTGGTTGTGGCGCCCTGGATCGTGAGATCTCCTTCCTGTTCTCTGCCGCTTTGAGGTCGGGTTTGTTTATTTTATCATATAAAGTTGAGGGTATCATTAAAGATCTGTGGAAGAAAAGAGCAAAAAGAGTGAGCGTATATTATATCAAATACATCTTGTGATTTGCCATCTGCAGTTTTTCATGGGCTTGTCTTAACAAACAGCAAATGTTTTACAAAAAATTCAGGAATTTGACTGAAAAATGAGCAGATATAAACAAACAAACAAACCAGTGAAAACAGCTTTCATGGGTAATTGGGCTACTGTTCCTTCCAGATATTATTAAGAGGGCTGTTTACAACAAGTCCATTTGTATGTAGTTAGGTCTTTCTTTCAGTTTTTCTCCTTGCTGGTTGCTGAAATAGTGAATTTGTTTAAAATGATTGATAAATAATAAAATATTGATACTAAAAAAAAACATTGGTAATCATTTAACGCCAAGATTCACATTAAACATTAATAATTAACTTACCCCCCAAAAAAGGTAACACTTTATGTCAATAGTCCACTTTATATATTATACTAACAGTATTAGTAGACTGTCTCTTTAGTATCTTTTAACACTTTATTTTGATGGCTCCACAACATACTGACTATCAGAAACCTTGCAAGTATATGTCAACTTATTCTACTAACCCTAAACCTACCCTTACAGTCTTCTCTAAGAGTTAGTAGACATGTAGTTGTGAATGAATGAGAATAGTTGTTGATGTGAAAAGTTAGTAGAATGTCTAAAGTGGACTAGCAAAATAAAGTGTAACCAACAAATAAAATGGTAGAACCATGGTATATTTTTTAAACGTATTATCACATGATAGCCCTTGCAATCCAAGTATGAAAAAGTGCTGTGATACATGTCTAGAAAACCTAGTAGTAAGGGTATGTTTTGGGGTTTTTTTGTAAGCGATGTAAATTGCATGGTACATGAATCTGGTAAGCATTCATTACTGTGGTATATGTCAAAGTAATATTTATCAATCAGAATTATCTTTAAAGGGGACCTATCTCGTGTTAATCTTGAGTACCTATATAGTACTGCATCCTTCATATCTCCAAAAAGTCTTTAGTTTTATCATATTTATAAAAGAAATATACAGTTTTGCGATTATCTCCAAAAAAAGCCGAGCTCAAAGCTCACATCTTACAAAAAAAATCAACAACGACTTATTAAGACTGTTCAAATTAAAGTTCAGTTATAGTATTGCTTTTGTGCACTTACAGTTCTTTACTTTTTCCTAGAGGCTGGTTGTCACGTACAAGATCAGACTGGAGTTGTTGACTGGAGCAATTAAAAAAGAACTGGTTTTACTATCTCAAACGTGACATATCCTCTGGGTTTGAGTGCATTGAATAGCATTATAATGTAGATCACATTTGGAGATGAATAGTAGGACTAAACACTGCACAATAATAAAACAATAACACTAAAAATAAAATGAAAACATTCAGTACAGCAGTAATGGCAGTCTCGGGCAGATTACTCAATAATTATGACTGTCGCAACATCGACAACGCTTACAAATGGATCACTTGCATAATGTTCCATGGCAAAATGGAATATTACACATATAATAGGGTATAATCTAATGTTAAGTAAATTATTTTTACTGAGAATCTGCCCAAGGCTACTTATATGTTACCGCTGAAGAAATACTAGGAATTCAGCGTTTTAATGTTATTTTTCACAGAGCCATTTGTATTGTTTTAATTATTGCCTAATGCACTGTAAATGCAAACATGGTATTTAATTAAAAATAGTAAATTGACCTTAATCAGTTTTTATCAACCTGCTATTAAC
>JAUMHI010000041.1:17836917-17851404 GCA_032359435.1 Enteromius unitaeniatus | reverse complement strand
TTTAACTGAGAATCTGCCCAAGGCTACTTATGTTACCGCTGAAGAAATACTAGGAATTCAGCGTTTTAATGTTATTTTTCATAGAGCCATTTGTATTGTTTTAATTATTGCCTAATGTACTGTTATCATAAACATTTTTTGAACACATATTTTATTGCTCTTTAATGTGATGTTGTATTCTTGCATTTTAAGTAAAAAATCTCATCTGTCTCTGAATGTGGATAGAGTAAAAACGTAGCATGCCTTGTGCATGAAACATTTTTCCTCATTTCGTCATACCCAATTAATGATGCAATGTGTTTGATGAAACATCTATGATGAATTGCCATTCATTCAGGCTTCAGCGGAAGTTATTATAACTATATAACTATTTAAATCTTCCGGTTTTCGAACGCGAAGCATCTGGCTTATTTTGTAAAGCTTAACAAGGTTATCTTTCCCTTACAACCAAAATCGCACTTCTTTGGAAACAGGCCTGCTTCCCTTTCGAGTCCAGTGCAGTGCAGCCGAATGATATTACCATCTGATATTACCATTACTGTTCCATGCTATAGGTGTGACTTTGTTCATTTTGTGCCTTGTGCCACGCACACATGTAGGCTGATATCACAAATCCGAGGTTGTGAACTCTGGAATCGGCTCTGTGTTTGATAAGCGGGCTGAAAGAGCATGGAGGGGGATAGGCGCCGCTGCGCTCATGACATCCCACTAAATACACAACAGATGCGGTGGGTAGGATACAGAGGCACGCCATGAGGCAGTGGCACTACACATCTCTGTTGAGCTCTTGTCCAATCAGTTTAAGTCCTCTGGATTCAAAGCTCGCCGTCAGCCTTGGGTCTGCTGTGATGTCGGGGAGCCCACTTTCCTGCTGGTTCTCGTTTGTTGGATTGTCTCTCTGGTTTCCTTTGAGGCTGTTATGGATGTACTGAGACGGGAAGTTCTCCTCTACGGCCTTGAAGTGCCTGCTACTCAATCTATACAGAGACTTACAGACAGACTTACAGATACATAACAGATATTACATAGATAGTTACCATTCTTTTCTTTTCTTTTTCAAAACGGTTTTTAGATTTTAACATGCCTTTTAACATCTGTAAGGAGTCAAATCACTTTTCTCTTTGACAGTGATCATGTTTTACATAGGACTGCCATAATGCATGCATTAATTTTAACAGAAAAGTCCATCCAGAAATGAAAACTGCGTCATTATTTACTCACCCTCACATTGTTCCTATTCAGGGTGAAACAAAATAAGATGTTTTGGAGAAATGCTCATCTTTTCTCCATAAAATGAATGCAAAAATAGCAAAATAAAGTAACTTTGTTTCAGAAGATTTTTTATCTTGTTTTAAGGATGATTAGATACATAAATAGTAAATTTTGATTAGATATTTAAACTTTCACATTTTCACAATAAGAGAAAAATATATTTAATACAGATAAATTATACATAAGTAGAAAATACATTGCTTTACAATATAATTTAACTTGTTTTTAGATATTTTTGCACCGGAAAAAATATATTGTGCAGGTTGGTATGCAAAACACAATTTCACAATTTTTCGCAAATAATAAATATTTTTTTATTCTTAGCAGGAAGATTTATTTGCTTCTGTCAATAAGACCTGCTACTGACTAAAAGCGGTAGTTTCGTTTAACACTGACCTGGTCACCTTGTTGTTTCCCTTTAGCCGGAAATCATTCATCAGTTCACCTTAAAACACAGATATACTAATGACTGACTGACCCTCTATTTAAAGCCTGCGGGTCTGGAGTGGAGGATTCCACAGATAGAATGTGGAAGTGAGTTTTGAAGACATCATTTCTGTCAAACTCTCCGAAGCTGAATAAAATCTAATGTTTATTATTAATATGCTTATGATTTATAATCTACACTCCTGTCAGTCATTTTCAAACAGTCAAGTTTAATAGACAGTTTAGCTGATTGACAGGTTGAAGAGGTGTATGTAACGGTCTAGCAGCATCTGTCTGTAAAAGAGAAAGACAAGAAGTGGAGACTCTCTCTGAGGCGCAAAGAAAAGAAGTTCAAGTGTTCACAGACTTTAGCTCAGATATATAAAGTAGCAGGGCATCTCAAATAAGGACCATATGCTCCACCTGGACTGTGTGTAATGTGCTCAACAGGACAAGAGCAGCCAAAGCACGCTAACATCTCATATTTGGCATGCAGACCCTCATCTATCTATCTATCTGTCTATCTATCTATCTATCTGTCTATCTATCTATCTGTCTATCTATCTATCTATCTATCTATCTATTTTTTACATGTTTTGCATGTGAGTTTTTAAGGCAATGCTTTGAGGATTTCATGCATTCTTTGTTAACGTTTGATCTTACAATGCTATTTGAAACCACATCATTATAATTTTTGTCATGCAGTTAAACCTTTACTAAATAACCATAATTTATAGTTGCAGAAATATGTTTGTATCTAAACTTTTGCAGATGCTAGAAAATAAAATAACAAAACAAAACAAAAAAATATTTAAATCAAATAAAATATAATAAAATAAGACTAAATAAATTACAATAAAAAATCAATATAATGCCAAAATAATACAATAAAATAAAATAAAATACGAATTACTAACTGTCAGATTAATTTTCCTAATAAAGCTTATTTGAATGTTTTATCATGTGACTTGTTGCTGTGTTGTGATAAGCAGCTGTGTGGAGCTTACCTGGCTTTGATGTGCAACTGAATAGCTCGTTTTTCATGATAATTATTTGTCAAGTCTGGACCTTATTAGGTATCCAGCTGAAAACCTTCACACATGGTGGCCTTATTATCAGACAAACCTTAACCTGTGTGGACCAAGCCTACTGAAACTATGAGCCCTTCTTCTCTGTACGTGATCTGAAGTCAACATGTGACTTAAAGACAGCTGGCTCTAGAGCTTCATACCTATCAGGCTTACAGTAAATCCTGAAGACTTTGAGAACTGAACTCATCTAATTTTTCCAAGCTGAAGACCTACAGTCTTTAACAGCAAATGAAAACACCTGTTTCAGGTTTTCCTGCGCGTCTGTTCACTGCGCCGAGAAGAAAAACTATTGTGTCTGCTAAATGACTAAATGCAAATGTATACAATTTCAAAGTTGAAAAACAAGCAAAAAACTACACTTTTGCTCTTGCTAGATATTTGCAAGATTAATTTACAATGCTATAGGCATTTAGGTGATTGCCTATATAGCTAAAGATATAGATTTAGCTCCATCACCATACATCTTTGAGATTTTTTCACTTATCTTAAAATCCAGGTAAAAATCACAAATTAGGCTGCTAATAAATGTAAAAGCACAACACCATTCTGCACTGTTTTCATTATATGTAGATCAGACTTTCTGTTGAAGTGTTTTTGCCAAACTATAGGCTGAAAAGTGGTCTAGTTAAAGGTCTGCTTAGAAATTATATTATTGCCATGAATTACCACTTTCATTAAGTAAATACTTTTGAGCACACATAAGACAGCAGCAAAGACTAATATAGATGGACAGTGCTGTACATTACTACCATGCTGTGGTAATAAACCTTTCTTAAAAGTGCATCATGAATTATGAACCCTTGAACTCTGAGTGGCATCGCAGAGATGACACTGTGCTGACGCACAGGCTCTAGATTGCTGCTGCTATCAAACACACATCTGGAGGCCATATCGGCAAAAGGAGACTTTTTAAAGCTCCCTTAAGAGCAAAGGAGTAGCTGACATGAAATGTCAAGCTCTGACAGCTTTGTTCTGCAGTCTGACATGCTTTGTTAACAATGTTAAACAACTTTTAATTATATAATCAGTAGACACACACTTCACTGAATTTACTACATTTTTTAAGGTAAGTGGTTAACTTTTTTTAAGGAATAAGAGATACATTTTGTAACATTACAACAACAAACATTATTTACCGACAATTTTGATCAACTTAATGTATCCTTGCAAAATAAAGTTAACAATTTAAAAAAAAAAACCTTACTAACCCCATTAAAAGACTACATGAAAAACATCGAATTACTTCAGTGTCCACATTTTCAGTATAGTATGGTTTATAGTTATATACAGCTTTATGATATATTATTTAAGCAGAAAATATCCAAGTGTTCTTTAAATAAAAGTTAAAAGGTTTGTAGGGCTCTTGTTAATTCTATAACTAAATGTAAGCAACACTGAAGCGTTGATTAGATGGCAGGCCTGCCCTCTGAAGTTAGCTTCTGTGCAATGTGATTTCAGTGTACTTTAAGTCAAACCAGATGCTGATGTTATTGTTATTTTTAGCTTGAGAATGTCAAGTAAAACCATGAACAATGAACTAGAATCCTTTTATTTGTTCTTGATTTTAAAGCACAGCGATGATTAAAATGCTCACTTGAACATTGGTGTATATTATTATTATTAGTAGTAGTATTTCAGCTTGCAGTCTCTACATGTTGGCCGTTTCTCAAACGGAAGAGTGCATCCTCCGGAGGGTGGCATTCGTCATAAAGTTATTTTAGAATATTAACAGTTATACATTTGACCAATATTCTTAATTAGGTGTAAGTTGCTGTATTATGCTTATGACTCGCGAATATAATGCTCAGTTACCTGAAATAAACCAGGCTTGATGACTTCCGTTTGAGGAACGGCCAATGTTTATGCTCTCATTCTGTATGTAAATGAATCTATAGTCTTTATAGATAGTGTGGTACATGGTTTAAATTAATTGAAAGCTGTAATACTCACATTGTGAAATTATAGAACACTAAACTCCCCCCAAAACGCCCAACGTATTTATTCGAATAAACTCTAAAATATTAGGTACTATTACTGATGCTATATATTTGTGTCTGAATAGTGAAGCGTGTTATACACCAGAAATTATTTGAAAAACTATTATGTCCCTTCGCGTTTAATATCAACGGAACAAACGTTCGGTCCGTTGTTTCCAGCCGGGAACATTTCTGGTCGGACTGCTTCAGCATGACAAACAAAATCAGAAATAAACATTTGTGAAATTCAAGTTTTAAAAAACTTTTATACCTTGCAAAACGTAACACGTAATATTACAGTTTACCTACATATTAGTGTGGAAGCTGCAGTGTCCATGCGCCATGCATTTAGAGTGAAGCCGCTGTTTTTTTTATAAACTGGCAGCGGTGTGTTTTGGTTTCATTTCTTCGGAATATCACTGTGTTTAAAGATGGCAGGACTGGAGCTGCTCTTTAACTGCGTAGCAAACTCTTTAACCTGTTCCCAAGATGCTCTGATTTGTTTCGTACACTGGGAAATCGTGAAAAGTGGCTATAAATGTCTGGGCATTGGAGATGCGGTAAGTTAGTGCTGACTTTGACACGTTTATAAGTGATAATATGTTACCAAATGTATAAGGCATGTGTGTTTACTTAACAAAAATACACTTAAGTCGCTCTTAAAATGTCTGATGGTCACTGCATTACTTAAAACATCAAGCTTCTCTAATGGGAAATGCTTTAAAGCAAATGCTTTACTATATTGTTTCGGTGCAAGGTATCCCAAACATTCGCCTGATTACAAATGATCTCTTTCCACACAGCCTAAAGATGGAGAGAAGAAGACAGAGCTGCTTCCACCCGGCTGGAATGAAAGCAAGGATCTGTATGCACTCAGATACAGATCAAGTGATGACAAGTCAAACCTATTGCTCAAAGCCTTCACAGTGGATTCAACCCTCATCTTCAATCTAATGGTAGTTATGCTGCAGTATATGCAGTTCAGTCAGTACTGCACTGCCTCCCCTCACAGAAGCTATATTAATATCAGACTGAATGTTTTTACACGTCTGTTCATATCTTTGCAGGACACCAAGACAGAAAAAGTAACTGATCTCACAGTTAACGTCAGTGAGTATGTTGATGAAGCCAATCTGCAGACGTTTGAAAGGTTTGTAATTAATAAAGGTTTTTTTAATGTCATCAGAACAACTGTCTTTTGTTCCCATGAAGAAGTTGCAAACTTTGATTACTTCATAATAGGATGTAACTTATTAGTCCTGGGATAGAGGAAAACAATGAAGCCAATTATATGCACATATATGCAGCTTTATTTAGATAAACATAACATGGGCAGACATACAATTGTTTAAATATTTGGAAATGTCTGTATTTTTGAAAGAAGCATGGCCAAAATCTACAAAGTTACAAATCACTGTTTCTATTTTAGATTAATGCTGCATTCTTTTTTTTTTTTTTTATACTTTGTGTGCGTCTGAAAGTCACGTACAAAATCTCTTTTTCCACAGTTTTCTGGGCACTTGCATGAAAAATGCTTTAATCCCAACATATTTGGGATGGTGGCGATATCATAGATGTTCTCTAGCTGTCAGAAATCATGATACATTGATAGATTAAACACACTCTAACTTCTACATGTTCTAACTAATTTTGCTATTTCAGCGTGTTTAAGAACACAGATGAGCTGATCGCAAAGCTAAAGTCCTCACTGCTACCTACTAAAAAAGATGAGCGTCAAGGAAAGACGGAGAAGACGACAGAAAGGGAAAGACCCTCAAATTTAAGAGACCCTCTCAGCGATCCTCTCCTGATTCCAACCAGAGGCCCTCCAAGAAGACACCCGCCTGATTGGTGAACTTTCATTGCATCATTCTTTCCTCATGCAAATGATACAATTTTGGGTAATTTTGAGATGCAGTCTGTGGAGATTTGTATAGCACAGTTGCCCTAACGACACTCCAGCTGTTGCTATGGTTACTGCCTCAGGTGATCCCAACTTCTGTTCAAAAACATCTGTTTGATGGCAGATGAAAATAAGTTAATAAGTTAAGATAAATAATTCCACTTTGTAGTCCATACTGTTTAAAAGTATAGCTAGAATATGAAATAAGGACCTTAATATTTAAGGAAATCAGTCCCATGCATTTATGCTTTCATGGTCTGTATGTCTAAAAAAGAAGAAGAGCTGAAAAAAAACACATTGTAATTTTGAGACATTTTTATTTGTTATTTAAGAATGAAAAATATGCATTTTAAAGAAATTGTATACCAATATTTTTATGTCTCTATTTAGTTATTTATTTGTTAGAAATGTCAAATAAATATTAACTTAATATTTAATTGTAAGATGCTATAATATTTAATATCTAATGCTGTGATATGTTCTGAGAACAGTTCCCATCATTACAAGTTTAACATACTGTAAAAAGAAAGTAGATTAACTCTAACAGATTACAAAAAGGGCTTTGTGCTCTGCTTTGCCTCCATGTTTGTCAAGTTCGTTTGTAAATGATGGTGTTTTTATGTGGAGGACGTGATGGGCTGCTTTGGGACTTTGAGGGCAAGTTGTGTGTGTGTGTTTTGTAGGTGTCAGCTCGTGTCCTCTGTCTTATTTAATATTTAGCAGCGTGAGTCCTGCGAGAGCTCTGACTGCTGCGCTGTGTCTATTTTTTGAAGCACTGAGGGTTTTGTGTGTCTGGCGCTGCAGACTGAGAGACTGGGTAGAGATGCCCAGTGCCAGCATCATTTCCATTATAAACACACAGTTTGGGGGATTTATCAAAGTCTGCTTAGTTGAAACCCACTCAAACGTTTATACATTTACCAGAAAGGAGCCGTGGGTGATGCTGGACTGCATTCTGACCTGATTCTCTCACCTTTATTTCCTGTTTCCTCTGCAGTCTCTATCAATGAAAATAAGAGAGAATAGCCAGAAAGAAGAGAAAAGAGTGAGACTGCAGAGTGGGGTCTTTAAGGTCATGGCAGAAACCCAGAGATGGATTTAGGTGTTTGTCTTCCACTTCCCCTTCCTGGGTTCACGGTGACCCCTATCAGATTCTTTATGATGTCAGCGATTTATCGACTTGCTGTTGCTGTGGGCGATGTGATGTAATTCGGTCAAACATGATCTGCTGCCAGCACTGTCTCGAGTTAAAGCCAGAGAGTCTGTAGACTTTCAAAAAACTGAGCTGAGTCACACTAAAAAAATGTTGTGCTACAACACATACTTGATAGATACTGAAAATAAATCCAACAAATCGTCAAAAATAACAGTATTGTGTGTTCAGCCATTGGCATTATTCTGTTATTTTATAGCATTGCATGGTGCATAAATGCCACAAATACTATATTAAATATGTGTGTGTGTGTGTATATACAGTGTCTTTCAAAAGTATGGGGGTCATATGTTGTTGTTTTAATGAATAAATGTATAAAACTAACACCTTTATTCCGTAAGGATGCATTATATTGATCTAAAGTAAGAGTAAAGACATTTATGATGTTACAAAAAAAATATTGCAGCAGTATTTGAACTTTAACGAATCCTAAAAAATGTAAAATCATGTGACACTGAAGACTGAAGGAATGGCTGCTGAAAATTCAGCGTTACATGGCAGGAATAAATTCTATTGTCATTTTTTACATGTTATTTTAAATTGTAATAATATATCTCTCTGTCACAACATAACATTTAACTAACTAGCCAACAGAATATTAAACCAGAAAACACAGGACGGCTAAAAATAATTTTCGAGAAAAAGTAAAATGTTCGTTAAATGTTATATTGTGATGGTGATATATAGATTTAAATATCATCCTCCACAACATAACATTTAACTAACCTACCAACAGAATATTAAACCAGAAAATACACAGGACAGCTAAAAATCATTTCATGATAATTGTTGAAAATCTTAAATGCAAGACTTGTTGTCAATATAACGTGAAAGAAAGCTTCTGAAAGGTCTTTCTTTGTGTGTTGTTTTCTTAGGCCTGACCCGATGGCTCCTTTTGCAGCAGGCGGTGCCGATCTGGACCCTTTCGGGTGAGAAATCCCATCAATTATTTGTTAAAACAGACATGTGGACATGCATCACACATGTTGACCTGTAGAGGACAGAGGTTTCTTGGTGAAGCGCTGAGAATTTGTAGATCGCAGTCACATAGAGAAAACAGCTGGTAAAAAGCTGGTTACTCAGAAATCAGAGTAACTGATATCAAAGAGCATTTAAGAACTCAAATGAATAAGTGCACCTTCAAGGAACGAGCGTGCTCACTGAATTATTAATGGTTCTTGTTCTTGGTTCTTTCTCCAGGGGAAGGGCAGGAGGGATGATCGTCGATCCATTACGTGCTGGGTTTCCTCGTTCAGGGTTTGACCCCTCCTCTGGTATTCCTGGAGTCCTTCCCCCTGGCGCTGTGCCTCCTGGTGCCCGCTTCGACCCCTTCGGCCCGGTTGGGCGAAACAGACCTGGGTAAGAGCTTCAGTGGGTCTTTACCATCTAAGTTCAGTTGTTAAACTGCCATTACCTACCTTACCTCATGTCCTCACTGGCTTTGATGCTGTGTTTTTCAGGCCAGACCCTGATCACATGCCTCCACCAGGATATGACGACATGTTCATGTAGACGCACTAATATTCCATCGTTCTCGCTGCTCTGCAGTGATATGCACTTTGTGTTTGAATAAAAGGGGTTGTGGTGAAACATAATTGCTCTTAATAATTCTGTTTCAGAATTATTATTAAAACAAAAACCCGATTGGTTATTTAAAAATTAACAACTGATAATTAAATTTTTTTTCTGATTGTGTTCTTCCTGTTGGTTTTTTGTTTTTTTTGCTACTGGCTAAAGTCTAAATTAAACTGCTTTTATTCCATGTAGTTTTTTGTTGTTGATATTAAAGGCATTGTTAAAATGTAAAATTAAACAGATTTGAAACATTAATGTTTGCTCATTTTTTTCTATCAAATCAACTTTATTAAATAAGGGACCTTGGCCATATACTATCTTTCTGAATATTTTGAATTAAATTTAGTTTTGTCATTTTTATTAGTTTTGAATGAATACATAGCCTATTTATTGTTAATTTTTAATAATACCCTTGGTTAATTTAAAAATAACAAAGTTTGCAACTTTTGGCTGAAACTAAATAAGTTATGTTTTATATATAACTTCTATATATACATGAAGGAGATGGTGGCTTCAGTGAGAGGGACACCAGCAGCAGATGTAGTGGAAATCAATGCCTGTAATAGCCACAGTGAGTCATGATGGCCGCAATGTCAATGTGACTGTCCTCTACCGGCAGAGCTAAAGACGCTCTCGAGTGTCCTCTAAACATGTCTGCACTAAAATCACTGAGAATTAAGTGGCAATTGGTTTGGGGAATTTAGAAGATATAGGACTGTGAGATAAAGAAAAATACCGTTGTGCTTGACATTAAATGGGAGTATGTGAACCACAAAGTGTCTATACACCATTTTCATTCAGAAGTTGCACAAATAAAAAATTCACAAATAATTAGAGAAATGTTCATTTTAAACTTAAGTGAGAAGTTTTTAAGTAGTATTTTCTTGTAAAACGCACTTCAAAAATCCTTGTTTCATTTCCAACTTAAAATAATTTTAAGCCACATATTAACTCAGCCTAAGCCAGTATTAGGCCATAGTTCAGTTAGGACATTTAAGTAATGTTATAAACATGCCTTAGAAAAGCATTACTGGTGTGCATCTTAGAACAAAACAAAGGCACTGACATGTTTTAAGATCAGTCAATACAAGTTTCAGTTGAAACAGTTCAGATTTATATTTAGTCTAGGACTAGGCTTAGGCCTTGTCTGTGAAACCGGGGGATAGTGTAGCAGTTTATTAATTAAAAGCTAACAAATCTGTTTAATATAAAACGTTTTCCTTGTGCTATTTTTAAATAAAATAAAAGCCACCGTTATCTTGTTATACTGTACCATGCCGTTCATTCCGTGTGCATGAATGACTCAAATCAAACAGGTATAGCAACAAAAAGATTTATTTCACACATGGAAACGGTATAAAAAAGGTGACACATTTGCCTTGAACATACATGAAGTGGATAAGACTTAAAATGCACAGCTCACATTGTACATGCAATTCAAACACCCCCACTCTCTGCATTAAAAAAACAGAGTAATTGGCCCAGAAGTACCATGGTACTGCATTTGATTTGAATACATAACAGTCTGTTTGGCCCACACAAGTATTATGCACATCATTAAGCCTCTGCAGCGCTTGTGTTTTCTAGGAACTCTTTATAGCCTGACTCCATGATTAACCTTCACAGATTGTACAACGATAATAATTTAGTAACAAAGATGAGCAGCTGCTTCTAATCAGCACAAACGACAACACGGCCCATTATTGTGCTCATCTGTCATATCACACTATTGCAATATATGCACGTTTTCTGTATGCATGTAATACCCGAGTGACCTAGTAGTACATGTTACAGCTGGAATGAAATAACCGTATTTATTAAGGACATGTCTTTACTTTTTTACAGTTTGTTTAGGTACACTACCTTTAGGAAATGTTTTTGAAAGAAACCTCCAAGGCTGCATTTATTTGGTTAAAATTACTGTAAAAACTAGCCTGGCTTCTGCGACTATTAAGTTCATAGGAGCTTAGTCTGGCAAAGCTACCTTACTACCCGCCTTCTGGGAGGCGGGCTTAACCTGCGTTCATCAGATGCCACTGTATACTACTGGACGAATCTAAAACCAATCTTGTGCTCGTTTCTCAATGGTTCCCACTTTTTTGGAAACGGAAATGCTCTAAAACAGCAGCTTTGCCAGACTAACTTTGCTCGCAAAGGAAGTAGGGGCGGGCCCAGGCTAGTAAAAACGGCAATATTGTGAAAAAAGGTTATAATTTAAAATAACTGAATATTTTTTAAATGTAATTTATTCCTGTGGTGCAAAGCAAAATTGTATTTTGTTTATTTGTTTTTTGCTCATATTTTCAATTTTGAAAACATTTGTGCCGCTTAATATTTTTGTTGAAACTGTGATTTTTGTTCAGCATTCTTTGGTGAATAGATAAAAGAACAGCATAATCAGAATAGAAATTAAACCATTTAAATGTCTTTATTGACCCTTCTGATCCGATTTAATGCATCCTTGCTGACCAAAAGTAATAATTCATTAAAAAATAACAAATCTTACTGACCCCAAACTTTTAAATGTACTAATATTCCATTCGTAATAAAAGTGATTTGCTCAGTTCAGGTTGTCATGTTGAAAAGGCATTTCCTAATGTCTTTAAATGACTTTCACATTCATTTAGGGGCTTGTTCATGAGCAGCGTGACCAACAGCACAGATTCGGTGTAAGATAAATGCTTAATGTGCTCAGTACTAAATCCTCTGTGCTTACAAGACAATATTTTACACAAAGACGTTAAAGCAATATTTCACTTTCCCTTGCTTTTACCTTTACATCACACCATAAACCTTACATCATCTTACAACATCTTACAGTTAATACATGACAGAAATGTTTACTGTATTTTAGCAATGTATCAAAAAAACATTACAACTAGTCCATTTCACTTCAAAAAGCACTTAAGTTAGTGATGCACATAAACGCATCACACTTTATACACCATCAAATATTCAAAGAACAGTATATAGTGAAGTTCAAACAATCTTTCTCTGTCTCTGCTATAGTAAATATACTTGTGACAAGTGAAATAAAACTATAGCCATGTGACCATATTCTCTCTCTCTGATATAAT
Organism: Enteromius unitaeniatus; assembly: GCA_032359435.1. Classification (NCBI taxonomy): domain Eukaryota; kingdom Metazoa; phylum Chordata; class Actinopteri; order Cypriniformes; family Cyprinidae; genus Enteromius; species Enteromius unitaeniatus. The sequence continues at coordinate 17,838,871 of JAUMHI010000041.1, read as the reverse complement.
GTGCTGTCGTTAACCATTAGGTTTAGTGTGAAACAGTGAAAAGACTTGTCATTTATTGAAATTCAAGCCTATAACATTTCAATATTTTTTTTTTTTTTAAGAAATCATAATCTCCTTTATTCTACGGTGATTACAAATGCTCCCTTGCATGTTTCAAGAAGTGCACAGCGCAATCAATGCAATGTGATTTTTGCTTTTCCTAGCTTTATAATAATTACCAGTACCACTGAAAGAACAGTTAATACAAAAACATTCATTACTGACTCCCAGGTCATCTAAGATGTATGAGTTTGTTTCTTCATCGGGGCATATTTGAAGAAATTTAGCATTACATGACTTGCTCACCAACTGATCCTCTGCAGTGAATGGGTGCCGTCAGAATGAGAGTCCAAACAGCTCATAAAAACATCACAATAATTTACAAATTACTCCAGTCTATCAATTTATGTTTTGTAAAAATGTAAAGCTACATGTTTGTAAGATACAAACACATCATTAAGGCCTTTTAAGTAACTACTTCTGGCCAAAATATGAGTTCATAATGCATAAAAATGACCTAAGATGACTATTTAAAGTTTTAATATGAATATAGAACTCACATTAAAGCCAGAAACAAGAGTTTGAAATTAGAAATGGTTTAATTATATATTTATTTCTTACAAACATGCAGCTTGTGGATTACAGTAATGTTTTTATCAGCTGTCTGGACATTCTGACGGCACCCATTCACTGCAGAGGACCCTAAATCTGTTCTGTCGAAGAAACAAACTCAGCTAAATCTTGGATAGCCTGAGGGTGAGTACGGTTAGTTTTTTCTAAGTAAATTTTCTTCAATGCCTTTTTATAAAGCTGTTGTACACAGAATAATATGCTGGGTATGTATTTTGGATAAACCCAGAAATATACCATTGCAGGATAAATCTCTACTTCATCTAAAACTTATAATACATCTGCTCTTATTATCTTTCAGCTTAGTTTTGATTACAATCTTGCTTCTGAACAGTGTACTTACAGAAAATAGTTACTACATCAGCAGAAAAACCAAACCAGTGAGGACGGCTTCATCTGGGATCTCTGCTTAGGTGCTATAACAATAGCTTGGTTTTAAAAGGGTTGGTGAGCATATTCTTAAAGCATACAGTAGCCTATATCTGTTGTGTCAATGAGAAGACAACAACTTTATAACCTGAACATTGATATGGAAATATATATTTATATATATATATATATATTTCTCTACTGGAATCTAATGCATGTTGCACCATTACAGTAAAACTTCACATTTTTGTTAATTGTTAGCACAAACCTACTAAATAACCATACCGATAGATGTTGTAAAATAGATATCTTGTTTAAAACATTAAGCATTCATATGTCTATTCCCTTGGTTTGCGGTACATTGTCTTCTACTGACAATGAACGTGGGTTGATGACAACGAGTAAGTGTGTGACACAGATACAAAACACGAACAGTGTACAAATACAAACAAGCCTAAATGTGTTCACGGTGAACATTTGTAACGTCTTAAGGCATATTGCATCCTTGGATAATAATAGCTTGTATATATTCCACTCATAGTGTCTTTAGTGATGTTATAGATTATACACACATTTATTTCAAGTTTTGTAGAGTAGCTGATGGCGGTTTGTTCTGCAGCATGTTGAGTTATTATGACGCTTCACCATTGTGCTTTCATTCTTTCAACAGTCTTTAGCATCTCTTTTTGCACCGTCACATTCTGTGTTTTTGCGTGTTTGCCTAGGCCGTGGTTAATATGAAGAGAGTGCTTGCAAGGCAGCACGAACAGGTTAACGTATATGAAAACATCTCACATTTAAGGACAAAATTAGAATGCATATTTTGGTGCAAAGAAAATCAAACTTATTTTAGGAGTGTCAAAACTTGACAAAAACTGTTTAGTCATGAGTCGTCGCATCAATTTGTAAGCCAGTC
>JAUMHI010000041.1:17804012-17816540 GCA_032359435.1 Enteromius unitaeniatus | reverse complement strand
GCTGGAAACATTCTAGCAACATGCTAGTAACATGCTAATCATGCTAGAAACATACTAGCAATTTGTTAATCATGCTAAAAACATGCTAATCATGCTAGAAACATACTAGCAATTTGCTAATCATGCTAGCAACATGTGAGCAACATGTTAGTAACTTACTAATCATGCTAGTAACATGCTAATCATGCTAGAAACATACTAGCAATTTGTTAATCATGCTAGCAGCATGTGAGCAACATGTTAGTAACTTGCTAATCATGCTAGTAACATGCTAATCATGCTAGAAACATACTAGCAATTTGTTAATCATGCTAGTAACATGCTAATCATGCTAGAAACATACTAGCAATTTGTTAATCATGCTAAAAACATGCTAATCATGCTAGAAACATACTAGCAATTTGCTAATCATGCTAGCAACATGTGAGCAACATGTTAGCGACATACTAATCATGCTAGTATCTGTCTATTATCTGACTTTCTAGGCTAAAAACTTTTTAAAATCGTATCTAAATCTATTTTAAACTTTTTCAGACTTTCAGCCTCTGCTTTCTCAAGCCAACTTAAAGTTTGTCTCGACAAACTTTTGTATCTAGTCATCACGTTAACAAAGGAAAAGCGGTTAGAAAGTGTTGTTGTGTTGGGCAGGTCGGGATGTTGTGAAAGAGCCATCAAGCCAGTGTTTACGCTTTTTGGGAAAACGACCACACAAATGCCTTACTTATTGTTTGTTGTGTGTATGGTGTGCAAAAGAGACTTCACCTCCAGGCTGTGTCTGTGGTTGCGGTTCAGCTCCAGTAGACTCTCTCTAGACTGTCGTGAAGATGGGGACAGAGAGAACGCTCTCTTCATGTTCAAAGCTCCTTGGCAGAGCCGCCACTGGATACAATAAGACTCATACAGCTCTTCAACCTGTTGACATCCGCATTCACATGATACAGGGTTATTCTTAGCCCATCTGACAAGCATTCATATATATAACCAAATTAAACTATTTTCAAGCTGTTACCTTACTAATTTGAAACTCAAGGCGCCGTATGTATCTCTCTAAGGCTCGTATCTCCTGTTGTTAGTAAGCAGCATATTAAATAGCATTACATTCTGTAACCTTAAATGCTATTTTAATAAACTATATGGCACAGATACTAACAAAAAAAGGTCTCAAAAATATGTTTTTGTAAAAGGAAAAACACTGGCATAATTGAATACCAGTATTTGTTGACAACTTACCTTTTCCAGGTCATAGAAAAAAGCCTGAAGAATGAAGAATACATTTTTGTGTTACTGATTTTATAGTTCCATTAAATGAACAAATAATGCAAAACATTTTTTTTATAAAAATAAAAAGGATTAGGACTCAAGACTAAAGCTATTCTCAGTCAAAAGTCTCACCAGTCTGGAGTTCCTCTTTGTGTCTCTCTGCTGGGATGACAGGAAGTCTAGCTCTGTTTGATGGTTTTCCAAGTAGTCCCTATATGAGATGGGATGTCATTAACATTCACAAGACTAGTGTTTGTGGTCCATGAGACCATTCATTTCTCTGCTGAAATGACTGCACATACTTGAGCCCTTTCCTCAAAGCCTGGAAGATTCTGTCCACCTGCTCAGGCTGTTGCCCCCAAATGTTGCTGCCCACCCGACCCGAGGAGGGTATTCTGGGAGATTTCCCTGCTACGACTTTTGAGCGGAGAGAGCTTCGAGCCGAGGAAAGTCTGTAGGACGACATGTAAAAAAGACTGAATTATTTAATAAAATTGGACTATATACTGTATATATATATATATATGTGTGTGTGTGTGTATATATATATATATATATATATACACTACTGTAAAAGTTTGACTTAAATACCTTTGTTAAACAAGGATGCATTAAATCAATCAAAAGTGACAAAGACATTTACAATGTTACAAAATTATTATTCTTATAATAAATAATTAATCAAAGAACCCTTAAAATAACAAATCACTGTTTAGACATTTTTTATAGGTCATGTGACAGTCAAGACTGGAGTAATGATGCTTTGCATCACAGAAATAAATTTCATTTGAAATATATTAAACAATAATAATAATAATAATAATTCACAATGTTTTTTTCTGTACTTTCATTCAGTTAAATGCAACTTTGTTGAGCATAAAAGCATAAAAAAATCTTGCCAACAACTACAAAAATGAATAAAAAAAAAAAAATGACAGCACACCCAAGAACAATCTAAGTCTCTCTAAAACCCAAATAATAAGTTTAGAGAGTAAGCTGTTTCCTTTTGCCTTTTCTGGACCCAAAATTGAAGTTTATGCAATCATTTTGACATTGGAAGACATTGCATTGCAATTTTTTACACTTCATTAAATGACACGCTTTCCTAAAACTGTGTTTTCTTATGGTAATGGCTGCTGAAAGCGATGTTCTTAAGATCGCATTGCAGTTATTTCTAACTATAATAATAATTTTAAACATTAATAATGTTTTTAAATGTATTTTTGGTCAATTAAATACTACTTTGGTCAACAGAAGTATCAATCTCTTTCCAAAACCAACATTCGCTTTAGCAATTCCAACAGTAGCATATGTTGAATCTTCTTTTCCCATTTTAGTTACACCCACAATATAATCTACATATTTCGGCCATGTTCTGACAGCGTATGCTTACACAGCATAACAAACCCAATGACTCTGCAAAGTAAATAAACTGTTCTCTTAGGGAAGGCATTCCTCAGCGCTGCTCTGGGGTCACTAATAACACAAGCTCTGGCTCTCACATCAGTATATTCCTTCCTGTCTCCATCACTGACATCTCCGCTGTAACTCGAGGTCCCTCAGTAGACGATGTCGCATGTGACGCCCTTTTTCTCAGATATAAAGAGCATGGTTTTCTATACTCAGCCCTCTGTATTCTAACATGCTTTCAGTGTATTATAAGTATTGTGAAAGTGTTTAACAGTTAAAAACAACTTCCAGTGGAAAACAACATAATTGAGTGTAACATAATTTATGTTTTTTTGCTTACATGAATTAGTCACTGCCCCACAAGGTTGTACACAGTCTCAAGATGAGTAATCTGGAATTTTTTAATGATAACAGACATAAAATTGATGACAGAGTGCTCATTTAACTACGCCCAACTGGGAATAAAGGTTAATCAAAATGGGTTGTAAAACTAGGAAAAAACAGAGGATGTTCATGTATTTGAATCTATTAAACACGTTCAGAGGTATTAACATTAGAGGATTTTGTTTTGATGCAATCTCTTGCTTTTTCCAAAACAATATTAATTTTTGTAAGTTACTAAAAGGACCTACTTAAAGTTAGGCCTATCATTTAGGTTACAGAGTAAGTTACAAAATAGCAGCTTGATAACCTCAAAAATTATATATATATAAAAAAGAAAGCCGTGGAAAAAAATGTTTTTTCTAATTCTTTGGCAGTGTTAACAATAGTAGAGATACACTAACCTTATCAAATCAACAAAAGTCAAAGGAGTGGTCAAAATCCTTTTCTTTATATTTGAAAACTCATGATCTTAGCAGGGTCGTGGCTGACAGCAATGATTAATGTGCAGGTTTTTTAAGCGAATGAATGCTTAAAAATGATTTTCTCACAGTGCAGTTTTATGAAGCCTTTGCCATACAATAAAGAATTTACAAATTGAAAGCAGGCGGATCCACCTCTGAAGTTGTTTTGGCCTTTGTCTGCAATCATTTAGCTTCAATCTTTTACTTGGATGGGAATGCAGGAATGTAGTGTTATTGTGACAAATAAAATAAAAAAACGTTCACACATGCACACACACACGCAGCTGTGTTTACTTATGTAAGCTGTCACACTGCTCAGATGATGCTTGTACTCGAAGCCGAACCGTGCATCCTCTCATGACCTTTAGTTCTTGAAATAACTACTGCCATTACATAATAACCCATGCTTGTTTACATTACAGATTGTGTGGAATGCTGAATTCGAACTATAAGCAATCAAAGAACAACCGTAAGCCACATGAGATATAAGCTAAGCTCCATTCCAAAACCTAGCGAGCTCCCTGCTAAGGCCACATCCTATGTCTCCTAATTGACTGATTTGGAACATCAATTGAGTTTGCTGTAAGCTAACAAAGTGACATTCAATTATGCATAAAAGTAAATAACAAAAACACATTAAATAAAATAGATGATTTTTAATTCGATAACACTGCTTGAACTTCATCCATACTTTTTTGTACTTAATGAAATACATTTATGAGGCTTTGAAATGCTGTTTTGGATTGCTTTTATTTCACTTTACTACGTCTGGAAATATTCTACATATTATGAATTACGGAAAATGTCAAGGCAATTGGCAAGATGATGAATTTAGATGCCCAGAATGCACTAAAACGATACTTAAAAATGATCTGGAACAAGTAGTCAGATGCCAGAGGTAGAAATTATCCAGCTGGGCTTTTATGCACCCTGCCTGCTAACCTGATTTGACCAATTTAACGTGCCCCTGGGTCAACATCTTTGTTGACTCTGTGATTAACCAATCAGATTTGAAGAAACAGTTTACGTCTTACAATCAGTGTTTGGTGCTTGTACATTAGTTTCAGTCATCTATTATTTCCTCTGACTTTAGGCACTGCTCTAAGATATGGTCAAGACTATATTTTTGCATTAAAATGTTGCACCAGGGTAAAAAAAAACATGTAATATTTCAAACAAGGCAAAATTAGGACGTTGCCAGTGCAATACCAGTATTATTTATATTATTTGTATTATTATACTGTCAGTTCTATAAGATAATTTTTTTAAGAATAATTGAGTTCTAGTAATTTTTAACACTATTCTTATTTTGCTTTTTTAAAGAGGAATAGTTCTACCATTTTTTAAGAGAAACTTAATAAAAATAATAATTTAATTTAATTACTAAATATACAAAAGAACATTTGTATAGTTTTGAGTTTTACTTTTCGTTAACAATAGCACCATGAATGGCTTTATTGCAGGAATGATCAGGACTCCTTCCAAGAGTTTTGTTTCGTACGAAATTTTGTCCTCTCCGAGATGTCTTCATGGCATAAATTCCTGTGACCAAGAGTCATGCTTTCCATGGGATTCCCATGGACATTTATCTTATTAAAAGTGCAATTAATGCAGTTTGACACACAAGCAACCACACTATCATCTCTCAAAAACAAACCTTAATTGCTTACCTTCTCCGGCCACCGAGAGTGTTCACTCCAGTGAAGGATCGGCTCCGCTGCACCATCCTGCCATCAGCCGGACAATCAAACTTCAGCTTTACTGACATCTCGCCTCCACCTACAACACACACAAACACAACTAAAAGAGCTGGCTGGCTTTTAGTTTGAGTCGTAGCCAAAACCCAATCACAACACCAAAACGATGAGTTAAAAGGCAGTTTTCTTAAAAACTAGAAAATATCAGAACCAATTTTTGTCACTGTCAAATTTGCATGTGTTATTCACACATCTGCCGAACATGAAGCTCCTCGGCCTCTCATTTATCAACTGAGCGGCTACAACTTTAGTGACAGTCCTCAATGACAAATGTACATGTCTCCGTTGCATCTCTTCTCACCCCATAATTCCTCTCTGCTCTATTATTGAACAGTTTTTCAACATTCCTCAGACACAAGAGGTCCCAAACACCTACAGTGGCCCCAAAAGGCACTAAAAGTTGAGACAAAATAAATATTCACCCTATCTATTTTCTTCATGCATGTTATAGATCTTACTACAATTTATCCGTGCATGTATCATTTTTGTAGTTCTTTGGACCTTGTAATGTTGGACCTCCAGTGAAAAGGGCAGACTAATGGCATTGAACTACAAAATATCCAAAAAACTTATAGCATTTGTTACAAATTAAGAAAAAACTACAAAAAAAAAATATCATTTGGATCTGAGCACAGATGACACTTTGTAAAAGTGTCTAAATGTGGTTTTACCTCACCGCTGCTGGCTGTATAATTCACTTATGTCTTTTGCACCTGTTTGGCTCAAGGACACGATTTTGTTGACAGAGGCACACAAGAGAGACTTGGAGAATGGAGAAAGCGAGAGGAAGATAGGATGAAGAGGAGAGAGAGAGGACAGGAAAGAGACAGAGAGAGATGTCTTGATTGCAAACGCAGAGTCAGTTATCATTCTCTACAGGACAGTAACTCATGTTCCTTTTCCTATGAGAGGAAGAGCGAGATCTGTGGGGTAGATGAAGAGCTGTGGGGGGTAGATGGGCAGGGGGTTTCAGGGAACCATGGAAACAGTGTTATTATGACAGCTGATATCACTATGACAAGTGCAGTTAAGGAAAATGTAAAACAACATTTTTTAGATCTAAATGAGTTGTGCTTGTCTCTAAAAATGTTGCAGATATAATTATAGTGGGTTCAGAGTGGTTTTGTTTACCTCAATATTCTATAAAACGGGTTGATTTTTTGTAGGAATGGATAAAAAATATATAGTTATCCAGGTAATCTCGATGTTTATTCCAATGATCTCAATATGCTTCTGTATCTCCAAAATATCGAGCTTTTTGTCAATGTTTACTGCAATGCTTGTTTACAAGCGGGAAACAGCCCTGTTAAATCTACAACTGCACGTTAAAAAAAATATCACATCGGGTTTGCTGTCTGGGTTAAATATATTAAGTTTTGGAAAGTAGTTTACCGGTAAACACGTATTTCCAGCGACTAGTCCTCGCGGATTACACGTTTCTCCGTGACCAAACAGATTCGATTCGCGAACTTTGAATCATTTAAAATGACTCAGTCTGATTGAATCCATTAGAGTGTTTCAAAATCAGTACGAATATACCAACAACTGGGTATTTCAATACTTTACAAGAAGGATCGATGGAATATGTTACAGTTTATTCTAGTCTATTTTCAATTTGTCCAACACATTTTTTTCGCTGATTCATTTGGAAACGAACCAGCCAGTGAGTCACTACATCATTCGTTCAAAACATTCATTCATATCCATTTCTATTCATTTTAAATACAATTATATATTGTTTATTTCTGTCAAATAAATGATCTGGGCATGGTATTAGTAGTAAGCATATAGTGTTTTTTAAACGATAGTGTCATGATTAAGAAAATGCAGCAGTCAGTGTGCTTCACATAAAGCAATTCAAAAGAATTCTGAACAAGTGTTGTTAATATGCCATGAAACACAAGTGTTGAAATGTTAAACCTCCTTCGAGCAAATGGCACTGGGGTTAACCAAAAACAGCACAATGTTGTAATTAGCCCAGTCCATCTGTGTTTTGGATTGTTTTCCCCAAACCATGCAAAAACCTACAAAGTAGCTGTGGGCATCCAAATGCAATGAAAACCGAGGAATTTAATGCATCCTTGAGGACATAAACACCATAAACAATGTGTGCGTCCAGAGTAGAAGAGGAAATCTTGTAAATATTTGGGTTTTCATGTTCACAGATCACAGAAATGCATAACTTTAGATAGCACAATTTCAATTAAATTTTTACAAAGAGTTGAGTGGTTAATTTAACCAAAAAAGAAAATTCGGCCATCATACTCAGCCTTGTGTCAAACCCGTATAAGTCATATGAGTTTGGAGCAACATGCTGGTGTTTCATTGTGGGTTAACTCCTTCTTTAAGACTGACAAACTTAAGTTATACTGTACATTTATTTAAAGAGCATAATTATCTATTTATGTGCAAATGACATCTCTAGTTCTGTGCCCATAGTCAGTATGCATTTATTTATTTATATACACACAAACATCATTCTTGGTGGGATGCGCAGTAAGACTTCTGAGAGCTGGCCAATCAAAATATTAGCACAAGGATCATGTCTAGCATGAGAAACTGCCATACTAAAACTTTTTTTCCCATTTGTTTTTTGGCAGGAGGAAGAAAAACAGAAGGGTGTAGAGGGGAGGTATTGTGGATTGACTGGCTTGAACCGCAATTCAGAGTTTGATTGCTGTCATTCCAAAAACGCACAAAATTTTGGCTTGAATTTTTGCAGCCATGTGGGATAATTGCACATGCCGTATGCCTTAACACTTAGCGACAACACTAAACAGTCAAATATGTGAATCTTTCTGGAAACCGCCTGATTGTCATCGATCATTTGTACAGGGGACTCATGGGATTTCACGCCAAAGGGAATAGATAGCTCGTCCAGAGCACACAAAGTTGTGAATCAAGAAAAGCATGGGGTAATGATGGCATCAAAGGGGGGGAAGTTCACAGTCTAGGTCAGTTTGGTGGGATAGATTTTCTATGACAGAACAGGAAAAACCTAATGTAATTTAATATTAAAGCTTCTAGTTTTAATTCCATGAAAACAAGGTATTTTAGCAGTTATTTTCAGTAACACAAAAACTTTAGCCAATGATACCTTCTTCTGTGAATCCAGAAAGTCCAAACAGCAGGTCAACTTTGACCATTGACTGCACTGTATGCATCAATGTTATGTCCTAAGACATATGTTACTTTCTATTATTGTGAACATCGTGAATCTGTGCGTATGAGGGTTTTTCCTGATGTTCAACAGCCTGCTGGGAAATGTAGTTTTTGCCCGTTTTCCTCTGCTTCTCTCTGTCATCTCACAGGAGTCTAATCACTGTCACCTGTCCCTCATTAGAGCTGTGGAGAGGAGCTTGCATTTGAACAGAAGGAACTCGCTGTTCATCAGAGAAAGCTTGTGGCCTGTCTGTTTTCCAAGTTTTTGTAGTTAGTGTGCTTTGAGCCTTAATGCTTTCTTTAAGGAAGTGTGTTGTACTTGTAGTGTGCGCTCTGAGCTCTAGTATTCCAAGGAAGCACTACCGGCTGTAGTGGCCATATGTTTATTTACAACTCTTTCTTTTAGGTAGTTTACTCTTTTGTTTGTAGTTATGGCCTTAACTCCCTCCCGAAGTCTCATTATTCTTTCTTTCAAATTCTGTATCCTTATATTTCTTATGTTTTTTTTGTATTAAAGATTACTTTGTAACTAAAATTCTTGAAGAGCAACACAGTCTCACTCCTAACTCGTCAACATTTTGACCGTTTTGCGTCGCTTTTTGACGATCAAGGTACCACTTTGTAGTCACTTTTCGACGTGAAGGGTCCTGTTCGATGTTTTCAGTTGTTGTGCGTAATGGTTTGCGTACATATATACATTTATTTATTTTTTTTTTTTTTGGCGCGCCAAACACCACCACTTTCCTAAACCTCTGAACAATATAAACACACGCACAGGCAAATGCAGTGACTGTATACATGTATTTATTGCACAAACCAATTTGTGCAAAAAAAACAAGTCTTTTGAAGCCATACGAAGTGTTTATGTGAAGAAGAGAATAAAACAAGAATAAAATATAATAAAAGAATAAAAGTTTTAATCACTAAAAATGATCCTGCTCCGTTGACGCGCTGACATTAAATGTCATGTCATTCAGTAAACACTCCCATCCCATAGCATGACGCAATTGGTCACGAGATACACAAGAGCCAATAGTATTTCACAACAGCATGATGCAGTCGGTCATGAGACACTCAAGAGCCAATGGCATTTCACAAGCAATGTTGATGTAAGAATTCTTGAAGCGGCATTTTTTCTAATCATTTAATCATTTTAATCATTCATTTAATCGCGTCTATTCCTCTCACAAATCAAGCGTTTTGCATCAGAAGACGTGGAATATTCATATTTTTCTAATAAATTATGACGGTAGTTGTCTAATAAATGTGTAAATAATATAATTTAAATAAAACAGTTTTGACTGTTTACATTGACAAATCACACCCCTACATGTATGCAATAATGCCATTGGCTTTACCCAATATATCTTTTAATTATGACAATAAAATAAAACAAATATATTTCGTCGGCATATTGACACTAAGGGTTTCCTATTTAAGTGACTACAAAGGGGTACCTTGATCATCAAAATGCGATGCAAAATGGTCTTGACAAAGCGTCAAAATGTTGACGAGTTGGGAGTGAGAATGTGTTGCTAAGAAAGTTCCTTGTATGCAAATGCTGGGATTGGAGATGTAGCCAACTCTCTCTCACTTTTTTTTATTATGTACAATTTTATTGGTATATGCTACTCCCCTAACTTTAAAAACAGACATTTTATCAAAATATCATGTTTTGTGTTGCTCAGAAGAAACTACATGAGGTTGAACAAATGATGACAGTTTTCATTTTGAGATAAAATATCGCTTTAACATCATAAGTCTAGAATGCTTAACCATGAAAGTACCACCTCATGTGAGAAAATTCATATGAAACTTGAGTCTCAGCATCTTTTGAAGTCCCCCACCATCTTCTCTCATAAATGTTTGAAATAGAAATTAGTTTTTAATGACACTCATTAGCATGCTGATACGTAAGCTGCCAATTTCAATGACCCAGATGATAGTTCAACCTTGATGGTCTGTGCACAAATCTGCTGCAGTCATCAGTATCATCTATATTAACAAAATTTAATAAGATTTATCACATTGCATAGAACTGACCTAATATCCAAATATCCATACATTACAGAGAAGGAACTGCTTGGTATGTAGCTTAGTCAGGGTCAGGCCATTGCTTGAATACCGGAGTCTTCCTCTGAAATTTTAAAGCATTTCCATGTGCATTTATGTGAACTCTAGCGTATGTTGTATATTAAGAGTGATTTGTGAGCTCCTTTATTGCGCAATTCTCATTCTGCCTTTTGTTTCTCATGGTTTATGATTGTGCTGTTATCTGGATCTCTGCTGAACAGCGCCTGAGTCATAGACTTCACTCTTAAATAACGCTCACGAAAGATCTCAGGGGGTCTCAGCTGTAAATGAACTCTGCCCCCCTCAGTGTGAACCACACAGAGCTTGTACACACACACACACACACACACAAACACATCACCCCATCAATCCATACTGGAACAAAGCCATGCATGACAGCACTCAGAACATTAATTAAATAATGTTGACTTGAAGCTTTCTTGTGAAAAATCACCACCTTTTATTCTGCCGTTTAAAATATTATTACCCAATACCAACACAAACCACAAAGCAGGGCTTATGGACATTTTATGTGGTCTTTACTAAGGCAAAGATCAACTATTGCTCATACTTGGGGTTTGGGAGCCTTAAATGTAACTATTACAATAATGTAATTATTACAATCATGAATTATACTTCATACTGTGATGATGTTTGGGATCTGGTAAATAACCACTCAGCAACCACCCAAAAAAAGCTTAACAGCCACATAAAAACTTATTAGAAATAAAAAAAAAGCAATGCATTTTCCGCTACCCACAATACCCTAGCATCCATCCACATACTAAAAACCATTCATAGCACCAGGGCAACCAACAACTACTGTAGCAGCAACCCACCAGGCACCGGACGCCTACATAACATCAGGATGGCGTTGGACAGACATAGAATTTTGGTTGAAAATGAAAATCGGTATTTGACGTAAATTTGACATTGTCTTAACGTTGGATTTTGGTTACAGAACCTAAAAACACCTAAATATCATTGTCTACTGACGTCGCTACTGGACATCAATTTAACATTGACATTAGACATTAAATGTATGTTGAATTTTGGTCACCCGATGTTGCAACCGAAATGTAACCTAATATCAACATCATTTGACGATGTGTGTCTTTACAACAACCTAGCAGCTGCCTTCATAAGCTCTAAAAGCACACTTATTCTTGAGAACATGTCAAATTCTTTACCACTAGCTGAAGACTCATGAGGCACTATGTGCGGGTCATGGATGAGCAAACATGCTAAATAAGCTTGCGTTTCAGGGATGTTGTGCAGATTTACAGGGGAGTTACACACATCAATCTTGTAAGTTATTATGAATACACACACATTACACATGCTCCAAGTTTGGCCATATTAGATGACAGAAACATGTTTTCATTGCAGCGAAAAAGCGAGCAGCATGTGAGTGCAAAGCGAGGAGTATAGAGAGAGGATCGCTTTGGGAGAAAGAGGAATTTGACAGACTAGCAAAAAAAACGTTTTCGCTTTTGTTTTTTTATACAGTATACAGACCAACCACAAGAAGGGAGCATAGCAATAGAATGATAATGCATACATACTACTAAAATCAGTTTACTAGACTGGACCCAGTAGCTAAATCTTGTTACGCTCAACATAAAAGCTTAAAATGAGGGTTAGTATCAAGTTATGGAGTGTTAAGGGATGTATTCTGCTTGATCATATTTAAAGACCTCATAAAATGGTTTGAGCAATCAGTTTGCATTCCTGTGTTTACATATTTTAGTTAACAGCTTCACAGCTGAGCAAAATCATGCTGTGCTTATAAAAGCATGCTGGCTGTTTTTGCAGTATGTACAGTATACTGTGCTCAGTATTGTAGGTATGCACAGACAACCATGAACCAACTACTTCTTTTATACTGTATCCCATGATGCCATGTTTGGTACGTTTACACCATAGATATAGATACTGACTAGTTGTCACCTCTGACGCTGCTGTCCATAGGAACGATGCGTCAACGCGGCCGCCATCTTGTGTCGGGGGAAGCCGCGTCT
>JAUMHI010000041.1:17775484-17803720 GCA_032359435.1 Enteromius unitaeniatus | reverse complement strand
TTGATTGGACAAACAATCTAGACCACGTATACTACTGTAAACAATATGTGCATTCATCAGTTTTCTTAACTTTTTGCATGAAATACGACTTATGTTGATGCTCAGATGTATGCATATGGTAGTTCTAAACAATATAACTTCTATAGTCTACCAGTACACTAGCTACACCTGTAAAATCAGCATGAAGCCAGTAAAGACAGTGCATGTGAAAGGAAACAGGGTCGTCTGTTCACGTGGCTTTGTTTATGTTTTCTTGAGAGATGTTTGGCCCTTCTGCTCCTCAGTGATGTATACGTTGTTGTGTGTGATATATGAGTGACTGAGTGTGCATGCTTCAGAAAGGCCGTATAAATCACAAAGAGGTCAGATGTAATCTTTAAGAATGCTTTTTTCCAACAGCATCACACTGCGACCCCATAGGCCTCTACACATACTCATGTGCTTTCACTCACAATTCAGCATGATTGCATTAGTATTCATAGGTATTTTTATGTACAATGCACTCATTAATTTTACTCGTGAAATATCATTGTGGGCCGCTTCTAAAATGTCTAATTTAAGGTGTGTTTACACAGTTAAATCTGCTCTGTGTCTGCTCAAATGCAGTGTGAAGGCACTGTTGCACAAAAGCCAGGTTAAATTATGCTAGTGTAAAAGTATACAGCTGTAACTGCTGTGCAAATGCATTTAACCCACCTCTGAGCAGCATTAAACAGTTTGTGCAAAGACACCTAAATGCCACTTGAGAAACACTTCTATTCCACCTTTAGAGGGTATATTGCAAATGTTTACAAACGCTGACATTTTTTATTATTTTTTATTATTCTGTGACCTGGATATGTGTTCATGATAATTACCAGACACAATTAAATATTTGAATGTCTATTAACAATATTAAGGTCACGCTGTGCAGTTTTCACACCTTTTTAAATCTGTTTTTTTCTTCTCTTTCTCTCAAACATGCACAAGCATAAATGTTAACAGGCTTGAGTTGAAGGCAGGATGTAAGAATGTGGGGAGGTCGTAAACCTTTGATAATCTAGTAACCTAAAACCACATGTTTCACTATCACAACAAACGTGTTCATAATTCCTCCTAAAACCCAATATGTGGCAAAGCTTTGCATGTTCGTGGCTAATGCGGATGATTTTTTTTATGAGGACTCCTGATGTTTGGTGGTTGAGTGGAATGTTTTTGCCAGATGTTGCATCTTCCCCTTTTTCCTCCTTTCGGTCCTATGATGATTCACAACCTTGTCTCTCAATAATCAGTTCCTGATTTCTGCCCCATATTTCCACTATGCAAAAAGAGGTTCCTATGAATTCTCATGATAGTAATACTGATGGCCTATCTCATGATTATCATTATTTATGGGGCTGTTTTTCTCATCCAAGTAAATCTAAGAATATAAAAGCACAGCGTTGGTGATACCAATACTGTCGTACACTGAGGTTGACTACATGCAAACATCCCTCTAGATGGCTTGTTAGCAAGTTTTTAAGCTTAGCTTTCAGCTTAGCTTTCATGCACACAGGGGGATTTTCATATCGGCAATAAGTCTAATAGTGTTCATATGGGTGCATTTAGAGTTACTTGAAAAGAGCGTCCAAGAATTGAGACTAGACAGACGTTTTTCCATGTGCTTTGTGAAGCTGGTTAACTACTAGGAGTAAAGCATGGATTTTTGGTATCTGAGCCCATCTGGCAGGTTGCGACAGCCACAAAATTGGTTAGCGCCTTGAGAGTATAAGATCACTAGATGTCTAAATCTTTTCTGAATAGTAGCCTAAACTGAAAGTATTTCAGTCCAGTCTATGGATTATTTTGTCCAGTAATATGAAGACAGTGCTCAGTGTTACTATAACAACTTAGACAAATAGTAAAATTAAAAAAAGCTTTCAGCCAATTGGAGCTTGTTGCCAGAGGATGTGGGCTAACATTTCATCCACTATTTCTCTATGAGGCATTGTCTCTATTTTACCTAAACCACTTTGAACTCCTTCAACTCCCTGGCTGGTTTCTGGTGTAGATTCAACATTGGCTTAAAAAGTTTCCTTGGATGGCATGAACTAGGCAAGAGAAGGGAGAAGCATCTGTCCAATCCAAACTATCTATGAGGTTTTGGATTAAACAACAGATGTACACCAGATTTAGGTGGAAAGGTTTGCGGCAAAATGGTTTGGTCTGTTAACTGCCATCAGGTCAACAAGGGTTTAATGCTGCGTAGCCACATCCTTTACCAATAGTTTTCTAAAATGATAGATCTTCATCCTAGATCAAAAATACATTGTGGGCCTTTTTTGAACGAACCGTTTGCTGTTTTCAGTTACATTTGAATCATTATTTTTGTAAGGTCCATAACACTTCATACTTCAGAAAACAGTTCATAATAGAACTCAAATGTGCATTGCTTTCTTGAACGTGTGTCGTACAGATAGTTTTCTTTTTAACTGGCATTGTAACAACAGTTTTGAAACAACAGTTTGAAGAGAATCTGGCTGAGCAAGTTAATGTTGGTAAAACCGTCAACATTACTGGACATAATGCTATGTACATAACATGAAAGTAAATCATTTAGTGTACCTTAGCAGTATATATATATGCACAAACATTTGTGTCCTATGATGGTTTTTATTATGGATTTTTGTGTAACACAGCTCTAAGTGAATGAAAACATCCTGCAAAGTTTTAAATCTCAAAGTGCACTGTGTATAAATTATCGTCTCTCAAAAAAAGAGTCGACTCTGAATCATCAAATCTTTTGGGAGTCCTTGAACAGATAGGTATAAAGGTGAAAATAAATGCATATCATAAGAAGATATGAACTTTTCAGGAGCACTTTAACAGGGGAATATAATCATAGTGCTTGTCTGCATGCATCTATAGTATGATAACTCTTTCCCCACCACTAATAGAATTTTCCAGCTTTCTCTATTTTCACTGTACTTATTATGAATGAGTACAGAATCTCTTGATCAAAACATAGATGATAATGATGAAATAATGTGAATATAAAACATTAAACAGCTTATAAATCAACACTGCAAAAAAAGTCACCAAATGAAATGTCAAACCAGAAAGTGGTGTAGGCCATAGCCACAATAGCAACACAATATCAGCTTTTCTGTTTATTTTTGCTATTTTAATTAAACTTATGCTCATTCAAATTTATAAAATAGATTGCATAAACACTATATTTTTTAAAGAGGCTCTGTTCTTTCTTTTAAAACATTGCATATTCAGATATTCAGAAAACAAAATATTCTGAGGGGAATGCAATTATTGTTGTGTTGTTTTTTTTGTAAAAAAAAAAAATGCTGGGCAAAATGTGCATCTTGCTAAATAGAGTTTTTTTTATTTTTAAAGGCCTGTTAGTGAACACCCTAGCCACTGCATAGCAACAGCTTGACAACCACCCACAACACCCTAGCAAACTACTGTCATGTTTTGAGACACCAAACTGCACTTTGAAAAAAATGACTGTCCTCAAATGCAGAACAGCATGAATGCTTTCAGATTTTATGAATTATGTGATTAACAGAAGAAAAACATTGCGTGGTTAGAACTCTGAATGTCTTAAGCTCTGCGTCTCGCATGTAAACAAATCCAAATGACTACCTTGCATCTCGGCGGCAAACCAGTGGCCACTTGAAAGTACGAGAGAGTCTTCAAAGCAGACAGTGGGAATGCCAACAGGAAAAGCTTCAATTAAGACTACTTGTATTTTATTTATTTATTTATTTTTTGCTTGGGCTGCATGTGAGTCGAGTTTTAATAGATCCCAGAGCTTTAGGGGGCTGTACATCCTGTTTGTGTGTGCCATATGGGTTTAAGTGTGTGAGAGGCCTGTCAGTAAAGCAGGCCATGAACAGTGTAAGTGTAATTACTCTTCACTCTCTGTCTGTACTTGTTTTTCTCTCTCTCTCAGTATCCTACTTTTTCTTTCCACTGTAATAGTTTACAGAGATGTTCCTAATGCACTTCCAAGTCATGTCATTTTTTAAAAAGTCAGATTTGCACCTTGGTTTTAAAGTCACAAATTGCAGTTCTTAAATAGCAATTTAGTGCAGATTTAATCTATCATTATATTGAAAGCAATTAATTACAGAATTAAAAAAAAATGCAAGTGCAAGTCCAAGCTTGCAAATAGACTTGCAGCAACGAGTGAGGTTGAGTATTTTTTTATTATTATTATTTATTTATGATGGTGTTTTAAATGTAAAGACATGATTTGGCATACTCATGGCACTATCAATCAAATTAATAATTAATTAATTAATAATATAAATATTGAATACAAAGTAATTAAAGTAAATTAATTAAAATATTTTACTTCTTATATAATATAAGATTATATATATTTTATTTACATATTATAGTAAGTCATAACCTTTATTTTATATTATTATTACATTATTTTATTAATATTTTTGTTTTAATTATTACTACTAAACCTTTACATTATATGAATACATTCTCTAAATAATTAAATATTATTATTGTAATATTGTTTATTGCCATTACAGTTATTATTATGCAATATTTTAATTTATACACTATTATTATTATTATTATTATTATTATTATTATTGCTCTTTCACAGTAAAGCAGTTCTTTAAAAATTGGCATCGATTTATATGACTATTTATCTATGAATGGTTTAAGCATATTAATAGAAGTCAAGTCAAAGCATCACACATTGCTGAAAAACTAATTAAATTAGCCTAAGCTGGTTTGCTGCTCTCCTAACCTGGTTAAGGCTATCAGCTCTATTTAAACCTAAAACCATCTTAGGTTGGTTAAAAAAATAAAAAAAAATTAACTCAGAAAGTTAACTCACTCAGAAAATTTTGAAGACAATTGCATGCCAGGCTATATAATGATATTGGCAGTATTGTGTGTGTGTTTATTAGTTTAAAATCTGTCAGGGCTGTATTTAGCCCCCATATATGATGTCTGATAGGTGTCTGGCAGACATGACTAAACACGACCTGGATTTTGAAAATGTCTAGTTTTGTACCGAGCTAAGCAGGAGTGTTTTTTTGTCAAACCTAAGCTCTTTTAGAAAACCAATGAAGAACCTTCTGAAGCTTGTCGACTGCTGCTATCATGGTGTGACCTCTCTGACGGTCCTCACAATTAGTATCCCTTGGTTCTTGCGGATGGATCTACTTGCAGCGGTGTGTTTTTACAAAGTGGGGCTTTCCGCTCTGGCTCTGGTCCACCTGGGTCCACCTCGCTTTAAGTTCCTTCACCAGAGCGCTTGTAATTTTGGCTGCATGTTTGATGTGCAAATCCCTCCTTTTTCTGCACTTCCTACACTTCTCTCCTTTTGTTTTTCTTGTGTAAACGAATAAAGCATTGCAGGAATGGAGTGAGTTCATCGCGGATGAGAGCGTATTGGATATGTGGGTATCTCAGCAGGGTGTACCACCACTGAAGTCAATGACTCGATGTTATGAAAACACTGTTTCTCTTGCTTGTCTCACTCTCTTTCTATATGTACCTACCCACACTTTTTAATAACGCAATATCTGCTCACATTCCAGTACCTGTAATATAAACATTTGGAATATTGCATTTCATATCTGATTCAAGAAGAACGTCTCAATTTTCATGTATGTAACAGAAATGAAAACGAGGAGTCAAATATGCACAATCCTGCTCTTTGTATTCAGTATTAGAAACTAAATTTGTATATATTTTGGAGAACTATCCCCATGCGTTCCTGATTGAGCTGGTGAGTCAGTGATAAAGGTTTAAGAGAGATAGTAACTTGTGTTTTCGCGGCTGGTCATGTGTTATCTGAAGCGGACCACCAGCTGACTTTAGGAGCTGTCTTCTATGTGCATGAGTGTAGATAGTGTGAGACATGATTGCATATACACATATGGTCGTGTATAAACAGGACGGAAGAGTTTTGTATCATAATGAAATGGGAATCTTTCTATAGTTTCTGTTTCTTGAACAGGAAGGCAATGGATTTAGCAAGCATTTGATGAGTTAGAAGGTTTATGTTGAGGGCTCAAATTAGATTAAACGGGTGTGTTCAACTCTCACGGGCGACAACTTGAGTTCTGAGATGATCGTTTCTTGGAAAAGCCCCACCAACTCATACAGATGTTAAGGAATCAGTGGCTGTTCCGAGGAGACTCGTTCTTACAGACCCAGCTAATCAAATGCAGAAAATTTGATTCGCTTTCATTTTGTTTTCTAGTACAGTGTTCAGTACAGACTGGTCAAATAGTCAGGCATCTACCATAACAATGTACTCATTTCATATAGTATTTTTTTCAGTATTGTTCTTGTCTCCCATGAACACAAAATACCAAATGTGCCATGGTTACCTGCTAAACCATGATTATAACCATGTAAGATACCAAGGTATTCACATTTATTTTGCAAAAAATATTTAACAATACTTTTATAATTAATTATTATGATTATTATTATAGGAGCAAACATTTATTAGTAATATTAATATAATAATTTATTAATTGTTTTGTTATTATTAGAAGTTATTTAAAATAATTATTTTACATAATAAATAGCAATTATATAATGATGCATTTTTATTTATATAATTGTTCATAAATTAATATCATTAGCAGGAGTAGATGATAACATAAGAATTATGGTGTTATAATACTTTTAAGTTTATTTAATTAAAATTTTTATTATGTGCTATAATTATTATGATTATTATTACAAGTGGTAAACTTTTTATCGTTTTTATTGTATCATTTATAATAATAAAATATTTTAAATTGTTGTTGTGTTACTATTAGAAGTTAAATTATTGTAATTATATATGTAATTATTGTTTATTATAATTATCATACATTATTTAATATTTTATTAACATTTTATATATAATAAATATATTACAAGTAGTAAACATTTTATCGTTTTTATTTTATTATTTATAATAATAAAATTTTTATATTTTTATTGTGTTGCTATTATTATTAGTTATTTAAATAATGATTTTACATGATTAATAATTAATAATAAATATATTATCAATATATAAAATTATATATTATTTTATTAGTAGTAAAAAGTGATTAATATTTATTATTACTATCATATTTTATATTTCATTTATGTTTTTATTTATTAAATATATTACAAGAGGCAAACATTTTCTCATTTTTATTTTATTATTTATAATACAGAATATGTGTTACTATTATTATTAGATATTCAAATGATTTTACATGATTAATAATTCAGAATAATTATATGATTCATAAATATATATATATTATTATTTTATTTTTTATTAAAAATTGGTAGTATTACTACTTCTTAAAAATTGTATCACATATATCAGATTACTAACTACAAACTAGACACAATAAATCTCTGATATATGACATGATATAGATATCTATCTATAGATATCTATATATATATATATATATATAACATGAGCACAACTGGCACGTCTTCAAATCTTTGACAAGTTTCTTAATTTAACATGACAATCATGTATAACACTGCCATTGATCAAAGTATTTGCCTTTACATGAAGCAACTGCTGTTTTAATTGGAATTCTAGATTCCAGATTCCTTCTAAGGGTGTTGTGTCCATTCAAAAGGAAGCAAAGCCAATGAAGGGGGACGAAAGCAAGAAAACAAAAGAGATTGAGAGAGAAAGGGTGAGAATCTGCATTTTGGGATGGCTCAATTTTCATAGTCTCACGGTTTGGGCAAGTCTTGTAATGGGGAATTGAGTTTCGGATTCCCACAGAGGGGCATCAGGGAGAGAGAGACGAGAATGGAGGGATGAGCAAAGCAGAACTGTAAAGGAGCCTAAATTGAAAAACACAAGGAGCCTCTCTGTGAACTCATTCAACGAGGGCAGTGGAACCTGTCTGAGCGTTTTTTCCACAACCACTGGTTTGCATTAAAGCATGACAAAGAGCTCCCTTTAAACATCATTTGTCTTCATGGAAACGCCCGCGGCCTCTTTCATTGCCTTTAAAGAAGATTTGCCTTTAAAACAGTGTTGCAGGTTAAATGCAGGTTAAGCCCTATCATCAGCATCTTGTGTTACAGAAAATGACTCTTCTCTCCAGAATGAATGTTAAAATACATGTTTTGAAAAGTGCTATGTGATAACCCGAGACTCAATCTAATGTCCAAAATGTATTCAACTCAACTCAACTCAGACTGATTGAAGTAACAATCAACAAAATGTCTATCTAGCTATCTATCTATAAACACTTCTTCCCAAGGCTTCTTCCCTAATCACCTGAATGCATCCCTGTCTCTCTCTCCCAATGGCTTGTATGGAGATATATTATTACTTGCCATTTTTCCACGAACACGTGCCAGCAGCTGCAAAAATAAACACCAACCCTAGACTGAGAAAAAAAAGAGCTTACAACTCATAGCCTGACGTGTTTTTCTTTCAGCCAACCTGTGCAGCGAACCTCATCCCTGTCCGAACGCCACAGATGACCGCTGATACACAAAAAAAACGTCTGTTTGGAGTTAATTTAGCGAAGCAGAAACGCAGGGCAGCTTGTGAGACCCCGGCAGCCTTCACCCAGGTGTTTGTGATAGCTGACGTGCCACTGATACTGATAAATAGTTCATAATAACACCAGGAACATGCTTTAAGGAAGAAAACATTGTTTACAAAATGATTGCTTGCAGACAGGTTTCCCTCCATATTCCATTGGTTCGCCAGAACCAAACACATGCTATGCATTAGTAAAAATCTTAGCAAAATATGACACAACCTTACATTCTAGCAGCCGACTTTTTGTCTAACATTATAATTGCTCCCTTTCCCACTGAAAAACACATGTTCTTTCAGGCAGAAGTGTGAAAACAAAGCAGGACAGCTCAAACTTCACATGCACAAACATCTGTAGTTATAATAGTTTGTCCTACCTGTTTCAGAGCTCTTCTATTCCAGAGCCGGGTTACATCTGACAACTAAGCGAATGTACATTTGTGCTCATCTCTGCAGCGCCGTGCATGCGTGTGTGTGTTGCAGCAGATGTCTGTTGACTCCTGATAGCATGTGTTTCTCCAGCAGCCAGAAATGACACCTGATTCTGAGAAGCTGCTTGTACAGAGCGAAAAGCCAAGCCACCGAATAGCAACTAGCTTTCTCCTACTTCTCTCATCCTGTACTGAGCCGGTCTCACAATGCTCCCTCCTTGGCTTTAACTTTTCTCACTCTCTCTCCTTTTCTCCTCCCATTTTTGTTCATTGTAGTCTTACCCACACACACACACTCCCTTGTCATTTCTCTCCTCTGTCACACCAGGCAGGAAACACATCAAAGCTGTAAATTTCAGAATTCTTCCATATTTTCTTGGCCGCTCTGCACGTTTGGCAGCGTGAATGGACTGAAAAACTTGGAACTGTTTCCGTGCAAACTGTACAAGTCCATTAAATATCCTGTGAATATGCTTGTGGGACGCTTGGCCAAGACCCCCAATGACTCGTCTGAATCAAACTATACTGCTTTCCACATATTTTCAAACACAGTCTGGTGCTGAAAAAGGAATAATTCCTTTTTATGAGGCAATGGGGTCTGCATACTGGCAAATAGTTTGTTGTAATTTTTGTGAATTCTGTCCTCCAAATTAAATTTAGGATCATATTTTTGTAATGTTGTATTCTTTTACGTCAGGCTGTCACATTTATACTGGGGCAAGTTGTCACAATGGCTTTATACCATAGTTCAAAACTTTAAAGTCAGATTGGTGTTCGTTTGCATGAAGTCTTTCTTTGCAGCAAGGCTGCTTTAATCTGTTTACAGTAAATACAGTAAAATTGCGAAAAAAACGTAATATGTAGCTGTTTTCTATTTTAATACATGTGATAGAAAAACTGAATGTTCACAAACATTTCCAGAAACATACTTATTATCGATGCTGAAAACAGTTGTGCTGCTTTATGTTTTTGCTGTTTTATATTATTATGCTTTATATTTATATATATATTTTTCTTTACTTTCGCTTTTGATACAATACTGTTAAATAGGCTATTAGGCTAACATTTATTGAAATGAAAAGAAAAAAGTACAGACCCCCATTTTTTATTTAAATGTTATTATTACTGTTAACTAATTGGATTAATATCAAATATTAATTTTAGCCAAAACAAGAATTAGATATTTTCTGTATTGTATGTTATTGCCTTAGTTAGCTTTTCATTTTTTTTTTTTTACCGATTTATACAAAAGCTGACTATGCCTAATGAGTATACATAATTTATACATGAATGTTGTGGAAATGGCTTTTGTGTGAAATCATTCTGTTTTGCATGTCACAAAAGGTGAGTTAAATTAACTGTATATTTGTCCCCTACACAGAAACAGAGGAAATATTCAGCTTTTTTAACAGTCTCTTTTATAGAAAGTGACTTAAAAAATAAACCTGCTTTGAGAAGTAGTCACCGTTGTAAAAGTTTGACAGCTAACTCTACTTAAAATTATGCCACATCTGCCCCCTGCTGGTTTTACATCACTATCACACCTGTGTCTGGTTCCAGATGTTTCATAGAGGTCAAATATAAGGTTTAGGTTTAAGCACACAAAGAAAGAAAGAAAGGAGAAACTGTTGTTTGTAGTATGGTGAGATGAACTGCAAGAGTGTTTATGGTTAGAATATTCTTGAAGCAATGAACTTCTTAAACTCTTGCCAGAGACACTCTGGGCTCAGAGCCAATGAAGGAGCAGAAGGGGAGAAAAGGAGAGGCAGGGAGCTTTAGGGATTTGTTTTGTGCTCCTAAACAGATGCCCTGATAATTTCCTTCAAGTATGTCATCTTACCTTCACATTCTCAACCTCTGCACCACTGCAAAAATATGCATATAAACAGAGCATCATTTGGCCCCAAAAGCATTTAGACTCCTACATTTATTATTTATAATATAAAACTTAATGAACTTATTTTTACTTTCAGCTGATTGGCAGATTTTTTTAAAATATTTTTTATAATACATTTTGCTTGCCTTTAAGATCTATAGCCAACAAAATGTTTTAGACGTGTTTAGAGGACATATTGTGATGAATCAAGGGAGTCGTTCGGATCCATTAGCAAACTTTATTTGAAAGAGTAGTCAAACAGGCAAAGGTCAGTACACAGGCAATCAGATATATCCAAGATAAACAGAGAGCATGGTCAGAGAAACAGGCAGAACATACAGGGCAGGCAGCAATAATCAGAAATCCAATAAACAGGCAGAAATTTCAGGGCAGGCAGCGAGAATCAAAAGTCCAGATAAACAGTCCACAAAAACACCAGAAGATCAAACAGGAAAAACGCTCAGAATTATCACCTTGGTAAATAAGACTTTGCATCGAACTGGCGTCTGAACGCGGCTTATAAAGTGCAGATAATGCCGAACACCTGTGAAGGCGGCGTCCCAAGTTTGCTCACTGCGCTGGAGCCAGTGATCTACAGACGGCAATACTGAGGGTTCTCCAGACCAGGGGAAGAGTGGCGGCTGGAATCCCAGAACACATTGGAACGGGGTCAGGTTGGTAGATGGCTTTCTCCGAGAGTTTTGAGCATCTTCAGCCCAGATGATAAATTGTCTCCAATCACCCTGGTTGTTGTGGCAATATGTGCGGAGGAAACGATTAAGCTCCTGGTTCATACGTTCTGCCTGTCCGTTGGATTCGGGGTGGTAACCGGAGGTCACATTAACATTTAGTTGGGTACAGAAGGCTCTCCACACCCGGAAGGTGAACTGTGGGCCTCTATCAGAAATGATGTCCATCAGAATACTTGTTCTAACATGACTTGTGCTGTTTCCCAGGTGGTTGGTAGCTTTCTGAGGGGTACCAGTCGACAGGCCTTGGAGAAGCGATCAATGTCTGTGAGTATAGTAGTATAGTTGTTTGAGGGTGGTAGGTCGGTTACAAAATCCAAGGTATGAGATATGAGACCAGGGACGTTGAGGAATGGGTAATGGTTGTAGTAGACCTGCTGGACACTGACGGGATGGCTTGGAAACATGACAGACAGGGCAAACTTGGTGAGGTCTAATGTGGCTAAAATTCCAGGGTGACCAGCATTGGGACTGTCGTGGATCAGATGGAGCAGACGGTCCCGTAGGGTTTCAGGGACATAGGTTTTATCTGGAGGGCATTCATGAGGTGACGGGTCCGTGGTTTGAGCATCAGAGATTTCTCTGTCGATGTCCCATTGAGCCGGTGCTACAATAATGGTGGAAGGAAGGATGGTTTCCGGTTGACTGGCCTGAGTGGTGGAGTCAAATTGGCGTGATAGCGCATCAGCTTTGATGTGTTTAGATCCCGGTCGATAAGCTATCTGGAAGTTAAATTGGGAGAAAAAGAGTGACCTGTGTGCCTGACGGGAATTGAGTCTCTTGGCTGAGCTCAGATATTCCAAATTTCGGTGGTCTGTGAGTACCAGAAATGATTCTTTAGCCCCCTCTAACCAGTGCCTCCATTCTTCAAGGGCTGCCTTGAGTGCCAGTAATTCGCGATCGCCCACATCATAGTTGTGTTCTGCCTGCGTTAGCTTACGAGAATAAAAGGCACAGGGGAAAGGTTTGGGTGGATTGCCTTGGCGCTGGGAGAGTATAGCCCCTATGCCGGTGTTGGAGGCGTCCACCTCGACCACAAACTGTTTCTCAGGGTGAGGATGTCGAAGTATAGGAGCTGTGGTGAATCGTTCCTTGAGGTCTTTGAAGGCATTTTCACTCTCTTTGTTCCAGGGTAAGTGTTTGGTGCCTTTTCGCATCATGGAGGTCAGAGGAGCTGCGATTTTGCTGAAGTTCCTTATAAATCTCCGATAGAAATAGGCCAATCCTAGAAACCGCTGTAGCTCCTTCAGAGTTTGTGGTTTAGGCCAGTTGATAACTGAAGAGACTTTCTTTTCATTCATCGAGACCCCCTCAGCACTGATGATGTATCCCAGAAATGAGGTCTTAGTTTGGTGGAACTCACATTTGGAGATTTTGGCATAGAGTTGATGTTCTATGAGCTTGGTTAGGACTGATCGGACATGTTGAATGTGTGAATCAAAGTCTTAGAAGTAAATTAGGATGTCGTTGATATATACAATAACCAATCGATTGAGCATATCTCTGAAGATGTCGTTTACCAAGGCTTGGAACACAGAGGGGCTGTTGGATAACCCGAGGGCTGCCACGGCCACAGTGGGAGAACATGCAAGGAGAGGAAGACAATGTTTAGTGGCAAATTCCACATC
Source organism: Enteromius unitaeniatus (assembly GCA_032359435.1). Classification (NCBI taxonomy): domain Eukaryota; kingdom Metazoa; phylum Chordata; class Actinopteri; order Cypriniformes; family Cyprinidae; genus Enteromius; species Enteromius unitaeniatus. The sequence goes on along the minus strand of JAUMHI010000041.1, from coordinate 17,790,506 downwards.
AATGAAGTTTCCTGCTGCTCCTGAATCTACAAATGCTCTGGTTTTGATTTCTTTGCCCTGATTATTCACACAGACATCAAGTTTCATGGCTGATGATAAGGAGACTGCACTCACCCGGTATGTCAAGGAGCGAGGTGGTCGAATCAGACAGTCGGCCCGAATATGTCCTGGATTTCCACAGTACATACAGAGGTTGTTAGCCCTTCTTTTCTCTCGCTCCTCAGATGTGGGATGGGTAGCCCCGATTTGCATAGGCTCAGCTTGGAAGAGCTGGTAAGCGACGAGGATGGTGGGACCGGATGAGATGGTCGGTACGGATAGCCAGATCCATGAACTGTTCAAGTGACTTGTCTTCATTGCGGTTTCTGAGCTCGGCTTGGAGATCCTCCCTGAGAGCACGACGATATAGGGACTTGAGTGGGTCGCTATCCCATCCTGTCTGAGCCGCCAGGTTGCAGAACGTCATGGTAAACTCTGCAGCAGATTGGGTTCCTAGTTTGAGAGTGAGTAACTCGTCCTTGGCGTCCTTTCCGTCAACAGAATGATCAAAAACTTCGCGGAATTGCTGAAGGAAACTTTGATATGAGGGAAAGGCCATTCGACGTCCTCTCCACAAGGCTGTGACCCAAACCAAAGCTTTACCAGTTAAGAGTGAGCAGACGAGTGACAGTTTGCTTTCATCCAATGCAAAACAACTCGGTTGCTGATTCATATCAAGTCAAGTCAAAGTCAAAGTCAACTTTATTGTCAATTCTGCCACATGTACAGGACATACAGAGAATTGAAATTACGTTGCTCTCAATATACAGCTCACACTGAAGGAGAAAACCCTCGCACTTGCCTGGGGTTCCACTGTACTTCTCCGGGAGGGCCAACCGAGCTGGGTTGACTACGGCAGACACTGCTGGAGGCGAACGGCTCCAGGTGCGTGGGATAAAGAGTTCGGGTGGAAACACTAATATTCGGGCTAGGGTTCCCGCTGCTGTGATCCAGAGAGAGCCACGGAGGCGCGACTTGTGACACATATAGACAGCTTCTATTACAGCATAAATAAAAATATATATTTTTTTAATTTAAGTATTTTTGTATTTAAGTTGTAACTACAATCAAGATTATTTGAATAAATTTATGACCCTAGACCACAAAACCAGTCATAATGGTCCATTTTGTGAAATTTAGTTATATACATCATCTGAATAACAAGCAATATTTCGGAATCTGGAATCTGAGGGTACAAAATAATTAATAAATATTAAGAAAATCACCTTTAAAGTTGTCTTAGTTACTAATCAAAAATTAAGTTTTGGAATATTTATAGGAGGAAATTTACAAAATATCTTCGTGGAACATAATCATTGCATATATGTGAGGTTTGCTAGTAATTTCAGTTTTTCTATACCATTTGTTTTAGTGTACATAATTGTTCCTTCTTTCTTTCTTTTCATCTCTTCGAGTGAGTTTACCATATGTGCAGGGATAGAGCAGATGGTTTGGAAATCAGCCACTGTGAGGGACCTCAATCAGTGAAAGTGAGACAAATGCAGGTGAACACAGACGAGGGAAACATCCTCTGACTGCAGCGCAGAATGAACGCTATCCCACAACAGAGGTATTCCCTGTATTGGTCCTTGATATTACAAACCTATATCTATTCTAATGTATATATTTGTGTCAGTGAAAGTAAAGGGTTCCTTTATAGGAGGGTACTGTAATGTTTCAGAGATAAATCACAAGGCTTTGATTCATGTGAGCCATGGGCATCACTTCTGCAGCCTTAACCCCAGGTGGCTTCAGATGGATTGTCCTTCACTATATTGCATGCTGTGCTTTATGCAGGATGCTATCTTTTTCTAAAACTTGCATGTGAATTTCTTCACATTCTTTGTATTCAATTTATCTTTTATTTGACATTTTTTAGTTTTAATAAACAAAACGAAAAAAAAAGTCTCATAAAAGGAAAAATGTTTTGGCAGTCTGATAATATGAGTCAAAAAAGAGGCAAAGATGTCAAGATTGTAATACAGTATTTGATTTAATAAATTTACTGATTTAGCAAATGCACTTCATTTATCACAAAAATAGCTTCTATCTTGAGCTGCTTGCTTTGCAATAGTTGCAGCATGAGATATGCACATTCTGTAACAACACATCTGCCTGAAGCTGAAGGTCTCTTTACAGTGTGCTCCTCAAAGTCCCAGAGTCATTTCAGCAGAGTTTATCTACAATGCTCTTGGCAGAGTTGTATAAATAAGGTTGTTTGGCTCAGCAGACCACATGTAACTCAGCCACTGATTACAAGCCAAAACGACTGCCAAAAACCCTCACAAAAATGCCAAATTCAGCTTTTCTGTCACTTTCTGGAAAGTTGTAAACTTTTGAAATTATAAATGTTCAATATGCATGTATATGGATGGGGATTTATCGTGAGGAATAACATTAAAGTGTGACAGCACTTCTACTGTCTTTGCCAGCAGGTTTAATGCTCATCAGCTACTGGATTGGCAGGTACTTTATTTGAGTGCAGAGATGAGACTTTAAGTCAACATCCTCTTACCTTTAACAGGAAGTCCATGTGACTTTTAATACATGTAAAAACTTAATAGGGGGCTAGACAGAAGGAAAATGCAAACAGATATGCACTACTGTTCAAACATTTGGTAAGTAAAAAAAAAACAAGCGTAAAGATGTCTCTTTATTTACCATATTATTTGATCCAAATAAAAGCAGTAACATTAAAGTTATTCTTGTGGTCAATTTTCTGCATCATTACGCTGGTCTTCATTGTCACATGATCCTTCAGAAATAATTCTAATATGCTCATTTCATGCTCAAGAAACATCTTATTATTTAAGCCTAGTAATTTTAGTAGAACCCATGATACGTTTTTTCCAGGTTGAGTAGTATGTTCCAACTATTTTGTAACATTACAAAAAAATATATTTAATGTCATTTTAGATCAATTTAATGTGCTGGAAGAAGTATTAACTTCTTTATAAACAACAAAACGTACAAAAAAGTAGTACCAGAGTTTTGTACACAACGCTATTTTATTTGTACCATGCCATATTTCAAACAATTATGATACCATAGTCTTGCACCATGCTTGTTTACACAGGTTTGCGCAAGTCTAAGACCAATGACCAATGTCTCAACAATGGTAGTACCATGGTACTTTTTGGTTAGTGCAAGACAAGTACGCTCAATTTACAGCAATGGCATATCGTAGACTGTTTGATGCACGACGTGAATTTCCGTGCAAGCCAAACACAACTTCGCATTACTCAAAAGAGCTTCAGGAAACCCAACACAACACAAGGACATACGCAGCTTCACCCACACGCTTTATTATAACCCCTGCTATTCTCACATCCGGGATATGAAACATGAGCAAAGACGTGGAATGTTACATTTTTTTTTTTCCTCTCTCACAGGCGCCGTAATGATGGAGTAAAAGGCATCACGATTGGTGGATGCGGAGAGCAGAAACATAAAACCCAACAGCGTAGCTTTTGCACTCCGGACGCGACGCGACAAACGCGGATGAATCCAGCGCGTGCTCTCGGTCACCGGGGAAGAACTGGAATCGGAAAAACCTCTTGAATCGCAGCAAAAACATCCACGTCCACACAACGGGCTAAAAGTACACAATGGTCGCTGGCGATATGTGTCTCTCAGACAACCTTAGCGCAGCGTCGCTTGCGTGACAGCTCGCTGACCAATAGCAGCCTCCAGCGGCCCAGCTGCGCTCAGGCGCGTCCAATGGCGAGCGGCAGAATACGGGCCTAAACGCAAGTTAGGCTGTCGTTGCAGGCGGCCAGCGCTAAACTTCACCAAATAATAGCTGTTTGTATTTTGGCTGCCGCAGTAGCCATTTTAGGTAAGCACATCTTTAAACTTTTTAATTTTAACGCGTCGCGCGCTAAGCCGCATGGAGCAGGTAGCGGGCGGACGCGTCAAACTCTCGCATCCCCTCATGAATGAACTGCTCTTGTGCGTTAGGATTAAAGAAATTGCACTGAGTTTTTTTTCCCTTCCCCGACTCCCACCCCCTCTAATTTTTTATGCATTTTTCTAAACTGTCATGGCGTTTAGTGTCCTTGGAAATAAATGCGGAGAGAGGAACGCGTAGGTTTTTACGCTAACTGATGTCCGGAGCCGGCGTGTCCAGGTAGGTGAGGTCGCGTTTGACGGTCCCTCCGCGGAGTTTGAGCGGCTCTTCTCGCGTGTAACGCCTGAAATATAGAGCACCGTTGCCGTGACATTACGGTTAGCACGCTGGCTAGCGCCCTACAGGGGCTAATGTATATGGGACACGATGTTAGGCTTTTATAAGAGTGTTTTATGAGGCAAGTTTGGCATCTGTTGAGGCACAAAGCATCCCATGACTGCTATCAAGTACTAGGAACAATGTAACTTCTAGCACTCATGTGGTTTACTTCCACTCCTGGTATGTGCTACATCCCTGTTAAAATGAACCTGTTCGTTATTGATTTTTGTCACTAATACGAAAGCGTTATGGTAATAAATGCACGTTTTTTTATATATAATGGAGATGCCTAATAGTTACATTGACACCTGTCTTAACTCCAGGAATGGGTTAGTTAGTATCAAGGACTCTTTTTAAAAATTAAAGTGTTATACAACTAGTAATGTTGCATTATTTATTAACATTTTGTGCAATTCTTTTTTTTTTGGTACAATAATAACAGTAGTTTAGTTAGTATTTGGTGTCCCACCTGGTTTATGATGCAACTATGTGATTATTGTAGATTTATATGACCAAACTTGAACAAAATGTGTTTTTAATTCAATGCCAATGCACCACAGGTAGTTTAACATCTGTCTTGGGTCAAGGAATGGGTTAGTTAGTGTCCAGGGGAATGATTGGTTTATAATGTAACCCTTTTGAGATGTATGTGTAAATATGGAGTTAGGTGTTGAATTCATGGCAAAACGCTATACTTGACCTTTTTATGCAATGAAATTTTTTATACATTGCACAACAAGTAGAACAACGCCTCCTCACCTAGTTTATGGTGAAAATGATGTGATGGATTTAAGCCACTAATATTATTGTGTTTGTTTCAAAACTCATTATTTTTATTTTTAATATAAAAGCGTAAGCGGTCTTACCTCAAGCAATGGGATACTTGGTATTCTGCAGTTATTTCAGATTTATGCCACTTTTAAAGATGTGAATGTTTTTAGTGTTAACTCAATGATAGTACACCACAGCTAGATTAACACTAACCTTAAGTAGTGTGACTCAAGTAACGGGTTAGTTGCTTAGTATCTAATATGGCCTTGGTTTTAGTGAATATTTCCAACTATTACAAATTACTTGGCCTGAAATAAATCTATTAGGAATTAAGTTATTCAAATAAGTCAGTCATTTGAACAATACTCACTTTTGTTGATCTATAATTATGTCTTGGTGATGGGTGCGATATAAAATGACCTTGTATAGTTGTTATAGATAGTTAATGTTGAATGAGAATATTATTATTGATATGACATCCTAAATATTTTTAAAGGCTACAGCTGTTTTATTCATAATATGTAAATATATCTATTTTTTCTACTACGTATTCATAATTTTGTATATAATGATCACAAGAGTAAGATGTCTAGATGTAAGTTTGAACTGCCTTTAAAATTGGGTGTGCATCCTAAATGGAACAACGCTCTAAATGCTATTATTTGCCAAACAATTTATTAAAAAGTTGGTTTATGCTTTGCATAATTTCTATATTCATGACTCCTTGTATTTCTGCATTCCAGACGCAGACACAGAGATCAAGAAAAAATGAAAATACAAAAGAAGGACAAGCAGGTCGGTGTATGACATGTGTTTCTGTCAGACTGTGTGAGAGTTCCCTCGCTCTGTCTGTTTCTCTCACACCGTCTCTCACACTTTCATCGTCATTTTAAAATTAGCATAAGTTTTAGTCCTTGCGCTATAGCTGTACAGAACGATTCTCAACCTTATTTAACCTACTTTTTGTCTTTAATATTAAAAGTGCTGTTAGCAATATTTTTTTTCGAAGCTTCTCGGGTAGTTAAACGTACCCTGATGCTAACTTTCCCTGAGTGCGATGCTCTGAGACTATAAGTTTACGATTACGATTTGAGGTGCATGTGCTTTTATCATAATGTTTTTTTTTATTTTTATATCCTTAATTGTTTTGGTTTTCAATTGTTGTTTAACATAGCTAAGATTATCTGCTTATGAAGGAATTTGAATAGAAAACTTCATACATTTCGATTGCAGGCAAATATGAGTTGAAACTCGAGAGGAGACTTCGATTACAATAGTATATCCAGTAGAAGACATTTGTTTGCTGAGTGCACCTTCCTCTCCTTTTAGTTTCTGTTACATATGAAAAACAATTAATATAGTAAATCAGTTTTTTGAGGCTTTTAAGAGTCTTTCAGTCTGTTTTCAGATTTCACATAGTCTTACTGCCCTTTGTAATGCATATTTTTACTCTTTGATTCAGTGTTTTTTCTCTTCTTCCAATATTAAATCAGATATGCGTTTAAAAAACAAAAACTCTAGCCATATTCCAATCACAGTTTTGCTTAATTATGAATTCAAGCTCAAGCCTGGCTTCCACGGCTTAGACTTCAGTGATTGTAGCATGGGTAAGGTGTGTTGTTAAATAAACACTTCTGTCTGTCGGCTGCAGCGTGTTTATGGTTGCCAAGCATCAAAGCAGCTTTCCGTGTTACATAGAATGTGCACCTGTGTGCATGTTATAGGCCTTTAAATGTGACTCGTCCATTCTGAGTTTGTTGTGGTAACTATCTGATTTGTAAACTCAGATACTGGTGACTTTTGACTTGAGTTGATGATTCAAGGCAGATCATTTCTTCATAGCCTAAGCTAATGAATAACTGTTAAGAAAGCATCAAAAGGAAGATGTATTTAATTGTGCTGTTTTATTGTAACAATGTTTAGCAATCAGGAAGTTAAACATCTGGTTTGAGTATCTGTTTGACTACGCTGGCCAAAGCAATGTTGATGCTTGAGTCAGACGTTCTCAAGAAGTTTAAGTACTGTCAGCGCAGACTGGCTGGTGCAATGATTGCTGTCCTACAGTAAATGCTAAAATTTTTGAATATAATATCTGTTGGCATGTGGTACGAATAAGCAGCATCTACATGGTATGACTTAAACCTAGTGTAAACTCCAAAAGTTGCAAGAAGTTTAAATGTATAATTTTGGCAATAATCACATTGATATTTTGTTAACATTGCTGCAACATGTCTAATTAATGTGGGCCATCTGTTCTTTTAATGTTAGAGCTTTAGCATATATCTCTGATATTTATAATTATTGGCTCACTATGCAAAACGTGTGCTGATACCAAATGCACAATCTAATCACAACTGGTCAGTCAAAAACTGATATTAACATTGTGATATGCATTTTAAAAAACCTCTCCTCTGACCTGCTGGATTCATTGCAGGATGGTATGATGATTATTTATGCTTCAGTGTTCTGGCGCATATGAATGTCATACATAGTAAAACATGTTTTTTTATTTGTAAACTGTACATTTATTTATTTATTTTACATTTTTATTGATTTTTATACAAAAAATACACCATATACATTATAGACACTCTTTGGTGTAATCTTTTTGTATCTGTATTTTTAACAATTTATGCTCATGTTTTAACATCACAGAGGATGATCAAGCATTAATATTGTTTATTAATTAAAGAAAAACACGGAGGAAGACCGAGATGCACTTGGCTAAAATAGGAATAAGTTGAATTATAAACTAATATCTAATACTTTTCGGCAACTCCTAAGCAGTTAATGTCATTTTTCTGTAGCATTTTTGGATATGCATGAATATTTCATCATTTGATGAATGTAAATAATGTAAATTACTCAGATCGTCATAATATTGGCATTTACACTTAAATCCAGTTGTTGTATTGTGTCCTGAAAAATAGAAGTAAAAAATTATTAAGAATTGCATTTGTAAATTTGACATTTCTGTATCTGCATTTCTGTGTTTTCCCTTCAATATAAAGGGTTATATAAAGCACAATAATTCTGAAATCATGTTTTATGTGTCTTAATAAGTTCAGAAGTTTGTGCTTGATGTTCAGCGCAGACCTGCACAAGTACTCAGATCATTGTTACTTTACCTCCATAAACGCAGCATACTTTTAAACGGGGACGTCGAGATGATGTTTTAAACTAAGTTTTGCCTAGTTAATGTTTGATTAGGAATCCCCTAGCGATTTCCTGTGGAAAAGAACAGAAGTGCTTGTAAAGAAGGTGTGGGGTGTAGCAGAAAATATATTCATTCAGCAGTTTGCATGATGTGCCTTTGACATTATGTTCTATGCAATCTCTCTTCCAGCTTGTTTTGAGGCTGGCAACACCCACCTAATCATGCTAATTGTCTAGCAGTCATTGGCTGTGCTTTGAAACATCAGAGGAAAATGATGTCAAAGTTGAACATTACTGCAGTATGCTTTGGTCTGTAGAGTTTACCGTGTCGAGCATGACATTTATTTTATTTAAATATGCCTTAATGTGTATTCATCTGTGTGGGAAATGTTAGTTAGTTAAGATTAAGGTGGGTACAAAAGGGTTCCCATGGTGTAAATTTAGTAATACAGTCTTTTCACCCTTTTATCATGCTTCAGGCATGTCTATGTATTCCCGTGTGTCTGTTTCAACACTTTTGAGACCATAGTAATTAGTACAAAGAATCAGTTGTGGCATTTATGAGTTGTGAATAAATCCCAGCCAGTGTTGTGATCATGCACCAGTTAGACAGAACATAAATCAATGTCAGCATCACTCAAACTCCTTCTGTCTCTCGTGCTTTCCCCCCCTCGATCACTACTGTTGTATGCATCAGTAAATAAATGTCAATGTTAGACATGGTGTGTTGTAGTAAGGCTTTCCTGGTTTCGAGAAATATACAGCATTTCTCACCTTTATGTGGAAAACCACCCGAGGACACTTCTGTGAAGCTGTCGGATTGTCAGGCGGATCAGGGAGGCTTTTGGTCTGCTGTCAGGCGCAGCGGATCCAGACTCTGCGCTGGGATTTCTTGAAGTGAAGAATGGCTTTGTGTCAGTAGTCAGTACAGCAATGAAGTAGTTAACTTGGATGGGATAAAACTCTCTGTCACATTGTCTGTTCAGCGGGATTCGTGTGTTTTGTTGTTTTGACAGCGTGACCACCTCTTTTGAGAGACACCTGCAGATTGTGGATGCCTTAAAAACATTAGAGTTAGGAAAGGCCAAAGAACCGCTTTGATACTCAGATGCTCTTCTGGTAGTTTCGTGCCACTCTCATGCAAATAAATCTGATCTGCATTTGGATTTGAATTTTGGTGGTGTCAAAATCAAACTAGCCCAATTTGGTTTTTCATTCCCTCACTATGAGGTGGTGATTCAAAGGGCACTTCCTAAGCACCCTGAGAGCTTCATTGTCAGGCCTTTCTGAGGAGCCAGCAGGGATTCACACCAGCTTAAACCACTATTTGATTTTGACCAATATAAAATCACTGCAGGTTTATAAAGTGATTAACAAGTCCAAGGAGGCTTTTCAATTGAGTCTGATATTTCTGTCTGATGTCATTGAGCTTAAAAACGACCACTTTTCCACTCAAATGTTTTCATTTAGGTAAACGTTAAACATGATATGCACTATAAATATAAAGTGCACACTACCGTTGAATTCCTGTTTTTCCTGATTCTTGACCTAAAGGCATTTGTAGAGATGCACACAAAATCTTTTTTTAAATAAATAAGACTATTATAGTAAAACTGTTTTATTAATGTCAGTGCACTACTCTTCAGAGTCTGGGGTAAGTTCAATTTTTTTTATTTTATTTATTTATTTTTTATTTTGAAGAAAAAAATTAAATCACGTTTTTTCTGAAAGCAAAAATCGCACTTTTTAATAATAATGGCTTTTAAACAGAGAATCAGCATATTACAATGATTACTGAAGGATCTTGTGACACAAGACTGGAGTGATGATGATGAGGAATAAATTACTTAATTTTTTACATGTATTAAAATAGACAATGCAATTTGAATTGTAGCAATATTTCACAGTTTTGAATATATTTTTGATCAATTAAATGCAGCCAGAGAATTCTTTTGGATAAAATATTTCACATAAAATCTTACAAACCCCAAACTATTGAATTGTAGTGTAAATAAGTTAAACGCATTTATCATGGATGTGTTGGAGCAGATAAAAATGGCCTTTTTATTTTGTTTAAAAACATCCCAGGTTGCACATGAATCCTCTTGATGTTACCACTTTATCTAAACCAACACCACGCATCTCAATGCTTTCACTGTTTCTTATTTCCCTCCCTGTTCTATCCTCTAGATAATGTTTAAAACTTAGTATTTTTTACACTTCTCATGTTGTTGCCTCCTTACAATGAATCACTTTGTTGTGTTGTTCTGATTTTGTAAGTTACCGTTCCATTATTATAGTTTGTAAAATGTTTTTAAAGACACGCTCGGATAGAAATCCATGGCCATTGTGTTGTCTCTTGCTTGTTTTTCTGAGCATCCTGGCATGAGCATCACATGTAGTAGATGACATGTCAGGTAAAAAATAGTCCAACTTTTCTTGAGACTGCGGTCTTCTGTTCTTCTCAAAGTGTTTTGAACTCAAGAACACATCCCTTTGTTTTCATTGAATAGATGGTGTCCTACGCATCTGCCTGTGAACATTCAAGTATACAGTTTGTTTTCAGTTTTTGTCTGAAACCATGAGCAAAACGATATGGGCTTTATTTAGGGAGGCTTACAGTTGCACAGAGCGGATAAAGAACCAAAACAGTTAATTCGAACATTATTGTGCTTTTTATTATATCACTTAGCGTGACCGTTGTTGTGCATTTGATGGAGAGGTGGCTGCATGTTAGCGGGAGAGATGTGTGTGCATGTTTTATAAAGCACGTTCGAGCAAGGTGTGTTCGTGTTTGGAGCTGGCATTGACTGAACTGCAGCTGTCGCGTTTGGGAGTTGGGAGTTGGTATTGATTCATAGGGAATTTGATTGCAAAGTGTGTATATGTGTGTGCGCTTGCGGTTGGCAGATTTGCCTGGCAAGCATGCATACTGCAGCACGTCACAGGAATAGTCTGCAGTGTTTGCGCATGCTTATGTGAGAGAATGTATGTACGCTTCCATGCACTTGTACGTATGGGGTCGTGATGCATAGAGAGAGCGTTCGAAAAAAAGGTCAACGTAAGGGCAAAAGTGAAAAGAGCAGTTGCAGGAAGTTGACTTATGCTCTCTTTCTGTCTTTATACAGTCCTGTACAAAAAGAACCCAGGCTGATATCAATAGTATTACCTTCAAGAACAATGAGGTTGATGCTTTTTAGACCTCAGAAAGGAAAGGGTTACCACGGAGACTGCGTGTTTACGTTCCCGCTTCCCACAGCTTGGTCCCGAGCCTGTTGCCATGACGACGGCCCTGATTCCAGCCCGCCTGCTTTGGAAAGCATGTGATTCATTGACATTATCCCCATACCTGCCTGCAGTCGCATGCTCTGTCGGGGAGCGCGTGTGTGTGTGTGTGTGTGTGTGTCTGCCTGCACATGCGCTCGCTCTTCCACATGTGTACTGCAACGCTAGGCGCAGTTAAAAATAAACGTGCTTTGCGGAATAAGAGGTACAAAGCTAAATGTGTACCAGAAACACAAAGCAGTGAATTCACTTCACACATGTTTCCCTTTAGAAGGAGGAGAACATTTTTGTTTAATTTGCCCTAGTGTCTCATTCCTTGGGCATCTTATGGTTTCACTAGGTTCTTTAAGAGCTTATTCCATGTCTTATTTATGATTGGTCACATGTTAATAGGGTTTCAGGTAAGTGAGAGTGAACGGGGATTGAATGCATTATCAAAGCTTATTCACTTTGAGCCTTAAAATTGCCTGTATTACGTGCATTGCTTAGGGCGTTTTAAAACTTGAGTGCCGTTTAAAGAGCTGTAAATGGATTAAAAAGTGGAAAAAGAACCCAGTTAAGTTTGCATTCATGCTTTGAATGTGGGCTCATATCTTTAGTTGAACGATTTTTTTTCTTTTTTCTTTAATTTGATAAAAAAAAATATATATATATTTTATTGACAAAAAACACTTCCACATTCTTCTCAGTGTCCTTCAAACAAATGTCAACTAAATGCTATGAACATTTAATCAGATCACCTGTCATAAGGAGAAAACACACATATTTTAGAAATCTGTCAAAAAAAAATTTTATTTAAGTTTAATTCTGGTTTAGGCTAAACCCTGTCTATGAAACCGGGCCTTAATGTTTAAATCAATTTTAATCCAAGTGTGTTATTTTGTCTTCCAGATGTCTGCCACCCATATACTAAAGCACACTCCATCCGTTGCTGCCTCGAATGCCTCTGACCAAAACGCACAAACTACATTTCCCATCGGCCACTTGGGCAAAGAACAGTTACGGATCATTGGAGGGCCGCCCAATCACTGCATGGCTCACCCAAAGCACTCTGGGTTACGGGAGGCGGGGTCTGCTGCCAGCAGTCACAGTCTCCGCCCTTTATCAATCAACAGCGAGGAGGACGATGGAGGGGGCGGGACCAGGGTGAAGAAGAAACGAAGGAAAAAAGACAAGAAAGAGACAGAGTGGCACAAAGATGAAGAGAGCAATGCTAAACCAAAGAGAAGGGAGCAAAAGGAAGGCAAGAAGCTTCTTGTGAGAAAGGCAAAGGTGGCGAAGGAACAAAAGGATCATAAGAAGAGGGAGCCAAAAGCCCAAAAAGAGGTCAAAAAGGTCAAGAAAGGTCAAGATGCAAAAGTGAAAACACAGGCCAAGAACACTGCAACACACCCACCCTCCAAAAGAGGGAGGAAGCCAAAGTGAGTGACAGAATTGCCTTTTTTTTTTTTTACTTTTTTTTTTTACTACTGTTTTTTTGTGTGTGGTTTTGAAACATGTATGTAATGCCCACCAAGGCACCATTTATTTTATGAAAAATACAGAAAAAGCTGTTATAGCTGAAAATAGCTGTTTTCCATTTTAATATGCAAATTATTTCTGTGATGCAAAGCTACATTTTCAGCATCAATATTCTATTCTTTTCTTTTCGCGATTTTTCAGAAATCATTCTAATATGATGATTTGCTGCTCAAAAAACATTTCAGGTTATTATCACTGTTGAAAACAAGGGCACCATGCTTTTTAAAAACAGCATTCACTGTGAATTTTAAACAATTTAGTTTTGTTTTCTCTTAATTTCTTTTAAAAATATTCACACTGTATTTTGGCCAAACAGTGGAATACGACTGAATATGTGTTTTATAGCAAAACATAACAGCGGGCATAAGTAGCACACTTGGTGCCTCGTTTACTGAGAGATGTCTCAAAAAGAGAACAAAAATCATTTTAGTTGTTGACTAACAAATGTCACCTGTCAAAACCATGAGTCATTTCAGGAAATTGCATCTTTTGCATGCGGCAATTTTGCATGTATTGTCTCAGCACTGTTCCTGCTAAGCTCAATCACAGACCTTTTCATGTCTTGATTGGGTGAAATGTGATACAGGGATTGTGGGCGTTGCAAGGTGAGTGTAAGTACTAATGGGTTTCCAATTTAAAAACCAAGGTCAAAAATGAAACCTGCAACCATGTGAAGGGCTCTTTGACCTGTTTTTCTAGTGTATTTGGAAAAGTAAAGATACATTTTATACATCATACATTTCAAAGGTACTCTAAGTTGTAATTTTCTTCAGGGTTGCATTAAAGAATCCATGGCACAGTTTATGCCAATCATCATTAACTTCCTTACACTTTGTTTCCCTCTCATCATTTGTTTTTCCAAAAGTAAAGCATTGAAATGAAGTTTTATTAAAGTGCTGCTCTCAAACAAAACTTTTGTCCTACTTGTCAACTAATAAACCAGTAAACGTCTGCACAGCAGTCTGTGTTTTGTAGCATTATGTGGCCAGATAAGTCCTTTTGTGATTTGTGCTAAAATCTGTCATCCTGTTCGAAACCGGAGGTAAGATGGATTTTAAGAGCATTTTGTTGCTGTGTTATGCAGAGAGCAGGGTGCCATGCCTCCAGAGAAGAAGAAGAAGGGAAAGAGGAAAAGTGATGCTGTACATGAGATGGTGGAGAGTGATGACACAACCTCTCTAAGCACGCTCGCCACCGGAGAGGAAAGCATCGACCCTATGGATAACACTGTGAGTACTCTTGAAAACATCTGCATTTGACATGCGCGTTTCTACTGAGCAAGATGATTATGGATCTAAATAGCCAATCCTAAAGTTCATGTTCAGAGTTCAGGTTTAATAGAACTTACGTAGAAGTATTTCCCTGGTTTTATACAAGTTAACAATGTCATGTAAATGCTTACCACAAAAACTATTGATTCACAATATAGCTTCCATATCAGTTATCAACTTAAAAACAAGCTATTGTTTTTTTTTGTTCTTTTGGATGATATATAATATATTTAATTTTAATGTCATTGTCCTGCCATTTTTGTTTACTCTTAACTGCACTCACCTAATGTTTAATTATTTAAAATGGTTAAGCGGGAACCTTAGAAACCGACATATTTATTTCAGCATTAAGAATAATTGAAAAATGTTTGTATGTATATATTTTCAAATTTACTTTGTTAAAAAACCCTGGAAATGATAACAAATTAATGTAAATATTCTCTATACTAAAAATTGTTTTCATAAAAAATGGATAAAAAAATCAGAAAAATAAATAAGTGTGTAATTAAGTGTGAATTTAAAATCACTTACCAGTCTGGCTATTACATCAGTAATCTTTGGATATACATAAAGATTTTTACGCTGTCTAAATATTGTTTTCCTTTTTTTGTTTGCATTATTTTCATAAATACTTTCCTCACAATTCCATTAATAAGTAATGATAATTTTATTGCCATTCATTTCAAACTTTTGGGTAGTTGTTTTGTTAATGTGTAGTACATTTCTTTTTTTCTTTTTCTTTTTTTTTTTT
>JAUMHI010000041.1:17730507-17764695 GCA_032359435.1 Enteromius unitaeniatus | reverse complement strand
GCAGATTGTGCTGCATCTAGGCCAAGCTGATGCGGCTACATCGGCTCCGAGGGCCTTGGTCAGGAGACCAGAGAGAAATGGTAACCTGTTGAGGAAACACCGCCTGTGGGTCAACGGCCAATGGTGTGCTGATGCTTTGGGGGGAACTTTTTATGGTTCTTTGTTCCTAAGCATGCAGATTTGCATATGTATGGGATTGGAGGCTGATACACGAATTAGAGGAGATTCTTACAACACTGAACGTTGCAAAGATATCAACAAATAACATACACTCTCAATTATATCATCTGAAGACGAGTCCTTAGGTACCAAACATGAAATGTATTGATCTGATGAGGTGGTGTAAGTTGACATGCGTCTATAGTGCACGATAAATAAAGTTATTGTCTATCAAAAGAAGTCTGCTATTCGAATCTGTTTCTGTTACGGCCATAAGTCACGTTCTGCGTCGCGAACAACTTGCCCGCCCACAAACAGTACAATTTCCACGTGGATTACATCGTGTCAAGAAGTTGTATCCTGCGCTGTCATTCAGTTATGGCAATGGGCGTTTCATTTTCCGACACACACTGTAGCGGTAGACCAATCATAAAGGACTGTGCCATCTGACCAATCACAGCAGTGAGGGCTCACGGGAAGGCGGGTTTAGACAGACTGATTCTTCGAACACCTTCACACGAGTCGTTTATGAATTATTTAGAAATGGGGTAAAATTAAATCTATTTTTGGAGAAAGTGTTTTTTTGACCTTGCATACATGTAAACCTTTTTTAAGAGACTCATAAAGCAATATTAGCAACCTTTAAAAAGGCATAATAGGGGCACTTTAAGACAAAACAAATACACTTCCATGTTTTAGGATCAGTGAAACCAGGGGAAATCTTTACTTTTTACCTGTGGGAACTGTAATGCATTCTTGCTGAATAAATGTATACATTTCTTTTAAAAACGAATGACTGATACCCACCCTTTGTGGTAAACGGAGATGGGCAAAAATGTTTTCTGAGACGGTATGGATCAAATCCAGTAGCCAAATCTAAATTATGTTTTTCTTGGTATCTCTGTTCATGTTGTTATATTCACCATTGTAGGTCATAAATATGGCGAATGAGTGGAAAAATCATGTGATTGAACTAGATGAATATGCATCGCTTGTATTAGGCACAGGCTTTAACATCTGATCTGTATTTTGATAAAGTGCTCATAATCTTTTATTTTTACCAATTCCAGGCTAGCTTTGTGTCTTCAGGGAACCGTACAGACATTTCTTTGGATGATCCAAACTTCTGGCAGAAGTGGGCCAAAATTGCTGAACTGGAAATTGACTCCAAGGCAGAAAAGGTAAAAATCGTGATTGTTTTAGTAGCCAACGCTTTGCATATATGAGCTCACCTGCTCAGATGGTGTACTGCAAGAGAATCAGCTCATAGACTAGAGAAAGAATAGGGGTCATTTGAATATCAGCAGATGGGTTGCTTTAATGTGTGATTTTTAATGGGCACATTCTAGACTGTTTGCATATTGGTGACATTTAAGGAGTAAAATATTGTGACTGCAACACTTTCTGACTCACGTCTTTGTCTCTTCCAGGAGAGTCTGGTGATCGACACCCCTCGCGTTCGGAAGCAGACGCGTCACTATAATTCGTTCGAAGACGATGAACTCATGGAGTTCTCTGAACTGGACAGTGACTCAGAGGAACGACCCTGTCGCACAAGACGTCTCAGCGATCGCAACAGACGCTACCTCCGAGCGGAGTGCTTCAGAGTGGAGAAAAACCTTCTCATTTTCGGGTCAGTGCTTAATTTGCTTGCAGCTGCCCACTCATTGCTTCTGGGTCACCTTCTGTTGCCCTACAACAGGCTGTTAATGAAGTGACTGTTTCCAAACAAAGGTGCAAAGACTAAAGAAAATCATTTAAGACCATTTTCTGCTATTATATTTACAAATCAAGCAGATGGTGTAAATATTGGAGGCATAAATTAGGCTGTATGCTGGTTATACATCTACAGACCAATGAAATGTTTGCTGTGTGTGCAGGTGGGGTCGCTGGAAGGATATTCTCAATCATGGGCGTTTTAAATGGCACCTGACAGAGAGAGACATGGAGGTGCTGTGCAGGGCTCTTCTAGTCTACTGTGTGCGCCATTACAAGGGAGACGATAAAATTAAGAGCTTCATCTGGGATCTAATTACACCCACTAAAGACGGACACAATCAAGCACTACAAAACCACTCAGGTTATTAGTGATTTTGTTCACATCTTCAGTTATTTTTTATTTTTATCAAAGCATTAATTCATTCATTTTTTTTAGATGGCTTTGTTCAGGAATTTTTGTCATTTAAATAAAACACTAAATAAATCCATTAAGCAAAAAATGTTATCATTTGATTGAATGTAATAAATTAATTAATTACTAAATAGTCAATTTATTTAAAATGTGACATTTTAATTTGATTAATTTGACACTCCAACAATGGCAATTAAGCATTTTAATGTTTAATTTAACAGACATTATTTTAAGCTAATGTTAGTTAAATGTATTAAATGTAAAAGTTACAACAGAATGCTTTCACAAAAAATATTTGTGCTGGAATTGACAGTAAATTTAAACAATAAAATGATTAATTGCCATTGTTGGAGTGTTGATTATTTGTAGCATACCTAGTTCTTAGTTATTTTTCCAGTAAAACAGAATTCAATGACTGCTCTTCACATAACTGTAAGATATTGATTTAAAAACTTGTCTTCATCCGTCCAGGTCTGTCTGCTCCCGTCCCACGGGGTCGTAAAGGCAAGAAGCTGAAGAACCAGTTGAGTCCCCCTGAGCTAAAAAATGCAGACTGGCTGGTCCACTGTAACCCAGAGGTTGTGCTTCAGGACGACAGCTACAAGAAACACCTCAAACAACACTGCAACAAGTACGATTTGTGGATATTGTGCAACACGAGTATGCATTTGCAAAGTGCAACAAAAGTGCACTAATTTGCACTAAATATTTTACATAAATAGTAAGAACTAAAATGTTCATGCGTTCTACTTGTCATAAAACAATATTATGAAATCAGACATATAATGACAGGGTTTCAAATTTGTGATCATCTTATATTGTGTCATTAACAGGGTTCTACTTAGGGTGCGGATGCTGTACTATCTGAAGGTTGAAGTGCTGGGGGAGGCTGCTAATCAGGCTCTTGAAGGGATCCCAGCTAGGTACTACATGGCCCACAAATGATCTTAACCTCATGCATGCTCCATGAATTCTGTAGCAAACTTGTCATTGTAGAGTTGATTAATATGTAAGGATTTCTGTGTTTTTTATAGTAAGCTGGATGTAATTCTTCCTGATATCGACTATATTGAGATACCTACTATATGGTGGGATGCTGAAGCGGATAAATCGCTGCTTATTGGAGTTCACAGACATGGTGAGACGTAATCAAAGAAGAATGCGTGCAACAGTCGTAGCCAGTTGAATGATGCAATACTTGTAATTTCGCAATGGAAGTCTCTGCAGACACAATAACATAATTCATGTTTTAGTTTTTAGCAGAGATCTGATGCATTTGATTGCATTTAGCAAATCTTCATATGCTGTTCAAATCTGTTCAAATCTGTTCATATTGACTTACTTTTGCTTTTAACATGTGCGTCCCATGCAGGGTATGAGCGGTACAACGCCATGCGTGCAGACCCTGCTCTGTGTTTCCTGGAGCGAGTGGGTATGCCTGATGTCGCTGCATTGACGGTAGAACAAAGTGGAGCTGAAACTGCCTCAGATGCACCTGATGGGTAATATGCTTTGAGCAGCAGAGATAAAACAGTTGCAACACTTGGCTCTTACATCCATAAACACGTTTCTTCTTTTGCAGTATCAGCAAGATTGATGAAATCAAAGAGGAGAATGATATTAAGTCTGAGGAATTAGAAGAGAAAGTAGAGATCAAGGTAATAATAGGAAGTCAAAGAAGTGAAGTCAGATGAGTTTTGCCAAGCATTTTAACAAAATTACTCTTTTCTTTTACAAAGGAGGAACCCATGTCAGAGGAAACGGGGAAAAATGACAGAACGGTGATCGGTATTAAAACCTTACTTATCTGCTTACTTGTTTACCAGTACTGGAATCTTGAATTGAATTCCTGTGACATAAAAAAAAAATCCAGAGAACACTATTTTACGCTATAAAGATGCTATTTGATTATTTGATTTCTTTAAAAATTCACTTGTTAGAGTTCTCTAAAGTTGAACTTTTATACATTTATTTAAAAGTTGTCATGTAGCACTCTATTGCTTTGGCATCTACATAAATGTGACACAAATCCTAAGGTGACCACCCCTTAATATGAACTTATTTAGGTAAGGTCTGATGTAGAATTTGTTTTGAAGGGGGATTTATAGGATCTCTCGCAGGAGACCTTGTTGCAGAAGTGATGGAGCAGAGACGGATACAGTGGCCGGCAGGTTCGGCTCTTACAGCACGCCTGCGGCGCCTCATTACTGCCTATCAGCGGTATACACGACGTGAGCCGCTTCGTCATGATTTTCTCTTACATGAGGGAATTACACCTGTGACATGGCAAATAGGAGAGTTTAGGCACTGCACTACTGAGCCTGACCCACTCTTTTTGGAGTGGCAGCGAAGGTGAGTGAGTTTTATTATCTATAGATATTATCTTAAGATGAAATCAAAGACTTTAACTATTTTAAAAGATATGCAAATTGAAACCAGCTTCTTTAGAGCAAAATGGTATTCTTGCTGCCTTCAGGTCAAGTTGAAGTAATCATAATAAAATCAAATAGTTAAGAGGATGAGGAACATCAACAAAGTGAACACAAAAAATTAGAAAAGCATAATTTATAAAAGACAAAAGCAACAGCTAAAGAGAATTATTGGCTAGCGTAAAATCATTGAGGAATAAAAAACATTGAATCATTGCAGGCCATGATGAACATTGAATGAATAGTATTTTGATTCTGCATTGGCTTAGAGATTGATAATGTGTGCTGAAAATCAGTTTTTAGAAGAAGTTGCCTTTTTTACCACATCTCCTTTGACACAGGTGGACGCGTCGAGAGCAGGCTGACTTCTATCGCACAGTGTCTGCGTTTGGAGTAGTGTATGACCCAGACAAAAAGACTTTTGACTGGAACCAGTTCCGTGCCCTTGCTCGATTGGAGAGGAAGACGGATGAAAGCTTAGAGAGATATTTCCACAGCTTTGTTTCAATGTGTCGAACTGCATGCAGACTGCCGCCCAGAAAAGATGAAGGTAAAGTAGATGGCTGATAGTTTAATGAGAAGATTAATAGTAGCTAAATCCATCACAATGTAAACAACTTTTTGTCTCATGTAGGCAACGTGGATGCTTCATTGTTTGTGGAGCCTATTACAGAAGAGCGAGCTGCCCGGACATTATACCGTATTGAGCTTTTGAGAAAGGTCCGTGAGCAAGTATTGCGCCACCCCCTCCTGGGAGCTCGACTGCAGCTTTGTCGCCCTAGCTTGTATTTGCCCGTCTGGTGGGAGTGTGGAAAACATGACCGTGATCTTCTCATTGGGGTCGCTAAACATGGCTTGAGTCGAACTGATTTCTACATCCTTAATGACCCCCAGTTATCCTTCCTGGAGGCACACCGGAACTATGTTCACAAAGAAAACCACAGATACCCAGTCCCAGGCTTGCTCCACCACCATTGCTGCTTGTATGATGCCAACATTGGGCATTGTCAGTCCCCACAACCTCCAGATTATCACTCCACACCTTCACACCACACGCAAACACAACTCGTCCATACTCATGGGCATCACCAGCCCTCAGAAGTGGTGGCATCAGAGTCTGGAAGTTCCTTAGAGATAGGTACAGGAAATAGGGAAGGATTTTTGGATTGTCCTCCATTGGATGACTCTCTGGAGTTGGGGTCTTTGCAACATGAAGGCTTGACATCAGACGCACTACATGGCAAATCTGGAAAAGAGGCATTCAATGGATTCCCTTTTAATTCCGCAACCGGTGGGCAGAATATGCTAAATTCATATGGTGTGCAAGGGGAGTTAAATGGGTCTCAAGGAGACATGGCAGACTCCATAGCTGGGAAACTTCGGAGTGATGTTCTGGTGGGAGAGCAAGGGTCCTCAGAGGAGACTGGTTTAATGGCTCCTTCTGTGGAGCTAGATGAACTTCAAACTCCATGGGAAAGCTCGGACCATGCTGAAACCACTGATATGTTCAATGAGACAGATCCCATCTTAGGAGCACCAACTTTGGAACCCAGCTTTCTCGATGCTCCTCAACCAGAAGATGGGCGGGAGGGTGATGAAACGCTCACTGACTGTTTGAGCATGCCTAGTTCGGACTCTCAAAGCAACCCTGTCGAACCGCTGGCACCAAGCTTCATGTTGTTTAAAGACCTCAATGTTGGAGAGACTTCTGTGGATCAGACAGATCTGTCAGCCAGTCTTCCAGAATATGTTCCACCACCACCTCTTGGACTCCCGGATGTGAGTCTTGACCAGACAGATCCCATTGGTGAGGAGCAAGAGGACAAGCTTAGCGATTCCAACATCACACATGGGGTTCCCAGTCCAGAAGAAGGAGCTGAAAGCATAGAGTTTCATTTTGAGAAAGAAGACCTTTCTCCAGACAGTCTGAAGACAAAGGATACTCAAGATGAGATTGACAAGATGCCTTCAATAGACTCTCCAAGGGAAAGTTGCCTTGAGGAATCTCAGAAAGAGGACTGCCAGGTGCCATTTGAGGATTCCAATGGAGATTTGAAAGATCCTTGTGAAGTGGCCTTGGAAGAACCTTATGAAAAGCCTCTAACAGAGCCAGAAAAAGTGCCTTTAGAGGAGTCTTATGATTTAACTTGTGATGAGACCCTGCAGGAACCTTGTGAAGGGTTTCAGCAAGACACAGTGGAACAGCACTTGGTGGAAGAAACCTGCAAAGAACCGCCAGAGACAATAGAAGAGTGCAATTTAACTAACACTACCCTTTCAACAGATTACCCAATGCCTTCTTCACTCCCATCATCTCCAACTACCTTACCTGACACCTCTGTATCCCCGGGCCTTGATGCAGTCCCAAAACAAGAGTTTCTCGTGGATCCAGTGGTGTCAGAAGTGAAGCCTGAGCCAGATAGCACTACGCAGACCCCTCACCTTGAGCAGACTGAGGTTTTGGAAGTAAAGGACAAGATAAAAGATGAAGGTGCAAAGGCACCAGGTACTGTTAAATTTAGCTTTCTACTTTGTTTTGTAGTAGTATGTAGTAGTTCCAGGTTTCTTAATATTTCATTTCCTTCTTTTCAAATCTAGTAATGGTAGTTTTAGCGGTTTACCCTGTTGAAGAAAAGCATCTCAGTAGACTCAGTAGGCCAAGTTGGGGTTTAGCTTGTTAGACAGCTGTTCTCCAAGTCTAAACACAATAAATGTCCTAAAGCTAGCAAACTGTATCAACTTGAACAGGTTAGAAATCAAGCAAATTAGCTTTGGCTGTTTTTGGCTCACTTTATGATACCAGTAGTTTGTGCAGTACACAAGATACAGATTTTTAGGTGGTTTTAGAAGGAAAAGACCATGATAAAAATGTCTTCTGATTGTTGAATTATGGATCATCATTGATGTTGTGGCTGCATTACCACCTTTACTCTGCATTAAATTTTCAAATTCAAATATGTTCAAAAACCCAGTGGAAAACGTAAGAAATAAATCTTTTAAATAAATGTTTGTCTCTTTCTCTTCCAGCATGATTTGAATAATAATTGTTTTTTTTTTTAAGCATTATTGGGAGATGTTGATGGACCACGCTTTGCATTGCCCATGTGTGAGATGGCAGACAGTGTCCATGAAATAAGGGAACCAACCATTGCTCAGCTTCTACAAGAGAAAGCACTCTTCTCCTTCTCAGAGTGGCCTAAGGTATTGTCGTGTTGGTGGCAATTTTTCATCAGTTGGTTATATTCAGCATATTCTGCTGAAAATGTAAACGTTTTCTCTGAATACCACTAGACATGCATCAGTTACCTGTTTCTGCAGTGAGACCCGTTTCATACCCTGTTTTGTCATTTTGCTTTCTACAGGACAGAGTGGTCATCAACCGTATCGACAGTATCTGCCACACCATCTTAAAGGGGAAGTGGCCTTCCTCCAGTCAACAATTCGAGTCTCCCACCTCATTGGCTAACACCTGCGTGCCCAGCAGTGCCCAGCAGAGGGCAGGATTTCTGCCTACCAGAATGCCTATATCTCAGAGCCTTAACTTTAATCTCTCACATCCAGTACCCCACTTATCAAAGGTAGGTGTAAGATCACGTTATCAAACAGGAGCTAGTTCAAGGTGTCTGCAGATCCTTTAAAAACAGTTGAAATAAATTGTTATTATCCATTTTACAAATGTAAATATCATTAAACATCTAATAAATATTGGGATTGCATTTGTTTATTGACCTGCGTTACATATCATTCATACAGTTAAACTGATCAAAGCTGTATTTTTTGTAAAACCATGTCCATCTTTGGTTTGTTGCAAAATGTGTGGCGCAACTTTTTAGATGTAATTAATTGAAACATGAATAATATCCTTTTATTGATTTGATTTACAACTCTTGTCCCAACAGGAGCGGTTAATGGCCCCAGCGTTTCTCCCTGAGCTCAAACGTCCAAGACGTGGGTTTGAATTCGAAGCAGAAGTCCTTGCCAAACCAAGCCATCTTGGAGAAAAGATCCAGGTTGGCGTGCCTCATCGGGCTAACGCTCTCCTCCTTAATGGCTGGCAAGACACTGCTATTGATCTCTCCAAACCAACAGAGCTAACAGTTGGTGGAGACAGTGGGCCTATCGGTCAGATGAGCCACACTGTCCAGTCAGCACCCCATAAAATAACTGGGATAGGCTCCATACAAGGCTCACTGGGATTGGATATGGCTGGCATTTTGCAGGCTGGCCTGATTCACCCTGTCACAGGGCAAATTGTCAATGGCGGTCTTCGCCGTGATGATTCAATGTTGAGACGGAGGAGAGGACGAAGAAGAAATGTGGAGACTACTGATCTCAGCTTTATAAAGGGGCGAAGTGTGAACTTGCACGAACAACAGGTTTGTAGAAACACATGTCACTGAAGTGGATATAGTAGGACACCCAAAGATAAAAATGGCCCCATGTGATTCTAGCATTTTACTTTTTGTTTTGTAAAACATAAAAGGAGATGCTTGGCAAATCTACTCTTCTGTATAAAATACACTGACTGAAAAAAAAGAGGATTTTTATATTAAGCCCTATAAAAAATGATAAGTCTTCATCAGAAGCGGTATGGGGTACGTTTTTGAAGGTGTTATTTTTTTGGGCTGCTTTTTTGAAAATATTTATCAGGGCAATATTTAAAATTAAATAACTGGCAAGTGTAATTTGTATACTCCACAGAGCGGGTCCGAGAGTATCAGCCACCCTCTTGTGTCCTCCACATCCTCCCAGTCAGAAGGCCCTCCAGCCACCCCGACTACACTTCCTCCTCAGCCTCCAGCTTCCTCTCCCGCTCCTCCTCCAGCCTCAGAGAGCCTAAATGTGAGCATGGACAGAGAAGTGGCCAATAAAGGCCTAATGGAATGGCTCAGACAAAACCCCAACTACAACATGGAGCTTTCTGCTTTTCCAGTAAGTTAGAACAGAACTGTGACTTTTTTTTTACAAAAAATTACAAACACCTATATAATTCTTAAGGCGTATTTTTGTCTTACATTTAAAATTTCCAGTTTCACGTGTAAGTGTGTCACATTACTACTAAAACAGATATATGTGAACGCAATTTCATGGTGATGTGTATACTGTTAAGGACCTTTTTATAGAAGTTGCAAGGTTTTTTGGTCACTATTTTTCCATCTAGAAAGATGCTTGAATGATATTTAATGTTTGTATAGTACTTATATATTATAAGCATTGGTACAAATGATGTATTTGATATAAAATGCCTTACTTAAACCTAATTTCTTTCTTAGTCTCAGAATGCAAACATGCTGCACAGTTTCCTGGAGCGTCCAAAACAGAGAAGGCATCGCTGCAAAGACCCATCCAAGCTCGATGTCAACTCTCTAACTGGGGAGGAGAGAGTCCCAGTAGTGCACAGAAACACAGGCCGCAGGGTAAGAAAAACATGCAAACATACTCCTATATCCTGTCGTGTTTATTTCATTTAAATTTAATGCAGCAGTTCCTCTGGTTGCAGCTTGGAGGCGCTATGGCTCCAGCAATTAAAGAGCTCTCCCGATGGCTGGATGCAAACTCAGAATACTCTGTGGCTCCTGATTGGGCAGATGTGGTGAAGCACTCGGTCAGTCATATATATATATATATATATATTCTTATATACAAATATATTCTATCTAGAAAGAGACTGGAAATGGCAAGAAGCGGAGAAGGTATTGTTCCAGTGAAACCGCTTGTGAATATGTAGTAAACTGAACACATGCTAATATTCTTAGACAAAAAAACCTCTGCTAGATGACTAACAAAATACATTTTTACTGCAACAATTTTAAGGTTCTCAACTACATAAAATCCTCCATAGGGAGGTCTATATAAATCTATATTTTATATTTATAATATTCTATTGTATATTAATTTATTATTAGGGTAGGTACAGTAACTTTGAATTTATTAGTAGATTTTCATTATATAAATCCATTCCATTGAAATCCAACCCAAGTTTATAATTTCTGTAATTACATAAAACGTATGCATATTTTAACCTCAATTAATGAGTTGATTTTGATCATCGTTTTATTTATATATTATTTATATATTAGTGCTGTCAAACAATTAATAATTATCACATCCAAATTAAAATTTTGTTTACATAATATATGTATGTGTACTGTTTATTTATTATGTATATGAAAAATACACACGCATTCAGTAGATATTTTGATGTATATAAATGTATATATTTTATATTATTTTGTTTTATAATGCAGATATATTTAATACAAATACATAAATGTTTCTTAAATTAACTATTTTAATATTTCTTAAATTACTCCAACACTTAAGTTTTCGTATCGCACTATCCCAGGGTTTTCTACCAGAAGGCAAATTCACACGCATCCTCTCTGGACCTGTGTGTCGGGATCCCGGTCCACGTAGAAGAGGCAGGCGACCCCGCAGCGAGATGCCCAAAGCCCCCGAACTCGCCGCTGGCATGGGTCAGCTCTTCATGAATGGTGGGCTCATTAGCAGCATGGATCTGGTTAGTTTACCCAATCTCCGCAATGTCCCTGGCATCCCTCTAACTGGTATCATGGGCTTTCCTCACGGTTTCGCGACTGCCGTATCGTCAGGAGAAGATGCCAAGAATGGACTCAGCATGTTGCCCATGATGCTCCACGGCATGGCGGCCGTTCAGCCGCCCATGTACAGCACTCACATGAGTGGGATGATAAACCAGCCGTTGTCCACAGTGACGTCCACTGCAACTGCATCCTCCACTTCAGCAAGCGTGACTTCGTCGAACTCTGCAACCGTGACCTCAACCTCCAGCCCAGCGGATAGTTCAGATTCTGGGCCTCAGCGTGAAAATGCAAGCTCTCCGATGAGCACAGAGAATGGGAATAAGGAGGACGCAAAGCAAGGAGCGGAAGAGAAGAAAGTGTCCGCTTCGGTGTCTACAGCTGCGTCCACTAGCAGCAGTAGTAGTAGCATCACAAGCACCGGCAGCCATTTGACATTTAACCCCTTTCTAATCCCGGGAATGTCACATAGTCTGTTGTATCCACATATGTTCTTGCCACCGGGCAGTATAATGGCTCTACCCGCTATGCCCGCAGCAGACAGCACGGGCAGCCCCAAGAGGAAGAGGAAGAAGATTAGGGAGGAAGGAGCAGAGGAGGGAAGCAGCAGTGTTGGTGTGCATATAGATGGTGTGGAATCAAAGGGAGTTAAAGACGAACAGACACCCGAACAAAAGAACAAAGAGGGCGGAATGGAAGAACGTGGACCTGATGTCGATTTAGCTCAGGTCAAAAAACCTTCTGATCCTATAAGAGGTCCTTCTGAGGACAGAAGTACTGAGGAAAAGGACAAAAATGAGATGGGAGAAGAAACCGAATCAAATGCTTAAGGCTCTTGTGACGGTGGAGACTAGAATGCATCCTCAATGTTTGGGGCGCAGTACTTTTGTGTGTGTCGTGTCGGTAAAAGTTTGTGTATAGGACTTTGATTATCAATGTATTGTTTATAGATCTGCCCTTGTAATTTCACTGACATCTACTCTACCTTCTGCGTGTGTGCTAAAGAAATAGACACTCGAAGCATGCAAACACTCAGAGGTCGCGAATCCTTAAAAAAGGGACATCGTCACTGGTGTTAGCGTGTTCCTTTTGCATCATGGGAATGGCTATTCAGACGATTCTGTCTATTGACAGAGAACGCTCTTAGTGACCCCAGCATTTTCCCCCTTTCGATTAGGTGTTATTCACTAGCATCTTTCACAGATTCTCAGAAAGCGGTATGATGTTGGTATTGTGCAAAAAAAAAAACGAAAAAAACAAAAAAACCAGACGGCGGTCTCACTTCGTAATGGTGTTTCAGATCATGCTCTTACAGTTTCATAAGATTCGTGTTTTGGAACATTTCTCTAAATAGTGTAAAGAAAACACTCATCCCATTGGTAGAGTACCAGAAGAGCTGCATCTGATACAGTCTCAATGGATCACAGTATTTTGTTCTTAGTTGCTTGCTGCTATGTATTCATTTTAGTGAAGATTTTAACCTAAATCCTTTACAAAGCTATAGGTGGCATGAGTGCAACATGGTGAGTGCAATGGAAACTCAAAGAGAGCAAGGCTTGAAATTGATGGCAAAGAACAATCCTGAGATTGATTTATCTTTTGTTTTTGTTTGTCTTGTTGGTTTTGATGTCATTTCCACGTGGTTGCTTTGATAAGATGCCCCCTGTTGGCGTACTACTAATCATTATAGATGTGGCTATATATACTTAGGGGTGCTGCAAGTTCAAGAGTGATTGGTTAGTGCCATTAATGAGAAGTGGTTTTGGTACACAGGCTTATAAATTGAGCCCTTTTGTGAGAACTGTGTTTTTAGTGAATCTAAAAAGATAATTCACCCTAAAATTAAAGTTCTGTTAACATTTCACCCTTATGTCCGAAGTGTAATATGGCTGCCAAGCTTCAAAAACAACTATAAAGCTACTATGTTTCTTATGCAAAGCTACCTTGTGTCTTTAGATAATTTGGAATATAGTGCATACATCTTTTGAGATTTTGGCTCTTGTTAAGGTTTGATAACCCCTTGTCATTGGATTTTTGTGTAGCCAGGAGCAGTCTTCAAAACATCTGCAGGTTTGAAACAACATGAGGGTGAAATTGTGCCGGAAAGTTAAGTTTTGGGTGAAATATTCCTTTACCCAGAATAAGTATCAAAAATATCTTTGCAAATCCCTGTTTGTTTGTTTTTTGGCCTTCACTAAAGCCCTTAGGTCGAAGGGGTTGACAGAAAGACGTCAGATCGTCTCGTTCTCCTCATAGGTTACATTGCTCATATTTTCTCTGGTGCATTTGAAAATACTGTAAAGTAAAACCTACCGAGATTTTTTGCAAACCTGTAAATCTATCTAGCTGTATATTGCTGTTTCTTTTGTTTACAAGCACACAATGTTATTTTTCTCACCAATATGTCTCGTATTGGGAGGATGTGTAAAAGAAAAATCAGCACTAGTGTTTTTCGTTTTTTTATTTGAAATACACTAGTCAGTAACCAGAGATAATTTAACTAATTTTCTCCCCCAGTCTCAACAGGGTCTCTCTTTTGTGGGAGTATTCATTGTCCACTTTTGCATCTTTTTTTTTTTTTTTCAGTTTTCAGATGTGAAAACATTTTTTGCACAGTCTTTTTGGTGAATGTTTACCTGTAGTTGTGTCCCGTCTTGTTTGTTTATGTGTGTTCGTGTGGACGCATGCGCACGCTTGCACATGTCACTTCCTGTACATTTTGACCTATGTAAACCTGTACTGTAAATTTCTCGTCTAAACAAAAAAAAAAACAAAATCATGGTCCCCTTCAAAAAACATGCTGTTGTTGCCTTGTCACACTATTTGTGACACCATGATGTAATTTATTTTGCTTTTATTTCTGTTTTTACTTTGCCAAATTCACCAAATACGACATTTCCCCTTTCTCATCACATCTATTTTATTGTGTTCACTTTGCAATGCCTTATTTAGTGGTTTATATATGGATGTTTGTTACATCTTTTATGTTGGAAAATATATATCAAAGTACTTGTGTACAGTGTCAGCGTTTTGGGAAGCAGTCTTGGTCATACTAGTTTAAATCTAGTTGTACAGATACTGGCCGCCTTGTGCATTCTTTGTGTAAAACTTTTCAAAGTATAAAGCCTTTGAAATAACATAATCAAGGCCTCTTTGCTTTCTCAACTCATTCGAAACAGTATTGCAAAGCACAAAGTCAAGTCTACTTGACTTTCAAAAATGTCTCATTGATGGTCTGCTTATTGTCCCTACACTGCTTTCCCAGTAACATCTGGTGACCAAAAACCCACAGACCTCGTCTAGACGTCTGGATGATTGTGTTATCCTTGCTTTTTACCTTTTGATAACTCTATTAAAGGCCTTCAAGATTTCTGAAGGAGCACAGTCAGTATATGTACAACTGGAGAGTTCAGACTGTTAGACTGAGAATGCTGCGTTGCTGGTTGTAAGTGTGTTGATTTTATAAATGTACTGTTTGTTGGAAATGTACAGTTTGAAAACGCAACAAATATGTTGGAAAACACTCCAGTTAAATTCAGTTTGAAAGTCTCCCTGGTGCAGTATCTGGGCTCATTTGAAGATCAATGAATATATATTCAATTCTGTATCCTAGTAACACTCCAGATAACCATTTTTCTTTCTCCCTAGCTGAAACTGTTCGGTGGTTCATCCAACAATCTGATCAATTTCCATTTCTACCTGTATTTATTGTTTTACTGTCTCAGCGTTGTCTCCCTGAATAATGCAACATGTACATAAACTTGCTGTCTCCAGGTTTTGGATGTTTTCCTATATGGGATGTCTACACTGATCCATTTTGCTTTCCATAAAAGTTGAACTGTTCTGAAAACGGTAGTGTTGACTGTATCTGTGTATAAATACATCTCTGGATAGTTGCTCTGAAATACTCTCGAGAGCAAAAAAGCCTTCCCATTGGAACCCTACCTCCATTTTTTCAATGGATTGATCAAAGGGAGATCATTAGTAGTAGCTTTGCATTTGGTAGCTTTGCGTAGTGCATTCCCGATGGGGAGTGAGAATTGGGAAAGTTGTGCTGTCATTTTGTTCAGACTCTGTCAGCACTTAATATTTCCGATGCTGTCAAATATGCACGTTGTAGGAGACTGGATTTTGCTTTGCCACTGTCAGTGTTTGCATGTCAGGACTTGGTAAAAAAGACCCAGTCACAACATCTGAGGCAGAGCAACATACCATACTTAAAAGTGTATGCAAGTCGGGCTGCTGTGGAGTGTTTCTTACAACAGCTGCTTAGCCAGACAAACTCAAGTCCTTAGTGTTCATGACACACCAGAGCATCATGCACCACGCAGAACTGCGTTGCACCACTGTTGAGCCTATGTTGGAGGTTCTGTTCTTCGAGATCTTGTAGAATAACATTAAATGAATTTGATACGACTAACAATGGTCAGTGTTCGTGGAAAGGAAGTACTGTAAGTTTGTAGTTATATCGAAGCAAGTGCACTATATTGGGATGATTACACAAGATGAAAAGTGAACTTAAACTCTTGGTATAAAATTTGCAGCAATGCTGAGAGTCTTGGGTGTTGTTATTTTTATTTTTTATTTTGGGATATTTCATTTGTTTTTGTTCAAATAGCTCCTGTACACCGATGTGGACCAATCATATAATTCAAACCATGGTATGTGATCTTTTATTGTGCAATAAAAGATGACTTTCAACTTTCAAGTCAGTACGTCTTATGTTCTCTGCCAAACAATTTTTAAATGTGCAGGTTCTCATCTAGTTCTCGTTTCTGTTGTTTTTTTTTTTTAAACGATCACTGATTCGTAATTGCACAAATCTGTAATTTAATTTAGTCGAGCGAATAATGAATGCTTAAAAGAAGTCATTAAAGGTTTCAGTGGACATTTGTAACTGATTTTATAATTACATGACATACTGGCCGGATTTCACAAACCGGGTTTAGCCTAAGCCAGGATTAGTTTATAGTTCAATCATTTAACTCATTTTAATAAACATGCCTTAGAAAAAAACATTACTGGGGCCTGTTCCATAAAACAAGTTTACCAAATAAGCCAGGCTTTTGGCAGATAGTCTGACCTATTTCAAACCAAATTAACTGGCAATAAGTCAGACTAACTGAAATAAACCTGGCTTATTTGGTAAACTTGTTTTATGGAACAGGCCCCTGGTGTGAATCTTAAGACAAAACAAAGGCGCTGATTAGTCAGTGCGAGTTTCTTTCAGGTGAATTAGCTCAGATTTACATTCTAGTCTAGGACTAGCTTTAAGTTTTGTTTGTGAAATCAGGGGACTATGTCAATATAGTAAGTAATAATTAAATATTATAAAGGACAAGGGATAAACATTTGAAATGAAATAGAAAATGAGATTGGGGGCAACGAAACGGAATATTTTCGCATAATTGCTTCAAGTCAAAATAATAATAAATAATTTTAACCGGATATTTTATGTATAAAGGATAAACATGTAAAATTATATAAATAGAAATCAGTTGGGAAAAAAAACAAACATCAACACATTTGTTTGTGTTACAAATTAAGTCCCGGAATTAATAATACAAACTGCCGACTTTATTTTAACTTTATTATATTGTGTTTAAGTTCTAGATGTTTGCTTTGGTAAACACTGAGGAAGTTTAAATCTCCATGCTTCCTCGCTGTCGTCTTTGTTGTTGTAATGACGTCACCTACTCCTCTTCGCCCATTGGCTGAGAGGAGACCGTTTTCGCGCCATTCGCATGTCTCGGCATTGTGGGATAGCATCAGGAGGTCAGCGGCGCTCCGGGTCAGCTCCGTGTTTTACCCAAACATTTTTCTGTGGACGGATTAACGGATTCCAGCAATGCGTGGAGATGAAACGGACTCGGAGTCCGTTAAATCAGCCGACGGCTCGATTCGGAGCAACCTCGAGGCGCTTTGCCAGGAGCTAAATATGGACGAAGAGACGGCGGCAGAAGCGCTTGAGAACTTCAGCTCCATCTGGAACACTTACACGCTAGAGGTGCGACTTCAACTCACTCTCAAACAAACACCTTCACCAACCCTGGAAGCATTCTCAGCTGCCTTCGACTAGTCAACATATAGTCAAAATAACCAGCGCTTATAATGGAGTTCACTAACAACATTTACCATGGTATGCGAACATGCTACCTTGGTATGAATACCAGTATACTAACGCTACACATCGGAAATGCACTTTAGGTTACACTAATTAGTGTACAGGAATTATATTACACTGAAATGTTTCCCAATATCGGAGTAACACCATTTAAATCGCTTCAGAAATGACTGAGGGTTTCCTGAAGTGTCACGTGACAATCACAAAGAGAAGACGAGGAAGTCATTTAAAGGGAATGCTGGGAAAATGCCTTGTTTCTCACTGGCTGCTAGATTTTATATCTGTAGGTTAAAGGTACAGGTGCTGTTCC
The DNA here is from genome assembly GCA_032359435.1 of Enteromius unitaeniatus. Taxonomy (NCBI): domain Eukaryota; kingdom Metazoa; phylum Chordata; class Actinopteri; order Cypriniformes; family Cyprinidae; genus Enteromius; species Enteromius unitaeniatus. The sequence continues at coordinate 17,746,982 of JAUMHI010000041.1, read as the reverse complement.
TTTCATTCAAGCTTAATCTTGTTAGAATTCACATAGGAATTAATGGCCGTGAAGATATTATTTGATATTCAGCTTATTAAAGCATTTAAAATAAGTTTATGCATCGTTTTTGATGCATCAGGCATTTTAGTATAATATAGGAGAGTGTGGAGCTCATACTAAAGGAGGAAAAAAACCCAAAAATATTAAATAAAGAAACGCATGGCTCTGTTTCTGATATTAATATGGCCAAAAAGTGAGATAACATTCTACAGGCTTGTAACGCAAGAGATGATATGTATGTGGCAGTATAAACAGCACGATGTATGTACAGTTGACAGTGTATATCAATAATAATACATGCATTTTACTCATGATACACAGTGTGCACTATATATACGCTATACTCAAGGAATAGATACTATACACAGAAAGTTTACATATAGCAAATGCAGTCACAGTAACAATTATACTAAAAGTAGGAACTTCTCAATAATAAGACAGAAGGCATGCAGTGTGTTTTTCAACTGGATTCTGGATATGCTGCTAATTTGGAGGCCTTAGGAATAAATGTATCTCATGATGCAGCTTTAGGGTTAATTCATCTCTGTGTGATGTGTAACTTTGCATGATTTGTGTTTGGTTGTGTCAGGGTGATGTCATTCACTGGCTGGCCTGCTCTCTGTATGCTGCCTGTAGGAAGAGCTCCATCCCCACTGTGGGACGGGGTGTGATGGAGGGCAACTGCGTGTCCCTTACAAGGATCCTGCGCTCGGCGAAGCTCAGGTAAGGAACTCGAACAGACGTGGTCAGATACCTTCACAATGGGCGTCTTCTTAAAGTTTTGGTTTTAGAGTGTAAAGAGAAACAATGGCGCAAGCTTTTATTTGAAACGAAGGTGTTTGTATTGAGACGTTGTTATGCTCTCTTTCCTCTAGTTTGATTCAGTTCTTCAGCAAGATGAAGAAATGGTCAGACATGTCGAACCTCTCACAGGATTTCCGCAGCCGCATAGGTCGACTGGAGCGCAATTTCGAAGTGTCGACAGTGATTTTTCGTAAATTTGAACCAATATTTCTGGACATGTTTCAGAATCCTCAGGGTGAACCTCCGCGGCTGCCTAGAAGCCGCAAGCACAGGTGAATCTGCCTGCCTTTACTCTCCTTTCTTGGATCCTTCCTTAACATGTTTAAAACAATAATATCCTGTACTTAACCTCATCAAACATTGATAAACTATATATCGTTGGAAAGCTCTACGTGTGTGCTTTTACACGGTTTTGCAGAAAATGTTATGTAGTGACAATAGTTTATTAATTTGTAACACGAGAAGATAGCAAAAAAATCGTTGTGGCGTTGTTATGAAAAGCAAACTAACACACTTATGATCAATTAAACTTCCGTTTGTATGTTCATAATCAATAAAACTAAATATATTTTCTAGCATTTGTCTGAAATATTGAGAATATAATTAAAAATGACTTCTTTTTTTATAATTAAAATGTCCTGGTTGATATAGTCTTCATAGTAAGTTGATACATGAATCATGTATGAATGTAATGGTTTTTACTTTTTCTAGGTTTCTTTATATGCACTCTACTTGATGTGTCTGATAAAAGTTTCTAATCAGAAAATCTGTAAAGCGTATTACTGAAAAGTGGAAAATGACCATATATATATATATATAGGCTAGTACAATGGAAAGCATAGTTATTTATAGTAGTGATACCGGTTGTTTCAACAATATATCAATATATTCGCTGAAATAAATGCACTGTTTATACGGTTTTTAAATATCTTGCATCTTGAACAATGTTTTTAAGTTAAAAAAAAAGCATATCTATGTGTGTTGTGGTGTGAGGTCAAAAATGTCAAAGGCAGAGTGGCCTTTGTTGGTATAGCAGCTCACAAAAAATATAATTATTTGTGATATCAGTTATTTAGATTATTTAGAACTTATTTAGATCTATGACTTTCATTTCATATAATTTTTAGGGTAAACCAAAGTTTTATTTATATATTATTTTAATAAAATATAAAATTACAATAATAAATATAATTATAAAAAACAATTTAAACCGCTATAACTATATATATGTTTTTTGTTTTCAGACACCTGTCCAAAAAACTTCAAATTCTCTTCTTTAAAATAAGACCAGAATGAGCATTCCAGAATTATATTCATTTGAATTTTGATATTACCTTTGCATGCCTACACTCAAAAACGGGCGTGAAACTTAACAGGTTAAAATGTTAACATATATTTACATCTTTCTTTTGTAGGCGTCTTCCATGCCACATCAGTGACGTCTTCAAGTTCTGTTGGACTCTCTTTGTGTATACAAAAGGTAATTAGACTGAAAGAGGCGTTCCTGTTTAAACTAAAGTCTGTCAGTGTGGTTTACATGAGACTAGTTACACAGTCTGTGCCATGTAATGCTATTAACTACATAAAAGAAGAAAAACAAAAGTTAATTAGTTCACAGTCATAATGAATTAATGAATGAATAAACTGTGAAGATTTACCATCAAACAAAAGTCAAAATTTCTGCTTTATTTCAGGTAATTTCCGTATGATTGGAGATGACCTGGTCAACTCCTATCACCTCCTGCTCTGCTGTCTGGACCTGGTGTTTTGCAACGCCCTCATGTGTTCCAACAAGAAAGATCTCATCAATCAATACTTCAGAGGTAAATCTCCCTTCACCTCGCTGTAAGAGAATGTTTTCTTGATTAATTGTTGATTTTCTGTTTACAAGTCATTATCCTTGAGAAGGCAGACAAGTGTTACAAGTGAGTTCATTGATTGCATTAGAGGAGTTTCTTGAAAGGTAGTGCACTTAGTTTTGCAATATTGATTGAATATGGGAAGTTGTAGTTCATTTAAAACACTACAACGTATGACTCTTCATCAGTGATCCTATGAAATCTGTTTTCTTTCCTGCCAGTCTGTTGAAACAGGAACATGGGTCAGGGCACAGAACATCATGGTTATGTCACATTAACATGTTTTCAGCCTACTACGTGTTATTAGTGTTTAGGAGTGTATTAGTGTACAGATGCCACTTTAGACGAACTGAAAATGTATGTTTTCATCAAAAGCAATCCTAAAACATATATTTTTTTATCAGATTTGTAGGTAGATGTTGTTGCAAATGCTGCTTTTATAGTCTTTTGTTCACCTCTCTTTAGGAATGCCCAAGGACACCGAAAACTTGCAGGAAATACCCTGTGTCATCGACAAGTTGTGTGAGTTGCATGATGGATTGGTGGTGGAGGCCAAAGGCATAAAGGAGCACTACTTTAAACCTTACATAAAGACACTGTTTGAGAAAAGAGTAAGGAACCCACACCTTTACAACCAATCTACACTACATGATTGTTTAGAGCTTGGTCATGCTTGCCGTATTCTAAACATACATTCCCTTATATTGTGCAGATATTAAAAGGTGATGCTGAGACTCTGACTGAATTACTGGATACCCCGAATTTCCAAGATAACAAGTAAGCATCTGCCTTGAAATCTGCCTTCTTTTTACATTTTGTTGTTCTTTTTTGCATTTCCCGAAATGTTGCATTGAAATATAAAAAAAAGATTTAAATGAGATTTCAATAAGTACTTGTATGAATCTTGTTTTGTTTTTCAGTAAAGCCATAAATCGTGAGTATGAGGAATATGTTTTGACTGTGGGGGATTTTGATGAGCGAGTGTTTTTGGGGGCTGATGCAGACGAGGAGATCGGCACGCCTCGCAAGGCCACCGCTGAGCCTCCATCAGGTCAACTATCCGCCCGCATGCAGGTGGAGAACAACCTTCAGCAGCACTTTGAGAAGGTACTGAAGTTTTCTTTCACTGCTGCTACATTAAATAACATTAAATTGTTGTGCTAATTGTTGATCTTAGCTGAAATATTACTCCATTCTTCTGCTTCAGAATATGCTAATTACTGCTTAAGAAAAATGTATTCTTCTTCTTGTCATTATTATTATTAATGTTGAAAACAGTTATGCCTCCAAGTATTTCTGTGGAAACCATGATGCATTTTTTAGGATTTTTTCTTACTGACTCATTTTTTTACATTTTCCTCATAGACGCGTTCCCTTGCTCCCTCTACGCCTCTAACGGGTCGACGGTATTTGAAAGAGAAAGAGGTGCTGGTCACCCCCATTTCCTCAGCTACCCAAAGTGTGAGTCGACTGCAGAGTATGGTATCCGGCCTCAGAAACGCACCAAGCGATGCTTTGGTCCAAATCTTTAAGTAAGTATCTGCCAAAATCAAACCACCCACAAATTAGACTTGATCATATGTCTGACCTATCGTGATGGTCCTGAGTCTTCTTCAGCCTGTTTTCTTATAGAGTTATACTTCTGTTTTTATAGTTCCTGCTCTCGAAATCCCACTGAATCCATTCTGAACCGAGTGAAGACCATGGGAGAGAAGTTTAAACAGGCCTACACCAAACCCACAGATGACTTTCCTGGAGCACATATGGGTCAGATAAAAAAAGAGATTTTTATTATATGTGACTGTTATGAAAGCCTCATATTTCATCTTGTTAGTGCGTGCTGGTTCTTGTGTGTAGATTTCGCAGAGAATCGTCTGAAGCTGGCGGAGATCTTGTACTTTAAGATCCTGGAGAATATCATGACTCAAGAGATGAAGCGATTACAAGGGAAAGACATGGCGGTAAGTCAGTATAACAGCAAAACGTGATAAATGCACTAGTAAAAACCATTCACCCTGAAGCCAAATAATGTATATTTATCAACATAGAGAAAGAGGAAAAGGGATTTTTGTGTTTTATAACTGCAGCTTTTACACTTTTTGTTTTTATGTATCAGGTCCTGTTGGAGCAGGAGGTGCTCCATTGCTCCCTGTTGGCGTGCTGTCTGGAGGTGGTGCTCTTCGCATACAGCTCTCAAAGAACATTCCCCTGGATACTCAAAATCTTTCAGATCCCACCGTTCTACTTTTACAAGGTAAAGAACGGTGTACTATTGCATCATGTTGCTGTATATATTGATGTCTATAGAAAAAAATCACAAAAAGTACGTCTTTCGGTAAGTTTCTTTTGAAGTACTAAAGCAAATCTACATATTTTTGTGTAGGTGATTGAAGTGTTCATCCGCTCTGAGGAGGGTTTGTCCCGAGACATGGTGAAGCATTTGAACAGTATAGAGGAGCAGGTTCTGGAAAGTAAAGCCTGGACCAGAGACTCAGCCCTATGGACATCACTCAATAACGCTAATAATAAAGCCCTTACTGTAGAAGAGGTACATATCACACACACACAAAACCACTTTGAGGCCAGATAGATAACAGAATATAACCTGTTGTTTATTTGGTTCGTAGGTGAATTTTCCCAGTAATTTTGACACGGGCAACAATGCAGGTGGCCCCACTCACCTCCCTTTGGTGGCACTATCCCCCATCGTCCACCCTCGCATCAGGGAGGTCCGCACAGGCCTGGGCTCCAGTGCACGCAAAGGTATGTCTCAAAACAAGGCTAGACTCTGAGACCTAATGAATGTGTATAATATTAAAGGGGAGGGACATTCCAGAGAGCTTTTGTTTTAAATGAAAATGATTAGGAATATGTTTGGTCCATTTACCATTTTGAAAATACTGAATCCGATGTACTCATAAGGATAATCTTTCTTCCTCTCTTAGACATCCCTCAGTCTCCCATCTTTCTCCACGACCGCTACAGTTCACCTGCAGCCGGCAGCGCTAAGAGACGCTTGTTTGGTGATGATCCTCCACCACAGTCCCCAGTGAAAAGAATCTCAGTCACTCCCATCAAAATCATTCCCAACATTGCAGAAAACAGCCAGAACACCACGACTCTCCTCTCCATGTCCACCGGAAACGGCCAGCAGCTGACCATTCCACTTCCAGGTACTATTTTCAGTTTTTTCTTGTTTATTTGACACAAACCGTTTCTGTTTTTGTTGACATAATGGTTCCTCATCCTACAGTGGTAAAGAATGAGACGGGCGGCTTCACAGTCATCCAACTTCAGGCCAATGACTTGAACCCCCTCACCGCTCAAGTCTTACTGACGGCCTCCCCCAGCCGAATCTCCGCTTCACCCGCCAGCTCCGACACACAGCCCGCAGCCGTCAACAGACCCCGCCGCACAGGATCCCTCGCCCTCTTCTTCAGGAAGGTGAGGAAATGTGTGCTGGCCTTTTTTGCATCTGCTCTTGAGTAAAGATCTTTGTTAGGGGACGTGCAGACATGCTGTTGCTTGTCCTGTCAGGTGTATCATTTAGCCAGCGTGCGTCTGAGAGACCTGTGTCTGAAGCTGGATATCTCATCAGAGCTGCGAGGGAAGATCTGGACGTGTTTTGAGCACTCACTGCTGCACTGCACTGACCTGATGAAGGACAGACACCTGGACCAGCTGCTGCTCTGTGCCGTCTACATTATATCAAAGGTATTTTGAATTTTTAGTTCAGCTAAAAATAAATTACTTCAGTCTTCAGTTTCACATAATACTTCAGAAATCATTCTAATATGCTGATTTGCAAAAAGATATATATATATATATATATATATATATATAAACAATGATAAAAATGTTTATTGAATATTGGACTCATTTGCTTCTGCAGATCACAAAAGAAGAGCACACTTTTCAAGACATTATGAAATGCTACAGAACCCAACCTCAAGCCAACAGTCACGTGAGTATTTCCAAACCTGCAACTGTTACCGTTTTTAGTGATTTTATGTGCATGTGCTTAACGTGGAATTGCACATAAATGTTGTACAAGGCTTTGGTGCATCAGCATCCACAATATCTTGTTGGTGTGTTTGTAGGTGTACCGCAGTGTTTTACTGAAGAAGCGTCTCAGAGAGCAGCAGACAGATGAGAACATGGAAGTGGATCCGCCAGCAGATCAGTGTAAGGACAATGTCCTGAATGTTTATTTATCCTTTTTACTAATGCACAATATATGACAGAAGAAAATGTACCAGTTCCCTCAAAAATATTACACACTGTTGTTTCATCTTGAGCAGCAAATCAGCATATTAGAAAGATTTCTGAAGAGTCATGTGACATTTATGTTACTTTGTGACCGTAGCGATTCTGATTCCAAACTTGTGTGTGTGTAATGAATACCTATTTAATTTGTAATTTCTTTTAAAAATGTTTTTATTTATTGTTTGTTTGTGTTCACAGCCAGTGAGAGGACGGAACAGGCTAACACAACAGAGGCTGTCAGCGAATCAGAGGAGAGAGGAGACCTCATCCAGTTCTACAACTCTGTTTACGTACTAAAGATGAAATCATTCGCTCTCAAATATGCACATTCCACACTTGATAACAAGGTTTGTGTATTGCTTTGCTTCATTTGAAACGAAACTGCAACGCCATTTGAAAACAAGAATATCACTCTTGCTCTTTGTTTTTCTATAAAGATGGAGGCTCCTCCATTATCTCCGTTCCCTTCGGTTCGTGCTCAGCCTCTCTCTCCTCGCCGTGTTTCTCAGAGACACTCCATCTTTGTCTCTCCTCATAAAAATGGCTCGACTCTAACCCCCAGCACTGCCTACACGTACAGATTTACTGGGAGCCCATCAAAGGTTAGTCAATCCACAGGATGTCACAACAAGCATCAACAGTAATAATTACCTCAATGGAGTATTTGATTAAAAATAATTCACACTTCCTCATCACTCCAAATTTGTATGACTTCTGTCAATAAAACAATAAAATACACACAATGCAACTGGGTACTGTTATTGTCAATATAGCTGATCGTTACATTTGTATTAAATTAAAAATGAATCGGTTCCCGTTTTGTGTCTTTTTACATTTGAACGCTCACAACGTAAGTTTGTCCAGCTATGGTTGTGGAACTAACAGCCTTCTGCTTCCTGTTTCTCTTCAGGAGCTTAGTGACATAAACCAGATGATTCGTCAGGGTGGGGTGAGCAAGAAGCGGGCGTTCACCATGGAAGGCGATGAGACCGAGTCTCCGTCTAAATGCCTTCGGCAAGAGAACGACGACGTGCTGCTCAAACGCCTGCAGGATGTGGTCAGCGAGAGAGCGAGTCTCTGAGCTGTGGGAGGCCCTGTCTCCTTACAGACCCAACATAAAGCCAAAAACTGCTCCTTTGTGCTGCTCAACGACTCTAGAATTTAGAGAGGGATGCGACAACAATCAGTCTCTTAACTGTTCAGAATCAAGTACATTAATCGTCACCGAACAATAACTAAGCCAAAAACCATCACACTTTTACACACCAGGATTTCTGAATATCAGTGAGATTGGTATAAACCAATCAAAGAACCATGTATCATGTTTTTCATGATGCTCTTCATGCTTTGATAAGCAATAATTTCTTGTGTTATTACAGAGAGATTCTGTAGCTGTTGTTTTCTCAATCAAGTGTCATGTTACCATCATTTTTTGCAGTGAAATTCCCCAAATATATTGGTGATTGTTATTTTAATCAAGTTATTTACTGTCGCAATGCACTGGGAAAATGTCATCTCTGTGTGTGTGTGCACGCACGTGTTTGGTGAACCAGCCAGTGGCCGTATAAAAAAAGTTTTGCAGCCCTCCTGCATCCTCTGTGCAGCTTTATATTCAGAAGTGTGGTATCTACACCTTGATTACTTGTAATATTTCTCTTCAAAGTTTCATGTATTTTCTCAAAATGGTGTTCTGTTAACTGAAATTATGTTTACAGTGCATTTAATATTTTAGATATTAAATTTGGTGAATTTTTCCATCTTATGTGGTGTACAAAACTTTTTCAACACTTTTTAACAGTAATGCAGATATTATTTGGTTATGCTCGTTATTTTATTGACATTTATCACATGTTCAATGAGGTGGAAGTGAAGTGTTTTCTTTGAATCATGTGACCAGCTACAGCTAGCTGCATCTGTATTTCTCAGTATTTTCGGTTCATTTGGAATTGCAGTTTTATTCTTTTGCAAATGTTTATTTTCGTCTTCATCTAACTCTTTCTGTCCAACACTGTTGATCTCTTTGCAGTTGGTGCTTTGTATATTCTCTGAAATGCTTCTTTTGTTTGTTTATAAAAAATCCATATTTTAAGCTTAGAAACCGTTCTCTGCATTGTTTTTCCACAAAAACATTTTTGTATTTTTGTTTAGTGACTGTTTGTAATCTAGCTTTATTGTAATTGTCAGCTGTTGGTCAGTTCTGCAGTGAGTGCCTTAGCATGTACATAACAATAAAACTTTTATCAATTGTCAAAATAAACTTTTTTCTTCTTTTTCTTTTCTCACTTTTTTTGGAAAATAAAGTTGACAAATTAAAGTTTTAATTGTGTAATTGCACAGTGACCCTGATATCCTTTAATTTATGTATTTATTCATTCACAACTGAAGCTCATCTGAATAACATTTATTGAATGGCTTTTGTTTTGTTTCTAAAATATGTCTTGGTTGAAATTCAAAATCAATATAAAAACAAACGTTTTCTCTTTGTTTTCCAAAAAGTGCAAGGTGGTGTACCAGGCCCGGGACCACTTGGCCCACCCTGGCCCCACACTACTTAACAGCCAATCACAAAATTGTTATGAGATTCAATTGATCAATGGCATATGATGTGAATAAATGCAAATATTGCATAAACACCCAGTGATGCGGTCAGGACGCGCCGGCTTCCCTTTAAATATGATTGATTTTTATTTTATTTATTTATTTTTGCACCCTCAGATTCCAGGGCCCTGTTCCATAAAACAAGTTTACCAAATAAGGCAGGTTTATTTCAGTTAATCTGACTTATTGTCAGTTGATTTGGTTCAAAATAAGTCAGACTATTTAAATCAAGCCCGGCTTATTTGGTAAACCTGTTTTATGGAACAGGCCCCAGGAGTTGTATCTCAATAGCCTAATATTTATCATATACTAACAAATCATATATTAATGTAATGCTTATTCCGTTTTCAGATGATATAAAATCTATAAATTAACCCTTATGACTGATTTTGTGGTGCAGTGTTACAAATATGTATAGGACGCAATTTAAAATCAATAAAAAAATAATAATAAAGTGAAAAATGCACAATTTATTATAGAAAAATGAACGAAGTTTCGGACGCATTGACGCTAGAGGGCCGCCTTGAGTCTGAGCCAATCACAAAGCTCACAGCGATTGACGCACATACGTCATGCCCTCTCAGGCCTGCGTGACGCGCGAGCGGAGAGTCAGCTGATGTTGTGTGTAAATGAACTCCTTACGCGATTTCCAGAGATTTCCACGCAGCGAAATGTATGAAGAAATGTCAGTAGAAAGAAACTGGACGGACACCGAGACGAGGGCGCTGCTGTACATCCGACAGGACGAAGAAATCAGCAGACAAATCAGTGGAACGGTTCGCGACTCTCTCATTTACGCTGAAATATCAAGGCTTCTGCGGGCGCAAGGGATCCACAGAACCAAGCGACAGGTCACCACCAAACTCAAAACACTCAAGCAGAAGTTCCTGAAAATACACGCTCATCACAAAAACAACGGCCACGGAAGAGTGTACTGGAATTACTACGATCCCTGCAAGTCCATCTGGGGCAGCAACCGCCCCACAGACGCCTTAACGCTTCATAATATCGTCAAACTCGAAGAGCCCCAGAGCACGAGAAACGAGAGCAGATCCACCGACATCCAGGTGTCGGTCAGTCATGATGAGGAGGAGACGGACGACATGACAGACGGTGTGTTGGTGTGTCTAAAGATGCACTACTTTATAATAACTTCACTTGCATCTTCACTACATAACATACATTGATGTCAAGTTACCTAGTTTGGCATTTAATTAAAAAATGTAGAAAATAAGTATGTTTCAAAGACGTTTTATTTAAAGTAACGTTATCTTTGTAATGTTACACAGTATGCAACTACCCATAGATAGATAGATACCTCTTTGTCATACTAACGTTACCTTATTTGCATGTTTAATTGCACAGTTAATGTCCAGTTACAAAACATTACATTTAGCATTCTTAATCAAATGATAGTGTTTTAAAAATGTCCTTCTAAAGTGTTTAAATGATTAAAAATAACTTTACAGTACAGTTCAGTTTATGCTTTGTAGTTTAAAATGGGACCATTGCTGATTTAACTGAATGAGTTGATGAAAAGCGTGTCATGCATTAAATCATAAGCAATAAGTAAAACACCTAGGAAAAATGAACAATAAAATGATTTTGTTTGGCTGCATGTCATGTGACCGTTGACTTGTACCATGCCTACTTTACCTGAACGTGATTGAAGATGTGCTGAACTCGCTGCTGTGTGCATATTTGTAGTTGTTGCTCAGCCTGTGAGGAAGAAGGCCAAAAAACGTTCCATTACCGACTCTGTGAGAGATCAGGAACCTCTCCATGTGCAGAACCAGAGGGAGTACGAGGAACGCTTGCGAAGAGAAGCCAGAGAAGAGCAGAAGGAGGATCGAGCGAGTCTGATGGCCATGTGGAAAGAGATGATGGAGTTCCAAGGCAACCTCTTGAAGGAGTTTATTCACCTCCCGTCTCTGCCCTCACATCCTTCTTACCACAGACACGCTCTTCACAACCAAGGACGCTCTAGTTTCCCAAGCACTAGTTACATGGCACCCTACGACTCGCCAGGGTATGAGCACGCTCCTCTGAAGACCGGTTTTGTTTTTAGTTTTAGGTACTTTCTAATCATTAAGTTGTATCCAACTCTGCATTATAATTGAGCCAAAGGTTATTTTAGTATTATATTATTAAAAACTGCATCACTAAATACCTGTTTGAATTGGGATTAATTATATATATATATATATATATATATATATATATAAAATATTTTGCTTTATTTCAGTCAAAAACATTTTTTTATAATAATAATCTCAAATAATAGTAATATTATAGTAACACAGACTATTATTTTATTTTTTATTTTTTTGCTAATAAATAAATAAAAATGTGTAATTTTGCTAAATGGATTCAGATGTGTTAAAGATTTTTCTTGCTCATGTCCTTCCAGATATGTATGCTGTTAATGTCATTTATTTTATTAATAATAATAATTATATGTATTTATTTTATTTCTTCATATTGATCTTTGTTTTCATAAATAACACCAAAGATGCAAATGAACAATTGCGCAATACAATATAAGAAAGATGAAATATGAAATACATTTAGGATTTACAATTTTTAAGTACATTATTTTTTTCAACAGTAACATTCAAATAAGAAATTGAAAAATTGAAGGTAAAAATTAAACGCTGCCTCACTGTATGAATTAAACATGCACTTAAAGCTACTGAAGTTATTAATTCAAGAGCAGTTACTTATTTGTTTGAGTAACATTAAAGAAACTGACAGCAGCAGCTCTCACTTTAAGACCTAATGCACAGATCTAGTACATTGATGCATCTATGATTTTCTCCCCTTTACATTCATAACTGTGTTTATGTAAACACCCCCTAAGCATCATTTTGTATGTATTTGATCATTTTAGAGTAATAAGTCACGAAAGAGAACCGAATTCAGCCTATGTGTTATGTATTTGACAATCACCATTTTGCTAATTGAACAACTTTGCTCTTTCACAGAGCTGAAACTGAGAATGAAAGTGCAATCTCACATGAGGAAGAGGAGGAAGAGGAAGAGGAGAAATATGTTATTCCAGCTGAGATTACACCCGTGTTGGACGTTCAACCTGTTAGCCACGCAAACACAGCAGAGACCGTTTCACCCCCGGCGCCTACACAATCAGCAGGAAAGAGTGATCTGGAGATGTCTGTGCTGCACAGACAGGAAAGAGTCTTACAGCTTCAGGAAGAATACTATTCACTTAAAATCAAGTATCTGAAACACAAGATGTCCAAGGATCCATGACAGAACGCTGAAGAGGAGCGTTAACTCTTCTGCTCTTTCAATCTGTGAGAACTTGCTTTGCAAATGTAGATGTTCTCAGCTGGACTATCAAAATATCAATCTCTCTGTGTAACTCCTTGTAGTTCATAATCATATTGCATATTTTGACCAGTAGATGGCAAGGTGGTTACTTCATATTTTACCTGGTGTTAACAGGTAAGTCTAGTTATTATTATTTTTAAAAAATATGTGAATATTTATAAACATTTGCTCATTGTTAACAGTTTAATAGCAGTAGGTTAATTATTTAGCAAAATTCGTCCTTATTTTGTCTTATTATAAATGATTTATCCGCTTGTTAAGTCTGACATCACGCGTCAGCGGATCCGTGTCCAACCGCTCTATCAGACACAACGACAAAACAACAAAAGGCGGTAATATACATTCACAATGTGATATAATACTACCCAAAAAATTACAATCCTAACCATTAACTCCATACCGAAATCCCAGATATCCAGAAATTGAAAATATTTGGGACACTAGTATTGTTAATACCTCAAGCGAGTTGAGTCTTGGACCTGGAAACAGGACTTCTTACGAACAGGACTTCTTGTTATCTTTTATGTTACGATTTGAGTTTTTGTTTTTTTGCACATTCCAGCAGTGCAATGCGTTAGCGATAGAAACTAACGTGAGCTAGACATTACTCTCCTTATGGGGAGTATGTCCGTTTCAATTATTTTTCATTAAATTAATGAAAGCCATTGAGTCAGATACATAGTATTTAAAAAACTAAATCAAAAGCAAAAGTCTTGGTCACACTTTATTTTAATGTCTATTTCTTGCTATTGACAAATCATTTACTATGACTTTTGCCTCAATATACTCCTAATTTGCAGCTTATTAATAGTTAATATGGTAGTTGTTATTTTAGGTATTTATCATTGGTTTAGAATATGGTCATGCAGAATATGTGCTTTATAAGTACTAATAAACAAATATGTTAATAATAAGCATGTTAACGAGCACTAGTTAGTAGTGAGATACATTTTTTAAAGAATTGCTGAAAAGAGGTGATTCCCAAACAATTCTTGTTAGTCAAAACCCCTTCAAACTAAATTATTTTCTTGTAATTGTAATTTATTTTAAGTTATATTTCATATTTTAAAGCATTTGCTTGCACATCGATCTCCGATGTCAGGTAATGGTCAAAGTAGGTAAACAAATAAAATATATTTTTAAACAATTTTCTTTTCTTTTGGATTCCTTTTTATTTGAAAGTTATTTATTAATAATAAATAATGGCTTTCCCTTGTCTTTCAACCCCGTGCAGTTCCTTTGTGAACCCCAGATTGAGAAATCAATCAAAAAAAATGTTTCTGAAACCTTTGCTGTTATTTGTTCTGTCATCCATCAAGCTTTAAAAGAGACCAAAAATGGCACTTCATATAGCCTTAACCTTTAAACTCGTGTTAAAGCACACAAATCTTATGGAGCATGTTGTGTTCCTTTACAAGGCCCTTTTTGAGCTTGACAGACCTTTAGGGAGATTTATTTTTATGAGTGCATTCCCTCCACAGGGATAAATTGTAAATATGCTCTGTTCACTTGTTTCTGGCACAGGTGTCATTCATAGATAATAAGTCTGTTAAACTTCCAATAAGTTTGTTAGAAGCATTATGTCTGCAGCAGAAAGCACATATTGTAACCTTAAAGTATCTGTCAGGGCTTCACATCATGAAATGTCCATGGGGCTTTGTGGTAAAGCTGAATGTTCTATGAAATGACACCTCTGTGAAAGCATAAAGTAATTAATAAATAACTGGAATAAATATATAAGAACCTCGCAAGAGTTCTCCTGTGGTTTTCCAGCGAGAGGCTGATGAGAAATGTCAAACATAATGGGCATGATTTTCTGTGAAGCAGCTGCTCTCGGGGTCTTGCTGAGTGGGATTACACTTAACACTTCCCTCCTGGGTGAAATGTCGCCCTCAGACTCAAAGAGATGACTGTTACCAAGTGCTGCAGTCAAAATGAGAAACTGTGACTCTTCAGATGCTTTCGAGTCGGTGTAGACTCTGGGTGTTCAGCGCAGTGAAGCCCCGATCTCTAATGTCCCAGATTTGATGTTCTTCTAGAAAAATGCATCAATACTTTACTCAGAGTTTAGCTTTGTAATGTTATCGTGAATTTATGGCTCGTTTACATGGAATTCCAGAGCAAACACTTGAAAGTAAACGCTTGCATCAAGGGAATACCCAATGCTTGGTTAGTTAAAAAATTCATAGGCATTTTACTTGAGAATAAATGAGAAATTTGAGCATGCTATATCAATGCTTGCAACAGAAAATCTAGTTATTTTTAGTTTAACATTTTCTTGGATTTTAAAATATTGTGTGCCATTTTTCTTGTATTGTCTCTTATGCTTATACTGTTCTTCTGCAGCATCCTAATAGTGGGGTTTTCCCTATTTTTTTTCTAAAGCATCTGTTTTAGCAAATAACCCCCTCATATACATACACATATATATATATATATATATATATATATATGACCCCTTTAATACTGGTGTATATATATATATAGGGCTCATCCTGTGCAGTGTTGTGCAAGTTACTTCCAAACTGTAATATATATTACTTGTTACTGTTATTTAAAAGTAATGACTTACATTACAATATTACTGATTCAAAATTGTAATGCGTTAAATGACTCCTGTATTCCTTTTGAGTTACTTTCACCAAAATACAGAGAGCGTGCCGTCAGCGCAGCTGCATTCAAATACACGCAGTAGACTAAAGCTGGTCACAGCTTCAGCAAAAGTAGCCTATTACTAATTAATATGATGGAGGAAAATAGTAGGAAGTTATTTAAATTATTTGGTGTTTTCTGAGTCTGTGTCACAAAGATAAATTTCCTGACTCGCCATCTACTCTGATGCATCTTTATGGATTAAAATTCTAATGAAAGAGGATTCTTTTTCATTCTTTTTTATTTCATTAAGTGGTCATTTAAAGCATTTTTAAATCATGTCTTTTTTTGCTAAGTTTTTTTTTTTTGTTGGCGTGGACACAAATAAAAGTAGACCCTTAACAGTTCTGAATGAGGTATTACTCTTACCTTTATCCTATCAGAAAAAACGCTGTTTGCCTTTTTTTTTCCTCTGGAAAAAATGCAAGTGGTTGCACTGGTTCCTCCGTGTGCTGCAAGAGACAGCTTTATTCTCCGCACAAAGTGAATATATCATCATACCATGGCACGTGTTATTACAGCGCAGGTTTAACGTTTAAACAGTGTTATATGCTTGAAATGTTTTCTTTTATTTTAGGCAAGTTGTGGTGATTTGAAAAGGTTAAATTAATAAAAAAAACCGAACATTACTTTTAAAAAAAACCCAAAACTTAATATTTATTGAACAAAAATGCTCCAAGCATTTTTCTAAATTACCTTAATAAAAAAACTAAACGAAATATTATTATTTTGACATTACACAAACATCTGAACTATTTTAATAGCGGAAACAGCATGAGCTGTTGGTGGTAGAAGGACCACTGTCCAGTGCGAGCCGGGCGGAGCTATTAGCCTCGGACACAGAGTCTGAAATAATTTCCACTGTTGGGCCAGTAGCCTCGCGACACTTCTGTAAAACCTGCC
>JAUMHI010000041.1:17714653-17724730 GCA_032359435.1 Enteromius unitaeniatus | reverse complement strand
TATACATTACCATCACTCTGTTCTCCTACTTGATAATGTTCAGTGCTTTGCTACAATCTGTATTGTTAAAAGCGCTACATAAATAAAAAAAAGTGAAAAATGTGTGTGTATGTATATAAAATACACACACATTAAAAATAAAACTCATTACAATTAAACTTTCATTATTTTATTGTTTGTATGTTTTGGAGAGCAGTCTGAAAGACACTTCCCTTTTTAACACTGTTGGCTCATTTATGTTTATCTGCTTGTGTTTTCCCTATTTTTAAGTCACTTTGAACAAAAGCGTGTGCAAAATGTATAAATAATATAAACATTTTTCATTATTCAATACTACTAAGTGCCAACATCTGTCAACAACACTGATGCCGTTGATATTATGAGGGATGAGCCATTTTTTCACACGCTAGAAGTGAAATCTGAAAAAAGGCATAAGAAATCTGGACAGTTATAGTGTTAAACTACATGCAGATTTAGCAGAGACAGAATCATGCAGAGATAGGCCATAAAGCATTAGCATACGGTGCTTAGAAGCAGCAGTGAGTGACGGCTCTCTCCTGCCTCCTGGCCACAGACTGCCATCTCCTCCCTGCTGCTCCTGAGGCTTTTGTGCTCGGCTGTGATCCGGGGATCCGAGATAATGTTCTGTTTGCTCGTTCTGGCTTTAACATGCCCAGTTGTCTCTGTACCGCCAGGGGGTAGCAAGCAGGATGAATAGAGAGCAAGCCCATGTTAAGGTTCTTCCCTTGGGGGCTGGCACTGGCAGAAATCATGTGGAGCGACAGCCGCACTGCTATCAACACTAGAAGGGGGATGTATAGCTAGTTTGTTCTCACTTTTCAACTCTTTCAAATGTTGGACTGTGTCTATTTGTATACTCTGCTAAAGTCAGATGAATTAAATGGCATTTATTTCAGGAGTATTCCAATCAACAGAAATCACTAGAGAGTCTGTGCAAAATAGTATAAAATACAATTTAAGTACTAATTAAATCAAAATGTTATATATTTGATAAAAAAACGTGAATAAATGTATTTTAAGTTTGCTTGTTGTATTTCAATTTAAATAAATAATTGTGAAAAAAATTATTGTTTAAATGTGAATAAAAATCAATATTACTAAATAAATATTTGTGATTAAATTAAAATAACAAAAAATTTAAATGAATGTACATCTAACAGTACAGTACTATATAGACCAAATAATGAAATTCATTTTCCATTGCACATGGTATATTGATAATATTCATATTTAGCGTATATGAAAATTATCCGTTGCATCTAAACGATTGAAAACCTCTGATTTTTTTCCTCCTTGATTTTGTTTTTTTAGGGCTTTCTTTACTTTTAATGCTTTTTATTGACTTTTAAACTGCTTGTTCTTTGTGATTCCTAAGGACTGGTTAAAAGAAGACCTACACAGGTGTTTGTGTTCAAAACAGTGCTGTAGGCTGGTTTATTGCCGTAAGACTTTCACTTATCAGTTAATGATAGAGGAAATCCTTTTTAAATGCAAATTTAAAAGTCGTTAGCAATTTTAGGTTGGGCATACATGATGCAATTTATTCTTTTGTGCAAGTTCACAACTGTGGATTTCTTCCCGATTTACGATTGCTTGCATCGCTTTTTTGACGTATCCCAATGCTCCTTCTTTAGATTTTATTGTATTAATTGATAATCGAACAAACTGCTGAATAATTCGTCATTGAATAATTATGTTTTACATTGATGACAGATGATTTCATCCAAAAGCTACTTGCATTATATTCAAAGCAGCCATTGTATGAAGTTCATGCATTCCTCATCCCAGTGTTGTAAGCGTCATGCTCTACTTTTCAAGCTGCGGGAATGGACTGTATAGAATAGAGTGCTTCAGGGATCAAATGTTTGTTTACTAAAACCCAGAAAAGAGTTGTCCTGGTTTCATCTTCCTGTTGAAAGGGTGTTTGTAGATTCGGTTTTTGGCTTAATGTCTGTGATGAACACAGTTCATGCTCAATTCATTTTTGTGTTTTATTCTGACATAAAATATATCAGTAACACCCCGTTTTGTTTTTCGGTAAGCTGTTACTTGTCTTGAAAAAGGCAGTTTTGAGTTTAAAGGGGTCATATAATGCCAATTTTCCACAAGCTGATATGATTCTTTAGGGTCTTAATAAAAAGTCTGTAATATAGTTTGTTTAAAATTTCTCAATGGTAGTGTAAAAAAAACACTCATTTTACACCGTCAAAACCAGCTCTTTTCAAAACACTCTATCACACTCTTTATTTAGCTGAATTCGTAGTCCTAGACTTTACATTCACAGTGAAACTTGCTAATTAGCACATTATTAGGAAATGCCATTTGTAAAGATTCATTAAAAGACATTATATTCACTGCTTCTGAGGCTGGATCATGAATTATTCACGCAAAAATAAACAGAAATAAACGTTTTCTTCAGAACCAAACATAAATTAATGTTAATCCTCCGCGTCTTCAGTCTCTCAGATGTCGGTGGTAAATCACTACTGCTCTGTTCATTATTACATTCAACAACAAATCACCTGAATGTCTCAGGAGTCTTGCTTGTGTCTGCGTCTCGGTCTGATGACGGCTCACTCAGGGCGGGTCTGAGGTAAGACACCAGATCAGTCTGTGTGACACGCTGCTGTCAATCAACAATCGTGGGAGGGGTCTCCGATTGTGTGACATCACACAGTCAGACGGCTCGATTTGAGAAAGGGGAAAACATTTAAGGAGATTACAAAAAAAAACACTGGGTGGAATTTTATCACTGTAGGGTGGTTGTGCCAACACACAATTAATTTCAACAACTTGTAAAAGTGCAACAGGCATTATATGACCCCTTTAAATTGGATTAATGAAGTTGTGGACATTAGGTAAACATAATCATCTTAAATCTCAATAGTTGCTTTCACAGTCTCATTGAGGTTTATAATCACAGCCTCGCAAACTATTCCACCTTAAACGTTGTGGAGCAATATATATCTCCATCTGGCAAATATGCTAATAGCAGAGTTGAAGTCATACAATCATGGTGTAGTTCATGGGTTTTTTTTACAAAATATATAAGTTGTGTTTAAAAAAAGTTCTATTATGATGAAGCACATTAATCCAAAAGCCAGTGGAAAAATCTTACTGGGTTTTTGTGGCGTGAACGAGTGATGCACATGTTTGAGCTGGCCTAAAAACGTGTTATTCCTGTAGTACTTTAAAAATGTATGCATTTGATTTAATGTTGACTTATGTGCACTAGGTTACTTAATTTCAAAAGGCAACATGTGGCAAACTGGAGTTAATTCTGCAGATTACTACCAATGAATTGTTTAATACTATTGACTGCCCTAATCTTCATCTAAAGCTACCTAGTTAGCGCCAGTGTTGTGTTATTTGTCATTATCTGTCCTTTATGATGACTTGACCTGCTTGGATGATGAGGAACTGTGAAGTCATCTAAGCCGCGACAGCACAGCTCAGATGGGATAATCAGTTAATCCATTATCTGCTTAGCCACGGAGGTGACTGGCCATGTGTGTGTCATTGGCTCTTATTTAATGATGAAGAGACTTTTCACAGGGAGCGAGGACTAAGAGGCGGATTTTCAAGGCCAGGTTTCTGTCGGCTCCAAATGCCCTGCAGTGTCCTTTCCGCCGGACTATCCTTGCCTGACCCCCCGATATGATGAAATACTGAATCAGGGTTGCCATTTATATGCCCTGTTATTGACAATGGTAAAGATCAAAGAAGAAAATCTTGTAAATCCTCGTTGTGATTGCTTCTGTGGCAAAACATGTTTTCTCAGTTACAAAATGCTGCATCTTGGTATTCCCCTTTCATCTCCAAATCCATCTCTCCAAAGTTTCACGGCGAAAACACCCTGAGCCCAACCGTTCTTAGAGGCCTGACTGTCAAAGTAGGATTTTTTTTTCTTCTTTCAGGAGGGATTTTATATCTGTTCTGAAGCCTTTCCTCGTCTTTCTTTCAGTCACACAGTTTGACGTCTCTCTTCCGTAGGCAACGGGAGTCGTGTCTTGTTGCACAGAAGTCATAGTGAGAGGTGTGTGCGGGTGTTTCTCAGTCAGGAGATTAGTATTAGCGTTGGATTAGCAAAGGCCGCTGCCTTCTCAAGCTCCTTGTGTATATCGTCTAAATGTAGCGTTGTGTGTGTGAAGCGAAAACACTGAGACACCTATATACTCAATTATATGTTAATACAACACACACACACACACACACACACAAAATTATTTACAAAAAAGAATTGCACATTGGGCATATCAACATATATATTTATATATATATTTTTTTTATATGAATTTATATTGATGAATTTATATGTGAAAAAATCTAATATATGTATTCATTTTAAATTTATATTATGGTTTAAGATTCATGCATTAATGTTTAGAAGTTTTTTCTTTTCTTTTATATTCAGCATAAACACATTTAGAATTTTTATTAATAAGTATTTCTGTTTCTTTTTAAACTTTCTATTCACCAAACATATGCTGGAAATATGTGTCAAGAGTACCACAAAAATATCACTGAAGATCGAAGTATGTCATAAATACCTTTGTTAAGTTTATTAATAATGTTTTATTATTTTTATGATTAATAAAGTGCATCCTTTAAATATACTACTTCAGATATAAAAGTGATTTTTTTTTTTACTGGCACAATAATGTAAAATAATAAGAAACTGTTATTTGTCTCTGTTTTGTAAGTGCTCTCTCTGTGTGTGTGTGTGGTGTACCGCTGTGCTATGATGATTTAATAACAGCCTAGAGATGATTTCACTAGCACAGATCAATGTTGAGCGGCCGGAGAAAGAAAATTATTGCTCTGCACTCCCAATACCTTTTACTAGAGAAGCCTCTCATAGCATCCCATTGCACCACTTTTATAAAACTGATGTGGAGGAGTGGAAAATCATATAAAAATGCTATTTATTTTTCATCTCCTTTTATATTACACTTGTGCACTTTTCTCCCTTTGTCTCCCCAAAGGTCTCAAGGTATTGTTCAGGATGAAATGCAGACAAATGCAGTGTTTTCTGTATGCGTTTTCTATGGTGCACCACGCAGCTCTCTAAGAGAGATGAATGAAAAACATATATGTGTTTTGACATGCCATTATATATTCAGTATGGGTTGTGCAGTGGTATCCAATACGAATAAAATGTACCTTCCATTTCTTAAATATATAATATTAAAAGTGCAAGATGATGGATCAGCAGAAGTTTTGTGCTGGAAGAAGTACAGGGCAAATTTTAAATGCATATAGTTTTATAAGTAGAAGCATAGCAAGCACAAAGCCACAAAACGTCCGTTTTAATTTTATGTTCTCAATCATTTCAAAATTAGTTAACTACATAATGCAGTCAAGGAAAGATTTCACTTCACTGATGGAAGAAAGCTGTCTTTGTGACACGGACAATGTGAGATTTAACAGTCTATTCAGAATGCAAATTAACTCTCAGGTCCTTTGTATGAGGTTTGACGTCCAAAGCCAGATTGCCAAGATTATTTAATTGTTTGTCCTATTTTCAATGAGTGCAAGTGAAAAGAGGCTATTATATTTGTAGGAATTTCCAGAAAATGGTATTCATGCAGGTTATAATAGTTGACAGGCAATCATTTTGACAAATTATGTTTGTGTACTTGAGAGCACATACACAGAGACTCAGGATAGCAAACATCCTATCCACTGCCATAAGCTTCTACTGCACAGATGAATATTTTTAAATGTGCTTGAACACATGAATTATTCATGTAGTTAAAATCTTAATTCCCAGGACAGGGACTGCTGAAATCCAGACTGGCCTACAAAGAAGTTCTGTTATGTTGCCTTTAAACATGGTAAGGAACATCTTAAACTTGATTATAAGTTTAATTTAGATTTGGATATGGATAATGTAATTTAGTTTAGTTCATTAAATTAGATTAAATTTCATATGATTTAGTTTTTTTGTATCCAAGAATTAAGTACAGTGTGTAAATATTGTCATACATCATATTCTTCATCCCAACTAGACTGACACAGCAGCAAAACAGTTTGAAAAGCATTGATATTTTGTTGCTCCTAGTTTGTTTCTATTATGTATTGTCTATACAAATAAATTAGTGGGGTCCAGTGTCATTTATCTCATCAGAAGAAAGTCATACAGTTTGAACCCACATGATCGTCATTTTTAAACTACAGAATTAACATTAACATAGGTGAACTATCTCTTTATTTGTATTTTTTTCATTTCCATTACCTTAATATATCTCCTTATATTGAATTTATCCATTTTCGTTGTAAAATTGAAATCTAATCTAGGCCTTTGGGGAAGCGCTCATCAAATCATCTGTAATTGGCCATATTCAGCCACTACGTGATTGAATCAAAAATATATTATCTACCATGTGCACTTACAAAGAATATTGTGCTTCTAAGTTCCTAGTGTGTTTTCAGACTCTTTTCAGCCTGGTCCTCGTCTGGGCCCTTTGGTGCTTTTTTCCAAATGATAGCCTCTTAATGTGCTCAGCACATAAGATTATGACTATTGATCTCGCACTCATTAAATTATGTCCAAGGTAGTGCATCAAAATTGATCCATGCAGTTCTTTAGATGAGTAATGGCCTTCCATCTTGGCTCAAGTTTCACCCTACACTTCCCTTCTCCACCACATTTCTACCCCTAAATGCTTTGAACTAACAGTGAGGTCTTCAGGTTGTTGTCTGCATCCTTGAGATGCGGTCCTGACATCAGACGAGTTCAGCAGAAAGTCGCTTCATTTCCACAAGAGGTCTTTGTCCCGGGAGCTCTCGCTTCTAGCAAACAGCAGGGGGTCTCGAGTCTCTCGAGCACATATGCGCTGGTATTAAAAGGCCGTAGAGGCGCTTCTCCAACACTGAGGTGAAGCTGATATTACACACATTAGTCGTCTCATTAAACGGCTCCGCGGGGAGAGACGTCGTTTGAGTTGTTTTAATTGAAAGAAAAGTCATGGGAAGGAGCAATGGGTCCATGTGAAGTTATGGAGAACCTATCCAGATGCTAGGCAAACAAAATGAGCTACCCGAAGTTTCACGACTGTGTAACCGATTAAAGACAATGTTACAGATCTTCATTAAACAAAAGTTGGTTTGATTAAACTTCATTCGCAATTACGACTGTTTGTGAAGGTGTTTGTTTAGCTTGACACCAGAAGAGTTAGTTAATTGAACTGGAAGCTGTAGCTCAGGCATGATTTGGGTTTAAGTTCTTTCCGTTTTGTCAGTTTACAAACCCTTATAATCTTTGTGTGCTCACTGACTCAAGTGGAATAGTTAATTGATTCTGACATCATTTATGTGCCCTCATGTTGTTCTGAAAATATATGACCACCTTGTTTTCTGGAACACAAAGGAGACTGTCCCTGTCTTTAAAATTAATAGAAGAATGAAAGTCTGTAACACTTTATTTTACAGTTACACACATTAGTTGCTTATTAGCATGAATGTTATTAGAAAATTTGCCATTTATTAGTTCTAATTGAGCACATATTAATACCTTATTCTACATCCCTAATCCTACCCAATACATAAACTTAACAACTAGCTTACTAACTATTAATAATCAGCAAAAATAAGAATTTATTGAGGGAAAAGTCATAGATAATAGCTAACAAGTGTAACCTATTCTTAAGTGTTAAATGGTATGTTTTGGCATTGATAATTTAGTAAATCTGTAATTATTGTTCAAACACTGGGCCCGTTGAAGATGCACTGTAACACTGCATGAAATATTGTAACTTAGTTTGTTATTTATTTATTTTTTTAAGTTGAGTTGGGAGTTGGAGCTTTACTTGTGATTTTAGTCAGAAGTTCTTATGAACTCTTCTAAGCTCACTCACTCAAGAATATGACTGACACTTGGACGTTTTAAATAGATAGCTGACCCCAACAAGTTTCCGTGCCTTTTTTTGAATTCACAAAATCCTTCCAGTTTAAAATTACAGGAGGGTGTGTAAACAACAGCAGAGTTTTGTTTCTGACTGAACTATCCCTTGAACCTATGAAAAATTAATACAATGTCATTGGTCTTGTAATTATGATAAGAGGTGATCGAAGATCCCAGTGAGCGATACCACACAAATAACCCAATAAACTGTAACACCCATAACTTCCTGGGTGCTGGAGTATCTGATCTGACTGACCACAATTTCCTGTTGTGTTGTAAAGTGCATTTAATGAAGGAGAGAACGTGTTAGGATGTGGCATGCGGGAAGAATTAAAATGAAGTTCTGGAGGAGTTTTGAAGGTTGTGGGGCCTATTTGCAATGAGAGTGAAAATGAATATTACCTGGAAGCTTTGATAAACAACAGACTTTATATTATGAAAATATGAACCAATATAAAAACTTAAATACAGCCAAAATATAATCAGAAGGACGTGGGCATAAAAGCTTTTCAGTATGGCAATGAACTGTCAAGGATGCTTTTTAATAAGTGCATAATCTTGGGTTTTTATTGATAGACAGAGCTTAATGTATGTGCTTTCTGGACTAAGTAGAGTTTTTTCAAATATAGCTGCTCTAATTTAACCATATACATCATATATGCTAATAAAACTCTTTGTTGTGATGGAAATTAGTGTACTGAGGTGTGAATGTAATTTGTTTAAAAAATGTTAATATATAATTTCAAGCGCTAAATATGTTGAAAAGGTATCTGGATATTTATTCATTAATCTATAATTAATTAGTCAAAAGAGTGAAATAATCATATAATATATATAAAAAATTGCTCTATCAACAAAACGTAATATTTTTTTGTTATGGATTTAATAATGTTATATTTTGTATTAAATATATTTTATTACTGTATCTTAAACAATTACATATCATTTTGGAATTTGTCCTTGTTTAACAAATTTAACAAAATGTAACAAAAAAGTGGCCATAGTTGAAGAAACCTTCCGTGACGTGGTTATAAAAATCACATCATACACTTGAAGAAACATTGTAAGGTATTATAACTTTATAATTTGCATTAGGAGGTTGTTGAAGATTCCAGACATGCAGTTTAATCGATAAGCTGAGAACTAATATTTATACATAATGCATGAATTTAGCACCACACAAACATCTTTCTTGCCCTCTAGTTTGCCAGAGACATATTGAATCCTTAATAGCCAGTCCATCTCTCTGGTGATTAGAAAACTCTTTTTCTGAACTCATAAAAATACACTAGCTAATTCCTATTTTACCATTTTCACTGTTTTTCAATATCGCCCAAAGAAATATCATTAGCTCACACTCTTCTTTTTTTTTAAGCAACGCCTCTTAAATTGTCCAACTCGACCCAGCAGGCTTTGAGCCGGCCAATTAAATGTATTGACTAACCGAGAAATGTTCCCTTCATGTAGAAGAAAAGAAGAGAGGATGGCACATTGCATGCATTTGACGGTGGACGATCACGCTTATAAGAGTTCTTTATGACCTTTCCGATGAGTGTGGTAAATGGTTGAAACCTTCAGGCACAGAGTAAATATTACACACACATTCAAGCTGTAGAAAGGCCTCCTGGTGGCTGTAACTATTGGCAGGTGTGTGTGCGTGTGTGTGTCCCACCTCTCACAGCAACAGAATGATTTGCACCTACAGTATGGAGCATTTCAATCCACAGAGTTTATTAACTCTGCTATCTAACACACACTCCTCCTTCTTTTTGGTATTTAGTTGCCATCTCTTTGCTTTTATGACAGCAACAGTTGAGCTCCAAAAGTCTGTGCAAAACCTGATGATCACGTTTTCCAGCACGATTTGAGAATAATCTAAAAAAACGTATATACACTGTATATAAAAACATTTATGTATATTATTAGGAACACCGTAATGATATAGGTGTTAGACCCCCTTTCGCATTGTGCCATTGATTCAACAAGGTGCTAGAAGCATTATTTAGAAATGTTGGCCCATATTGATAGGATAGCATCTTGCAGTTGATGGAGATTTGTGGGATGCACATCCAAGGCACGAAGCTCCCGTTCCACCACATCCCAAAGATGCTCTATTGGGTTGAGATCTGGTGACTGTGGGGGCCATTTTA
>JAUMHI010000041.1:17694649-17714553 GCA_032359435.1 Enteromius unitaeniatus | reverse complement strand
TTGTTCTGAACACAGTTCAAATACATATAGCACCTCAATATGGTAAAAATATAACTATACGGTTTTAAGTAGCCTGTTAGTAGTAGTTTCAAAATCTCAAATGCACACATGCTATAACTTAAATCACATATGCATACTATAATTATAAATCATTACTCCTGTAATAAAAATCAGTGTGAATATCCAAAAGTTCTGCCACAAAACCATGGTGCAGTGAGTGTTACTACAGTAAATCCATGGTAAATGATGGCGAAGTGTAGATTGAAAAGCCTTGACTGTCTCATTCGTTGCACACAGTGTTTCTCCTGTTTGTCTTTAAACTAGTTGAAATCAGTAATTTCACACTAACATCAGCCCTATCTCAAGGTCTTCTTTAGTGCTTTAATAACGAGTTTTTCTTTCCATGTGGCTTGTTGAGATGTCATCTTCATGTAGATATTTTTTTTTCGTGTCGCTTAAAATACACATTGAATGCACTGGAGTCTGTATACCAGTGCACCCAATCTAAAAGCAACCCACATGTTATGGTTATTAATAGGAGCACTGAGATGATCCATACCTCAGAGTTAGAGTTTTGAAGATGCGCTAGTTTTCACTGCTTTCCCTTTTACATTTTATAGGTTATATGTGAAAGATTAGATAAAATTGAAAAAAAAAAAAGACATGGCAGTTTGTTTGAAAGTGATTTCAAAGTATTTGCAGGGGGTTGTTTTGTACTCCTTGGTTAAGAAGCTTGCTAAAGCTATTAATTTTCTTTATCAGCATGAAGATGGCAGGCTATGATGAATGCTGCTGGTGTTTTTGCTGTTTCCACCCTCTTCTCATGCTCCCTCCAAATACAATATTTGATTGTGTGGTGTTGATTGGCAGTATCCCTGACAGTTTTTCAACTGTTAGTTTACTTAGCAGGAGATCATGCCTCGTGTTTTGTCAAAACCACACGTCTATACATCGACTTTATCCATCACTCTTTGTTTTAAGCATTCAATGCCTATTTATGCCTTTTTCTCCCTAGTAATAATACACAACTCCCTAACAGCCTTTACTTTATGATTGTGTTTTTAATTGCACACTAACTGATCTTTCTTTTAAGACTGCATGCAACATGTTACTGTAGCAACCCACTTGTGTTTGTGAAAAAAATGTTTTTATCCAATTTGTAAAAAAACCTCTTAAAATAGAAGGAAGTACACCAGATTTTAGTGGTTAAAAGTAAAAGTGTGTGTTGTTTTATAATTATATATACATATATATATATAACAAATATCAAAATTTTTAATATATGCATATAACCTATGTTTGTTGCCATTTTCTTGAAAGACGGAATGGAGATGATGTTTAAAACTGTTCCAGTTTGGAAAGACTAGTAGCAAAAAATGACACATTTCATCTTTACATTTGACAGGGTCATTGGTCCAGACCTTTCCACAGCACTAATAAATATTGCTCAGTTGGATCAATGATGAGTGGTTCACTTAAAATGATCATTTTAGTTAATAGATGCCTGGAAAAATGTGCCATTCCGAGAATATTTCTTGCCTGTTGGGCTACTCCTCTTGGCTCTCTCTGCAGTCTATTAGAGACCGAGGGTGAGTTATACTGTCCAGTGAAATAGAATCATAGACAAATAGAATCAGGTGGGAAAGAAAACTAAAATACCATTAGTCGTAATTTGCCCCCATCAGACCTGCATTCTGTCTCTATCCACTGTATCATCTATCACTTCTCTTTCTTACACAGGCCTCATGTGCACCTGCGTCTGGTCAATACCCCCCAGCCATTAGTTGATTTATCATCATTATTGTCTTTTCATACCTGCGGTTTATTTGATGAAGCTTTAGAGCGCCAGGCTTCCAGCCGCTATAATGGCTAACTCTCCTTCATAGGGACTGTAAATATGTTACGTGAAAAAGCTGAGGATATAAAGTGAATGAGAAGGCGGGCAGGGGGAGGGGATAAAGAGGAAAGCATCAATCTTTTTAAACTCTTCATGTGACATAAGCATTATTCCTTCCTATATTATATGTGGTGCTTGCTATGTAAACCTCTTTGTACAAACCCACAAGTCTAAGGCTGGATTCATCTTACGCCTTCAAACCTGTAGCTCTTGAGTTACTGAAGCTTTTTGAGTGGAAAGGGAGACTAGTGAACAGTATTGCTTTACTAATATTTGAAATTCTTTTTTACTGTCATTTTATATTTCATTTTAATTTGTTAGTCTACATTTATAAACATTTTATGTGCTTTTTGATTCGTTTTATATTTATATTTGTTTATTTCAATTTGTTTTAATTAGTTGTAAAGGCTGCTTTTCTATTTTTTGGTTTAAAGTGTTAAAATTAAATATAAATATTAAATATATTTATGAAGCTTTTATTTCAGGAGTGATACAGCTGTGTTTGGTCATTATCTATGTTTTTTTTGTTTCACTTAAAAACTCTGCTTCATAAGAGTAGCATATTCATGAATCAGACTATACTGGTTGTGCTAAGAGTTGGCATGTAAAAGTCTTTTTTATTTTAATTGTATCAACATGCAACATTAAAATCACCTTAGCAACCACATAACAACCTTCGGAACATCTTAGCAAAGACACAACAACGCACTGGCAACCATTCACCCGACTCTAGCAGTGGTGGAGAATTTTGCACAGGTTTTGAATGTAAGACAGCAGGCCTCTTTGCAGACATTTAGTGTTGGACAGAATTTTATATAAACGTAATAAAACCTATATCACAGGTCCCCCCCCGCAGCTCATAAATGACAAAGTAACATTATAAAAGTCTGTTGTCCTTGTACGTGTGCTTGATCTCACACTATATTCATTAATGCAATTGTAACATTGCATCAAGGACACTATTCTGCAGACACAGTGTGTGTGGACGTCCTCTCTTTATGAGCAGAGTCAGTATCATAGCTTCAGAGCTTTATTATTAGTTCTTTGTTTGATGTGTCAGCTGTATATTGCAATATTGCTGGATGACTGTCATAAAGCTATAACCCATTATATTTAATATATCTTCATTCGTTCTTGCTGGTGAATGCAGTGACGGTTTGTCATAAAGTACAGAGTTAGCCAAGGAAGTCAAACCAAAAATGAGATCTCTCCGATATCTCAATTGTCTCGGTACTAGACAGTGATGAGATCAGGTGTAAAGAAATATTTGATTTTTAGCTTGTTTATTGTAATGCCCACTCTACCTGTATTGCATTAATGATGCAATTTTGGAATGCAATTATACACAAATTTCACTTTTGTGAACGCCTCAGTAATACTATGGTTGGCAATTTCGTTGGATTACTGTCCCGTAAATAATGAGTTAAGCTGGCAAGTTTAATGTGTCCCTCCACTTTCCTACGTCCCTGATCACAGACTGGTTTAATTAATTGAAAAGGCAGTGTAAATCTGCAATGACACACAAACCCTCATATAGCTAAACTCACGCTTCTGCCCTTCTGTCGGGTACAAGTTGCATCCAAATGTCACCTGTTAAAAACAAGTTAAAGCTGCATGCAAATGATATGCTAATGCCGCTCCCCCCTCCATTCCACAGTGTAATTGGTCCACGGCAGACGCTATGTAAATATTTTCTTTTATTTTTGATGCGTGTCATAATGGCGGGGAGACTAATTGAGTTTACTCGAAGTGTCGCCTGGTTTCAGCCTCAGATTGTCAACAGTGCACGGGGAGTGTGACAAGGGAAAGTGGATCTCGTACGCTAATGACACGTTGCACGCCAGCGAGTCACGCATTCGCACGGCGCCAATCTAACAGCTAAAACCCACGACCTGAGCACTCTAGGCTGCATTTACGCTTACAGGGCTTACTGTCGGTATGCATATTGCAGTACGGCGATTCAGGATTTCTGAATCCACTGGCATAAAATTGAAAAAGGAGAATTTGTTCTGGCCTGAACCATAACAAATAAGGATGTATGGGTTGAATTTTTTTTTATTTATTTGTTTGTGGACTAAATTCTTAAGCTCGTAATCAAATCAAATAATTTATTTTGTATATGTTTTTTTTTTTATTTAAGGAAAGTTAAATGAAATGAGATTTAATAAAGTATACTAGCCTAGCTGTTTCTGAAGCCAAAACAACTGAAACAAAAACATCAATTCTATTTAGAGACAGCTTTAATTATTTCAGCCTGATTTGCTAAATGTTAAGTTTATTAAATAATTATAACAAATATTTTATAAAAATTAAATATACTTTAAATAATTTTGATTAGGTCTGTATAGTGTGTATGTGTATATATATATATATATATATATGAAGAATGATAAAAATCATGTTTTTATTTTATTATTTGTATTGTTTTAATATTATTGCAATTATAAATTTTCAGGTCAAAATGCACAATGAAAACAGGATTTCTGGGAATTACCCACATATAAATATATATATATATATATATATATATACACATTAAACATTACATATATATAAAATGTATGAATGTGCATATATTTTGCAGTGTTCACAAAGTACATTACAAAGTAATAAAAAATATAAAAACAATATGAAATCATTATGTGAAAATATCATATATCTGAAATATGTATTATTTCATTGTTAAAATACCTCCTTTTATCCGACCCTAATGCGCAGCGACATTTGTTTGGTCTTGTGTTTTGTGAATTGTTGTGAATTTAGGCCAGGACTACCTGTTCGCTGAACAATGGCAGCTGGGGCATGTTTGGGAAGTCTGATTTGAAGTCTGTGTGGTAGTGGAGCAGAAATGACATGCTTCAGCTTTAACTGAAGCTATTTATTCTAAAGTGCTTTGATCTGTCTGTGACTGCATGCGTTCTTCGTAGCATTAGTTGAAATGCAGTTGACCAGTGAGATTAGGCAAGAGCAGCGTGGTGCGAAACGCATGCCAGCACGCGCGCTCTCGTGCCCAGAGACTTCAGAGGGCCACAGGGAGAGATCTTCATTTGTATTTGCGGCATTTGATTAGTCTTGCCTGTCAGGCTAATGATAGATCAGGGCAAATGCGCCCGCAACTCAACTCCTAATGGAACGCTACCATTCCCCCCGCTGGCCCCGGAAGCATTTTACTCGATCAACTCTGGCCCCTGGAGTGTGAAAACACACAAACACACACAGCACACACACGCTGACACTGATCATAACCTACACAGCTCAGCCTGGCGCCCCGTGACCTCCGTTATGCTCTGAAAAACACACACAACCTTCGTTCTGCCTCAGTGGTCCTGCCGTTGCCCCGTTTGCCACAGGGTACCGATGTTCTTGATGCCAGCTGACGATCCACAGAAGAGCAGGCTGCTGTAGAAAGTGGATCACCTGCTTTTTGTTTTTCTGCTTTATTTTTTATTTCACTGCTCATGTGTTTCAAGGACGCTGATGCGTGTGTGTGTGTGTGTGTGTGTGGAGTTGCGATGAATGCTCTGGACACTTGACCCCATGGGCGTTTGTCTCGAACCTGCACTACGCGTGGATCCGATGCTGCTGTTCTGCTTTTTGCAAGGTCGGTTTGTCCTTTGTGTTTACGTAGTTTGTGCAGTTTTAGTGGGTTAGTAATGTTCATAGTTAGTGATTTAAACAAACTTCTATCCTAAATATTAAATCTCAGTTAACTCATCTCACTTCATTTCTGCTGTCTGTATGCTTAGTACCTGAACCGCTGAATAATGTTCAGGAGGTTATGTGGTGTGTGCAAAATGGGTCAAAAAAGGCACCAAAATGTTATAGAATTACAGACTATCCTAGCAACTACAGAAACGTTTTACGAACACCTACTGACTTGACCTTTTGACCTAATGACCTATTGACTTTGTTCATAGCATAAATATTTATTTATGTTTATCTTAATTGTTTGTTGCTTATATTAGAATTCGATTTATTGTCTTTATTGTCACATGCACAAGTTAAAGGGAATAGATTTTTTAAAATCTTTTATGAATTTTTTATTTTTGTTAAATCAAATTTTTTAGTAGAATATATAGACAAATGTTTGTTTATAATAACAACAAAATTTTTATAATTATTTATAATAATTATTTTTAGATTTTATGTTATATATAATATATTTTTATTTAACATTTATTTTAATACATTTAATTTAGAAATATAAAATGAATTATATAATAATTACAATAAAAATAAATAAATGCATACTGTAAGTAAATACAGTGCATACTGTGGTTAATATTCAATTATTATTTTAAAGTTTAATTATAGTTTATTTTAAAATAATATATATATATATGTATATATATATTTTTTTTTTTTTACATTCAATGTTTTTTAAAGAATCGCTATGAGGTTTAAGGGTAGGATTAGGATATATCATATTTTTGGTTTCAGCTCAGTATAAAACAAAAAACATGAGAAGAGAATCCCTACTGTAACAGAAAAACAAACACGTCTGTGCTTGTGTGTTTGTGTGTGTTTGACCCACAGTGATGGGAAGTTCAGATAATACTGAGGATATCAAGTTAGGAAGCAGTGCTGAGAAGAGCTTAATTGCTTCTAGAATATCAGCAGAAAGTGTGTGTATGTGTGCACTTGTGTGTGTGTGTTCAAATCATCTGGCGTAAAAGTCACAAGCACTAGTTTCTCTGCTCAGTAATGAGTAACACCACAGGAGGAGCTCTCGCGAAGCCTGCTGACATCTACACACACACACACACACACACACTGGTTCCACCAGGGTGCCCTGAAGCTGTAATATGCAGAGAGATGTGACTGGTGGCAGAGTGCAGTTGAGGGAACGACCATTTGCATTCTGAACCTATTTGTTCTCATTAAGACTCTCTCTCTCCTGGTCTGATTTGTCTCTCTGGGCCCCTAAGCTGCAAATAACACGTAAGGCTGCACCTTCAGCCCACCATGGTGAGACTACAAGCACTTTAATTAATAAATAAATTAATAAAGCTTACTTAATGGTTGGATGCCCAACAGGCTATGAGGGATGAACAAAGGCCAGTGACAAATGACATTTCCTTTCATCCAGGGGTCCCTGTGTGAGTGTTACCTGCGTTATGAATAATTTTTCACTGGCTTTTTATGCAGTCTGTCAGTCTGTCCGGTTCTGAATATTTAATACACCGATCTGACTGAGCAAAAGACGGCTATGATTACAGGACAGTTATTTCTCTTTGAAATGCCGAAACGCTTTGAAACACCCGCACAGATGCAGACACACGCTTATGTGACTTCCTGTTATTTCTCTGTTATTAAGATCTGTCTGTATTTGCCCTGTTGGAAACACCAGCATATGTAGTGTGATTCGATTTGTCTGTCTGTCTGTCTATCTATTGTTCATTCGTTTGTTTATTTTGTCTGTCTATGAATATATATAATTCTATTTATCATCATTTCTTTGTTCGTTCTATCATTCATTCTATTTATCTGCCATTCTCTTTGTTGTTTTCTAACTGTCTGTTTGTCTGTCTGTCATTAATTGTGCGTTTATTCTATCATTTATTCTATCTATCTATCTGTCTGTCTGTCTATCTATCCATCATTCTGTTGTTCTACCTACCATCATTTGTTAATTCGTTTGCTCTATCATTCATTTTTTTTATCTTTTATATCTTTTTCATTCTATGTCTGTCTGTCATCTTTGGAAATAACTATAAAAGGAAACTCTATCCTCTCTGCATAGCTTATCTGGACATTTTGACATTTTGACCTTTGTCAAAATCATGTAATCATCATGAAGCTGCACCACATGACGTCATGAAATCTCAAACAGGAAATGTCTCTCTCTTGCCCCCTATCTTTGACTTCATGATAGTAATGTTTGAAGTCTATTTTTTCCTCTACTGTGATCCATTGGAGAATTTACCTTTGACCTCTCTCTCTTATCACGGGCAGTCCAGTAGGAGTCCACAAAACTATGAAATTATTCTCTGACAGCTCACCATCACCCCCCCCAGCACTCTTTCAATTTTCTATATTTTTCCTGCATTTATTCTCAGGGCGGTCAGATCACTTTTCTAATATTCGACTCCTCTCGCTGTACATGGTTATACTATTCCAGCTAATTGCCTCATAGCTCAGCTACCAAAAG
Source organism: Enteromius unitaeniatus (assembly GCA_032359435.1). Lineage (NCBI taxonomy): Eukaryota > Metazoa > Chordata > Actinopteri > Cypriniformes > Cyprinidae > Enteromius > Enteromius unitaeniatus. Next base: position 17,706,505 of record JAUMHI010000041.1, on the reverse strand, counting down.
GCCTCCAGTGTCGATTGTTAGCTTTATCACGCAGAGAAAAGGCTAGGATACATTAGCATTTAAATTAGCTGGAGACGAATGCTAATAGAGAGGAGTGACACTGGCGGTCAAAGAAGATACAATCTGTAGCACACTTTAAAGAAGTACCTTTCAAAGGCGGTCACTGGTTTGGGATATTTTCCTCAGTCTTTTATTCACATTTTCTCTGAGAATTAGCATGCTAATTGTTAATACGTTAATGTTAATGGTGTTAGATTATTATTATTATAGTTAATTAACTACATTTCATTGCTGTTTAATTGTCAAAGTACTGATGTAGCTGGTCTGTTAATGCCTCTTAAGAATGTCAGTGACTGTTAATTGTAAGAATGGCTGTAGTTCAAGAAATTATTTTTCTAAAAATGTAAAGTGGACTGTAGAGGTTATTCAACCATATTAAGTGAGATTCCATATATATATAGATATATATATATATATTTGGAATTTATATATTATTTAAAAATATATTATTTTTTTGGAAATTTCACTGTTTAATCTAAAAAAATTATTATTTTACATAAATACACATTATTTAAATTAGCTTTTTGAATACATAATTACAGGAGAATATATTATGATACATTATACATATTAAGATATTAATATTATAATAAATATTATATTAATTATAATTATTTAATTATAATATTAATTCTTGATAAACTATTTCTTTAAATATATTTTTCTATTTCTTTGTAAGTGGCAAAAGGCAGTTGGTGCACCTTATGGACCCTAAAAACAGTCATGTAAGGTGTAATGGCCGTGGCTACACACATATTTTGTCACATGCATACACACTTTGAGGCCATTATTGTCCATATGGTGCAACGCAGCTGGTTCAAACGTATATGTGTGTGTGTGTGTGTGTAGTAGTGCAAGGTAAACTCAGCCTCTCCTCTCTCAGGGTGAAATTGCTGTCTTTGTCCTTGTGGGTAAAAGCTCTTTGCAAACCTCCTCATTTATTACCTGCTCACAGGTGCAAATGGAGCAAATCGCTGCCGTCCATCAGACAGTGGGAGGCATTGGAGTGTCCTGCTGTGCTGCTGGCCGTTCTTTACCCACACACATGCTCGAAGTGGGGGAATGGTTTGTCATAAAAAGCTCTTGTATGTTAATGTGTAGGTCTAATGCTGGAGGAGGTAATGGCTGGAAAAAAACTGCTGGATGCTGCTGCTGAATTCAGGAGGATGAGGCCTTGTGCCCAGCCCTACCAGAACACGCTGGTTAATGAGGCATCACAACTCCGATCAACATACGCACGCAGGCATAAACACACTCTGCCACTGGTGTAGACAAGGTTTGGAGGAGCACAGCAGCTCAAATGAACCCAGAAATTAAGCATGTGACCTTGAATGTACAATTTGTCTGGTGTTTAAAAGCGTCCTCTTTACGATCCGCAGGGGAATGAGATGCTCCTTCTGATCTCACGCTAGCAGGGACCAATGAAGACCGCAGCATCTGATCTTACGCTAGTGTTTCTATTTTCAGGCAGAGGAATGTGATATTGAATACTGAATCTTTATTTGTTGTCACATAAGGAGTGCTGGAGTTTGTTTCTGCAACTTGCTCACAATGTCACATAAAAACTTATTTTAGGGACAGACATTTTTTCTTCCTTCCATCGATCTATTTATTCTTCCTTCATTACTCCATCTATCAGATCCATCATCCATTCTTCCTTTATTCATTCATCCATCCATCCATCTTTATCACATCCATCCATTATTTATTCTTCCTTTATCACTCTGTGAATGTATAGATATGTGTCATTCATCTATCCATCTATTACTTATTCCTTCCTTACTTATTCGTCTTCACTCTTTGCATCCATTTATCATTTTTCATCCTAATTTTATATTTCCATCCATTCATACGTCAGTCCATCCTTTATCATTCCATCCATCTATCCATGCTTCCATCCATACATCATTCCTTCCTCCCTTTGTTCCATCCGTCTTCACTCTGTGTATCCATTTATCATTTGTCTTATCTTTTAAACTCCATCTATCCATCCACTTCTATCTACTGTAACAATCCATCCATCCATCCATCCATCCATCCACTCTATCTAATGTAATAATCCATCCATCCATCCATCTATCCATCCATCCACTATATATACTGTAAGGATCCATCCATCTATCCACTCTATATACTCTAAGGATCCATCCATCCATCCACTCTATATACTGTAAGGATCCATCGATCCATCCATCTATCCATCCATCCACTATATATACTGTAAGGATCCATCCATCTATCCACTCTATATACTCTAAGGATCCATCCATTCATCCATCCACACTACATACTCTAAGGATCCATCCATCCATCCATCCATCCACTCTATATTCTCAAAGGATCCATCCATCCATCCACTCTATATACTGTAAGGATCCATCGATCCATCCATCTATCCATCCATCCACTCTATATACTCTAAGGATCCATCCATTCATCCATCCATCCATCCATCCACTCTATATACTCTAAGGATCCATCCATCCACTCTATATACTGTAAGGATCCATCCATCCATCCATCCATCCATCCACACTACATACTCTAAGGATCCATCCATCCATCCATCCATCCACTCTATATACTGTAAGGATCCTTCCATCCATCCATCCATCCACTCTATATTCTCAAAGGATCCATCCATCCATCCACTCTATATACTGTAAGGATCCATCCATCCATCCATCTATCCATCCATCCACACTACATACTCTAAGGATCCATCCATCCACTCTATGTACTGTAAGGATCCATCCATCCATCCATCCATCCACTCTATATACTCTAAGGATCCATCCATCCACTCTATATATTGTAAGCATCCATCCATCCTTTATCACTTTATATATCCATCTTTCTTCCTTCATTCATCTGTTTTCCTTTCATTCATTCCTTCCTCCCCCCACAATCCTTTTTTTCTTTCCTTACTATTTGTTTTGTTCATCCATCCATCTATCTTTCATCCTCCTCCTCCTTTCCTTGCTCTCTTCCATCCATCTTTGCATCGTGTTTGAATGTTTATTTTGTTAGACTCTGAATAGAATTGACACTGAAGAATTACTGTTTTCTAAGTCTTTTTCATTATCATTCAGATGAAATCTTTTCTGCCGTAATAATGAATGATGATGAATACTCACCAGGCATTTTTCAAATCAACAAAAGCTGTATTTCTGTTCAGTTTACAGTCAAATAAAAGCACCCATTGAAAGAAAGACGCCCATTTAACTGATCATACAAATTGACTTTGATTTCAGGGTGGTAAAGCCCATTATTTGCTTGAAGGACACACAAGCATCACAGTGCTAGTATCATTTTATAAATCTGTGTAAATCTTCTTTATTCAGCTCTTGTCTTTTTGCAGTTGAGTAGTGGGGTGATTTGAAGAGATCAGCTGACATTATTGCATGTTGTACATCTCCGCTGCATTCAGTAATGTTTTCTGATGTGAAGGACGGGTGTTTGGTTAAAGGGTGAGAGAGACAGAAATGATTTCATGTTTTTGGGGCATTAGAGGCATTACAGGTGCTTTCTGTCAAACACATATATTTGTGTGGGTCTGACTGGATTGACACAGTCGAGACAGCAAAGGAGAAAGAGAGATATATTTTTGTGTGTCTGTCTGTCAACGTTGAACCCTAAAACTGCTGACAGCACTTTGAGGTCACAAGGGCCCCTGAAATGAACTGAACCGAACCACTGTTCCCCTCCAACCCACACAGACTTGTATTCCTCATCTGCCAGTCAATCCTTCAACTCTACAGACCCGAGCAAAGAAAGAAAATATGTGAACTTATTGAACAACTCCTCTAGATAAAAATGAAACTTCACTATTTGTGCTTCAGACAAATAATACTTTGAATCATGTGGAATACTAAAAGACATGTGCTAATATTTTTAAAATAATTTCACGTATTCTCTGTACCAGCAGATAATAAAGAGAAAGAGACAAAAGAGGCAAAAGAGACATTACATTCAATTTGAAGGACATACCGGAGCCATCAAATATTCACTTTTGTTGTGTTAAAGAAGATACTATATTTTGACTTAGCATGGATGCATTAAATTGACTAAAAGTAACAAGACATTCATATTGATACATTTGTTTCTCTTTTGAAAATTATGTTCATTCAAGATTTCTGGAAAAAAAATGATCATGGTTTCCTCAACTGTTTCCACAACTGTGCAGCGATCTGTTTTTTTTTTTTTTTACATTTTTCTTCAGCAGCAAATCGACATATTGGAAAGATTTCTTAGAAATAATGAGGGCTCAGGGTAATGGCTGTAATCTGCATCACAGGAATAAATTGCATTTTAGAATATATTAAAATAGAAACAATTTATTTAAAATTGTAATAATATTTCACAATAGTCTCGTCCAGTTTTAACTGTGTTTTCAACCAAGTAAATACAGTCTTGGTGAACATATGAGACTTCCAAAAAAAATAAAAAAAATAAATCTGAATGATAACATTTAAACAGTTGGCCAACCAATAAGTAACTACTAAACCTGCTAAAAGCTGAAAAAAAAAGAGAAAAAAAGGAAAATGAGGAAGATGAGTTGTAATACTTACATATTAGAGAAAATATTCTTTAGATTATGTTGATTTTAGGATAACAGTGCTGGGCATTCATAAGTAATTTCTCTCTCTTTTATAGCTGTAAGGAGTCCGAAAGAATAACGTTTTTGAATAGTAGACTTGGAAAGGGTTTCATGTAACTCCGGTGAATTTTAAGATGGAGTCATTCATCATTCTTGTCATTTGTGTCTCGAACATCTGTGTCTTTTGGGCCAGTAGACATGTTTTTTGCCTTTGACGTGCTCACGGAACCATATTTTATTCCCACTGCGGGTCTTTATGCTGTCCATCTGCCAAGTAAGTGCACACACTTGCAGGTTTTCATGTAGTTCCCATATAGTACTACTTTAAGAGTAAAGATACCAATCGTTTCTCTCATAAAATGTGTTTAAATGTGTCGTAATTGTGCAGTGACGTGGAAATTCAATGCTTGGTCACTCCAGAGAAAGGCATTATGGGCGATTTAGTTTTCGGTTCAGCCTGCCTTGCTGAGATATATTACCCAAATGACTGTGGATGTCTGAGGTGCTTTTCAGATATAGGAGCTGACAGGGAAATATCTGTCCCATTTAAGGGTTGGCTTGTTGTGCATTAAACTGTGTGGTTGGGATATCTGAAGATGTAGCTGAACACACAACCTTCAACAGGCCTCCTCAACATCCCTTGCTTGAGCAAACCGCTAGTTGATTGGAAAAGTGTCCAATGGCAAGAAATGGCACACACATAACTCTCTGCTTTAGTCTTCAATCATGGTGGTTTTAAATGGGACAATTGATCTGCATCTAATTTAAAGAAAAACATATTTGTTATTTATTTGATGTTTTTGAAAGGAGTCTGACTGCCTTTATTTGATCAAAAATATAATAAAATTGTGAAATATTATTACAAATTAAAATGTTTTGCATTTGATTATATATTAAAATATTATTTCTGTGATGCAAAGCTGAATTTTCAGCATCTGTATTCCAGTCACATGGTTCTTCAGAAATCATTCTAATATGCTGATTTGCTGCTAAAGGATCGTTATTATCAATGTTGAAAAAGGATATACAGTACTGAGTAAATTTTTTGTTTAAACCATGGTGCATAATTTTAAGGACTCTTTGAGAAATAGAAAATTCTTTTGAAATAAAAATATTTTGTAACATTTTACAGTGGGGCAAAAAAGTATTTAGTCAGCCACCCGTTGTGCACGTTCTCCCACTTAAAAAGATGAGAGAGGCCTGTAATTTTCATCATAGGTATACCTCAACTATGAGAGACAAAAATGTGAAAAAAATTGTAGGATTTTTAAAGAATGTTTTTGCAAATTATGGTGCAAAATAAGTATTTGGTCAATAAAAATTTTGATCTCAATACTGTGTTATATACTCTTTGCTGGCAATGTCAGAGGTCAAACGTTTTCTGTAAGGTTTTCACACTCTTGCTGTTATTTTGGCCCATTCCTCCATGCAGGTTTCCTCTAGTAGTAATGTTTTGCAGTTTTGTCGCTGGGCAACATGGACTTTCAAAGATTTTCTATGGTATTGAGATCTGGAGACTGCCTAGGCTACTCCAGGACCTTGAAAGCAACTCCTTCGTTGCCCAGGCGGTGTGTTTGGAATTATTGTCATGCTGAAAGACCCAGCCATGTTTCGCCTTCAATGCCCTTGCTGATGGAAGGAGGCTTTCATTTAAAATCTCCCCATCTCCCCCATTATTTACCCATTCATTCTTTCGTTTACACGGATCAGTCGTCCTGGTCCCTTTGCAGAAAAACAGCCCCAAAGCATGATGTTTCCACCCCCATGCTTCACATTAGGTATGGTGTTCTTTAGATGCTACTGTACTCAGCATTCTTTCTCCTCCAAACACGACAAGTTAAGTTTTTACCAAAAAGTTCTATTTTGGTTTCATCTGACCATATGACATTCTCCAAATACTCTTCTGGATCATCCAAATGCTCTCTATCAAACTTCAGACGGGCCTGGACATGTACTGGTTTAAGCAGGGGGACACATCTGGCACTGCAGGATTCTAGTCCCTGGCGGTGCAATGTGTTACTGACGCTAGCTTTTGTTACTTTGGTCCCAGCTCTCTGCAGGTCATTCACTAGGTCCCCCATGTGGTTCTGGGATTTTTGCTCACAGTTCTTCTTCCCAGATCGAGGGAGATTATCAGTGGTCTTGTATGTCTTCCATTTTCTAATAATTGCTCCCACAGTTGATTTCTTCACACCAAGCTGCTTACCTATTGCACATTCGGTCTACCCAGCCTGGTGCAGGTCTTCAATTTTGTTTCTGGTGTCATTTGACAGCTTTTTGGTAGTGGAGTTTGGAGTGTGATGGTTTGAGGTTGTGGGCAGGGGTCTTTTATACTGATAATGAGTTCAATCAGATGCCATTAATACAGGTAAAGAGTGGAGGACAGAGGAGCCTTTTAAAGAAGTTACAGGAGTATGTGGTGACTGATGAGGCCTTTGGAGACTTGTGTTGTGTATGTTAGCAGTTAATTTTTTGTTATTATCAGCATACAGAGTTTTGTGTAAAATATGTGTGCACTTGTGAACTCTGAGTGTGTTCCTAAGTGTGCATTTTAGTTGAAAAAAGTACTAATCACATGATGACGAGTCGCTTAACAGGGGTTCGTATCTAAACTGCTAATTAATTTGGTGTCTAATTGCTGTGTAATGAATTGCTTGTTAGGCAACGAATCACAAGTGCTCATATAGTACCGCAAGGTCATTTACAACTAAAGGCAAAAACGTATAGTCTTTGTTAGTCTGTGTTTAGTATGCACTTTGTATTCAGTGCACCTTATGTGCTGATGCCATTCAGATAGACGTGGACGCTTGTGACCTCAATTAAGTTTTTGTTTGCGGGCAATAATGCTTAGCATGCATCAGTGTGTGCATGTGTCATACCTGTCCAAACACATAAACCTACTGCTACGTGTTTATAGGAAGTCTGCAGCCTATAGCAATGCCTCAGTGCCCCTTCACTCTCTCAAAGCCAAGCATGACCTCTTTTATTCTCTGTGCGGGGATGGATGACCCCAGGTGTGTAGGTGTGTATGTGTGTGTCTGTGTGTGTGCTTGCACCGCATCTCAGCTACTGGCTTCCACAGTCTCTGTCAGTGCCAGGGCCATCAGAGCTTCAGAGGTCTGTCCATTTTCCATTTTATCTTTTGATGGTGCCCCAAATAATGAGTGTAATTCAGCCGTAGCAGCATCAGCCCACAGCCAACTAGAAACCATCCTGCAATGATTCGGCTAAAGTGAAGCGCTAATAGAGCGGAGTCATTTCCACAGAGATCAGCAGGACTGGTTCTGGATCAGTGTTCAGAATTTGGCTGAGATCGTGAATCTGTGGGCTGGAGAAATCTGCTGTCTGAACAGGTGCTCAGTGTGGTGAGGAAGGTAGGAGTGCTGAAAAGAGTGAATAATGGAGTTTATTTCTTTTGAATTGGACGGCTTAGCTTCTTCAGACTTGTTTTTCAGCTTTTTCTTCATTTTTTTTTAATGGATGTTTTTAAAAATGTTATTTTGATTAGCTTAATAAATAACTTTGTGGTATTTTTTGTGTTAATTTATTACATTTAATTTATTTAAAGAAATAATAATATATATTAAATTAAATTCAAATTTAAAATTTCATTTATTTGTGATGAAAAGCTCAGTTTTCAGCATTCATCAACTCAGTTTTCAGTGTCACACGATTCTTCAGAAACTGTTGTGCTGCTTCATTTTTAATGGAAAGCATTTCTTTTTAAATAAAAATCTTATTTAACATCAGATGTCCTTAATGTGTTTTGATCAATCTAATATATCCTTGTTATAAACCAAAACCTTTGAAAGGAAGTCTTTATATTATATTATATTATAGATTCAGACCCATCCATAAATTGCAATAAATGTTTCAATTTTTCAGGTCTTATAAATGTTCATTTAAAATAATAAAATAATTTAATTGTATTCTTTTGAATCTACGTCTGTCATTAGTAAAGTACCACATAGCTCCCTATGTGTGTTTGTTTATATTGATAATGCCTTCAGCTATCAATAGAAGGTGTTAGCATATTTTTCCATATCTAAATCCATTCCCCAGAATTCCACAGTTTCCCCGCCCAATCAGCACTGAAAATATGTGACACATTCCGTGTGGACCTAAAGTTGTGCTGACAGTGATAGTACTGTTTACCTAACCGTGTGTTTCGGTGTGTGCGTCACAGTTTATATTGGCGAAGTAATAAAATGTCATATCAGCAGAGCTTGGCTAAAAGGCAAGAAATAAGAACGTCTACTAAATATTCATGACAGGTTACAGGAGCGTGGAGCCGTGTGTGTGTTTTCTGGTCCCTGCGCAGAATTCGCCATCACATGCCGCCGATCCAGATAATAATGAACCGTTTGCATGCATGTCATTCTGAAGGTCACACACTCACACACACACAAAGGACCAGACAGTAAATGAAGGACAGGTGAAGAGTCTATCAATCTAGTTAACATATACACGACTTTGACAGCGACCCAGTCCATTTAGAATACCCATTGGCAGATTATTCCAGAGAGTGACATTCAGAATGTGTGTTTGTGTCTCCTGGAGTGTGTGTGTGTGTGTGTGTGTGTAAGGGGCAGTAGAGTACTGTAAGATTAGATGCTTTGCTTGACTGGAAATCCTCCCATAATATATAATAATTACATGGATCATTGCTTTCCCACCTCAGAGAGTAAGAGAGAGAGGGAGAGAGATGGCCAAATGAATTCAATTTCATCTGAGCTCCTCCATGCTGATGAGGAGAACGGCCTTATGGGATATGGTGAGGATGACAGCACGCCTTACTGCTCTCGTTTCACTAATCACTCCATCCAGCACTTCTCTATCATCCGACTGTCCTCTTCCTCCTCTCCTTCGCTCACCCATCTGTCAGGAGTGCTTCTTGCCTCCAAGTTTGTACTGAAGTTATTGAAACGTTATTTTCATGCAGATCTTTCTGATAAATTCAACTTCTCTTTCCAAAGCTTTCGCTTCAGCCTGACCTGCGTCTTTTCTTCAGGCCTTGAAGGGACAGATCATTGAACTCACTTTTAGCCTGAATCGAATGTGATATTATACAAAGACATGTTTTTTATTAGGCTGTCCAGTTTTGTTCTGTGCTTGTCATGCTTGTTTGACCTCAAATGACTCTTATGAACCGGTTCTCTGAATGAATCATTCAAACAGACTCATGAACGCAAGATTTACTTATTTGACTCTGTTTGATTAATCAACATCTGGTTGCTTTCAGTGATGTAAAACACAGCTCATAACTCAAATGTATCCAGAGTGATAGCATTTATTTTTTTCATTATAATTAATATACATTACTGTTAAAAAGCTTAGGGTCAGTACGATCGTTACTGGATGTAGGAAATACATTCTCTAAACATTTTTACAGCAGTGTACATAAAATTATAATTTATAAAAAATGAATTAGATGCTATCACTCTCAATGCATTTTGTTGCAAAGATGCATTAAATTGAACTAAATTGACAGTAAACACATTTATAATAATAGACAAGTTTTCCTTTAATTTTTAACGTTGAAAATGTTGTCCTTTTCAACTTTGTATTTATCAAATAATCCTGACAACTAAAATATTAAGCAGCACAACTGTTTTAAACATTGATAACATAAGTCAGAAATGTTTCATGAGCATCAACTCATTTACGCACATTAGAATGATTTCTAAAAGAACATGTGACACTTAAGACTGGAGCAATGATGCTGAAAATCCAGCTTTGCATCACAAAAATAAATTACATTTCAAATTACATTCAGATAGAAAACATTCTTTTTATTGCAATAATACTTCATAACATTTGAGTTTTTACTGTGTTTTTGGTAGCCTTTGGATCCTAACAATGGAAAGAGCGACGAGAACATTCTCCTAAATATCACCAGTGTGATTCCACTGAAGACTCGTAAATGAATCCACCCTTTTTCTAAGATGAGTCAAAACATCTTTTATCCGTTTCGGTGTTTTTTTCCCACCTTTCTCTGTTCACTGCAGGACCGCATGACTCTCTCTGCAGGCAACGATAAGGGTGAAAGGAGGGAAATAAGAGAAGAGGGAGTTAGTCAGAGGGGCTAAGACAGGAAGAGAAGGGGGCTGAGTGGGCATCCCTGCGGAGCTCACGGAGCAGTAGATGGACCTGTAATGAGCACCTGAGAGAGTGAGAGAAAGACAAAAAAGAGTGGGAGTTAAGCTTGAAAAATATTGCAATCCTCAAACAAGGATCAGCTCAGAAATGCACCGATGTTTCTCCCAAACGCATCGACGTGAAAACACACAGTGACGATTTCTCATCATTACTGCGTGGTGTTCGTGCAGTACTGTTAATGTAGGGGTTTAATTATTGCTTTAACATCTGCATAAAAGCTGTTGCGTACACACACTCGTGCACAGATACACAATTTAATCACAGTGCCGGGGACCTGATGCAGCTGAGAATTCAGCAAGCGGAGCTGGACTAGAATACTGACAATCACAGCCAGAGAACGGTAAACACAAGCTCACACACACATACAAATAGCCTTGTAGAATACTAATACACACACCACTCCCACCAGAGGCCATGGGTGCTAAATTAAATTGGCAATTGAAATATGTTTTTCCATGCTAATTTACTGCTTCTGTTTCCCTTTGAAAGATTTTCATTAGCCACTCTCACTAACACCTCACTTGGGGCTGACCGACAACTTTTAAAGAAGAAAATGAGAATATGTTTCCATTTGACTTGCATATTTGCATAATTAAGCGGCAAATTGACAATCAAACGCACACACACAAATGTTTTATTCAGTTTCTTTTTAAGTAGCTAAGTAGATGCTAGCTAGACAATGTGTATTTCAGACTGTCAAACATCTATTGCAACAATTGCATTTTTTTCAGATATTGAAAAGAATAAGTATACCATATACCATTTTTACCGCAAGTAAAAAGTTTATTATGTAGGCTACTTATGTAACTTTTTTATTTAGTAGTAGTAGTACATACTGTACATAATAAATATTATTTATTTTTGATTTATTTTAGAATGATTACCAGGTTGGGAAGATTAAGTAAACCACTGAGTAGAAAAGGAATATATATATATATATATATATATATATATATTAGGGCCGGTGTTCTATAAATTCATCCTACCCGTGAATCCGTCCTACTTACGCTCACCGCGCATGCGCACCTCAATATTGC
>JAUMHI010000041.1:17674083-17693917 GCA_032359435.1 Enteromius unitaeniatus | reverse complement strand
GAGTCGAGAATATATATATATATAAACTAAGGCCGGGACTTGATTAAAAAAAAAAAAAAATTAATATATATATATATATATATATATTTATTTATTTTTTTTAAATGATGCATTTATTAACTTTTTAAACATTACAAACAAACCAATGAAAAAAAAAAAAGAGAGAAAAAAAATGAAAATAATAATAATATAATGACTCAGTTTGACACAGAAATGAAATGAAGAATGACATATAAACAAGATTTTTATTTTTTGTTCAATATGCCACACAAATTGTATAAAGCTCGTTAAACAAACACATCTAAACCCATATATATCAAGAATGGATCTCACCTACTATGAAATATGACATCTTTGCAATAAACAGCACAGGTTAAAAAATCTTATGATACATATTTCAGTATAACCCTGTGCCATAGTGCCATAGAAGGGGCTTTATCCCTTAACCAGTTCAAAATAATATATTTTTTGCACAAAACTTGCAAAGCATCTTTTTATGTTTGCCTAGGGCCAAGTCATCATATATTTCAAGCAACATATGCTTTGGACCACAGCCAATATTAATAGACAAAATAACACGATAACCCAGACCTTTTGAATCGCCCTACAAAACCAGAGACAATGAATAAGATCTCCTTCCTTAGTTTTACATTTCAGGCACATTGGTGAGTAGTCATTTTTAAACTTGTCTCCGCAAAGGAGAGATGTGAGCTCTGTGCAAAATTTTTAACTGAATTGCTTTAACTTTGTTACAAATGCTTAAGGTCAACCAAAAATTGTGATCACAATTTAAAAATATTATTTATCTTGCAGCCCTAGATCAAAATGGCTATATCTGTCTGCTCTGTAATGGCAAAAGTTGTCTTAAGCTCAAAAATGCAGTTGATGCAATTCTGGTCATTTACTAACAAATCTTGTCCACCTTGTAATTCTTCTTGCACAATATTTAAATTGAATTTGGCTACTATATAGGCCCATGTGAGAACCAGTGGCATGATGTTTGTGTGATGCATGAATAACCTACGTTTTTTGAGTGAACTCAGCATGAAAAAACGGTCAAATTATTGCACTACGAAGTGCAAGATGTTACACTTTTTAATGTAAAACTTCATGCAGATCGCACAGTTAAGCATGTTACTATGAGCTTTCTTCGAGAACAGTCATGCAGGTGAAGATCTTTGACATTCATTTCTCACTCAGCACTCGAACTGTCTTTTTTTTCCCCCCCTCTCTGGTATTTCACACTCTCGGGTTTTTGACAGCCTGGGCATCGGGAGTATTTCAAATGAGCGTGTTCAGTTTAAACCCTGTGCAGAAGGGCACTTTGAAGTGCACTTTGACAATGCTTTTAGTGTTCCTCCTAAAACGCTCTCAATATTTTCATGTCTCCACTGTCTTTCAGAGTTTCGCTCTGCCACTTCAGTCTTTTTTTTTTCTTCCTTTTTTGGGGGGGGCTGATCTGTTTTGTCGAACATGTCTCACACGTAACAAGCATCTCCCCGGGTGAAAATTTCCCAAGAGGCATGCATGACCCTGAAGCTTCAGCGTGACGTTAAACCTAACAAACCGCACTGCTGAAAACACTCACAAAACATTTGCAGTTTTCAGACACAGAGATCCATTATGGCTTGTACAGAGTGCAGGGGTTTCAGATTTCTGTTGTAGGTAGTGCTTTACGGTCAGGGTGTTAATAGAGAGCTGCTATTATAGAAGGGTTAAGGGTTGCTACAGACAGAGAAACAGATTGATAGCAGGAACGTATCAGTGACCATATTTGTATTGGCCAGTCTTTTCTGTTTTTAATTACACCTGTATGCATTGGTCTGATTATTAGAACTGTGATTTGTCAAAGCCTTATTGTACTACTTTTCTACTTTTTCAGTGCAATTCTGTGGGTTGCCTGTTCATATACTTTGTTTTCTCCCAACAATATGCAGGCTTTGCGGTATCATGTCCAAATACCATTGAAATCCCAAATTCTTTCTCGAAATGCATAAGACAAAAAAGCCTTGAAACCACTGGCGTCGGAAAGTGTGTTTACATGTGAGTGTGCATAGCACGACCCTGTATAAGCTATATTTTTAGGGCTGAAAACCCTTAAATGGGAAGTTTAACAGCTCTCCGAAGCATGTTTGCCAGATTCCTCTGGCTTGTTTGTGTGTGTGCGTGTGTGTGTGTGCGTGTGTGTGCGCGTATGAGCCAGTAATAGCAGTTGAGCTGATAGGAACAGACAGAGATGGATGGCAATGTACTGACATATTAAAGCTGCTGTGTGAATGAGGGTGTGTGTTTGTGTGAGCGGCTCGGTAATAAAAACCTTCTTCCGCTGTCTGGAAAGTAGGTGTTGACCTTATGAAACCTGTCAGGAAATAAAATACGTTAAATAAATGTATAAAATGAAATGTTCATATTTTAAAAATATGAATAATTAAATATTTATATATTACATTTTAAATATTTAATACGCATTATTTTGTTTGCTGGTTATAGGACTGTTCTATTTTTGTGGCCTGTTTACAGTAATGCAAAAGTATAGCGATACATTATTCATGGTAGTGTTTGTTTTATGCCGATTTAAATAAATGTAGAAATTTTTATTGTAAATAAATGTTCAATTCAAACAAAACATTTACAGTAAATAAATCTAAATCTGATGATTTTGATAAATCTAATGATTTATCAAAATCTCATTACGGTAATAAAAAAAAAAAAAAAAAAACATTTTGTGGAAATATATAATTTTGCATTAATTGTGTTAATGTTGATTTTGTGGTGAAATTTGACACTTGGGACCCATAACATTTACAAAAACAAATTGATTTTAGTCATTTGTAGATGCTAAATATTTGGCAAAATAATCTGTGAGAATTAGTCAGCACATGGCACTTGAAGTTTATGAGGATATGTGGTGTGGGTGTGCACATGTACGTCCTCTCATTGTCTGCCCCGGAACGAGCGAGAGAGCAGGAGGACGTTTTTATTTATGACCCGTCCAAAGCAGCAGAAACAGTTGTTTAGAGTTGCACACGCAGACGTGTTTTACTGCCCGAATGAGCTTTCATTTCTCTAGTAATCATTTTTTAAGGGAAGAAAAACTGCAGGACATGCAGTTTGTGGCAGCTAATAATTTTTATTGGCAAATTTTAAGACCTAAAGTGCAGCACTGGAACATTTGTCATTTTTAATCAGAGAGAGAGTCTCCTGAGGTGTATTCAGAGTTACCTGAGGCGGCTCTACCTTCCCTGCGTGTGAATTCTGCTGTTTCGGCTGCCAACCTCCACTTGGCCTCTGCGGAGGGAAAAAAATAATTAACTTCCAAGGACATACAGTATCGAGACTGTTGTGGGTCTGTCTGTCTGTCTGCAGGGGGGAACTCATAAAATGAGCTGTAAAGTCTTAAACTGACAAATACAAATTCCCAAGAAAAAAGTAGCAGGGATTTATGCACCAAACATTAATTATAGGTATTTTCTCATAGGAAAGCATCAGGAGGGTTTGTTCTCCAGACATGAACGTTACGTCATATTTCATGTGCTATTACTTTCCTAATCATCAATCAATTAATTATTACGACTCGGGACAGTAAGAAACCACCAAGAACACAGTAGTAACTATAGTAACTACGTAGATAGATAGTTTAAGATTGATAGTTGCCATCACATTAGCCAAATTTGAGTGAATTCAGTGGCCAAATAAGGTCCTTTGCCTGTGATCAACAGCAAATTCACATGACCTACTGAAAACGATGCAAAGTCTGAGTGGGGAAATATTTTGCCCTCACAAAAAATCCTGAAATTACTGAATTTTACCTGGAAAAAGGTACACAATGCATTAATACCACCCAGAACACCAACTTAGAATCAGAGCGACAAGGTTTTGCTTGAGCAATTACTGTTTTACTACTGTATATAGTAAAATTAAAGACATTGTCGTAATAATAAAAGAAGTATGTTACCTATATAAGCAATGTTTTAAGCTATGCTGTTTAAATAGAGAAAACATTCAATAAAATGTAGGCTACTTAAGAAAATAAGATGAGATAGTTGACAAGTAACATTTTACTGTTAAGCAAATAATATGCCTTAGGAATTTTAACAAGATTGTCCATGTAAATCCTGTCCATTTTAGGATTTTTAGCTACTCCAAACTCTTCTAAGCTGTTTATTTCTCTGCAGGGAAGGTATCCTGACCTTATATGTCAAATAATACTGCAGAGTATTATAGACTGTTTTCTGCAGAGAAACCTGGAGGAAGAGATTTAACATGAGCCTTTGTGGGAAAGTATCAGGCCTATTCCAATGGGAAAGTGAGAATAATACCAGAAAGAATCCCATGTCTGTAGGAAGTTTCAGCAGATCAGAGCAAACCAGGTCAAGAGATCTTCATATGACCTCGCTCATGCGATATGTATGATTTGTCTAAACTCCAGTGATGAGTAGGTTTAGGGGCAGGGTTAGGTGTAGGTGATTCATACAAATTCATACGAATTGACAACTTCAAAAGCAGAAATCGTAGGAATTTGTACGAGTGAGGTCATACGAATTAGCCACCTCATAAAATACGCACAAACTACTGTGAGATCGAGCCGGATCTACCAAGTTCAGCTGAGTCAACTAGTAGCACTAATCAAATTCTAGAGATTTTGAAACACAGGCATATGGCAGCTGATTAACTCTTACCAATTATTTATCAAAAAATCACTGTAAAGGAATAAACATGCCATTTGTCAGCAGAACTGCAGGGTATTGTAAAAGGTGAGAATTGAGTTTTTGGCAAAAGCTTGTTGCATTTTTCACTTGGTCTATGGGGGAAAGTGGTTTGGCACCGAACGTCCGGTCAAAACTGCTTTTCTAGCGCTGATATTTAACTCCAGAGTGTTGCAACCAAAGGTGTAAAATGTGATTTTTAGCAAGTGAGGATCCATGGGAGTACCGTACCCCGTAATCCGTGTAGCGTTTTAAAGGCGCAAAAACCTACTCGAGCAACACGACACTTCCCACTCGCGCTGGAGGAAGTGTGAATGTCTGTTGGACGCCTGTTCTTGGAGGACCCGAGTCCTGCTGTCTTTGTGTGGGTGTAGTGTGTACTAAATGAAGGAATCGCTGAGGTGTGTACAGCTAGTGTATGGGGACATATGAATGAGTTTGAACAATTAGGAAGTTGGCGTTGAGTAGGGTGGTAAATATCTGCTCGGGCGTGGGTAGACTTGCACCTCTTTGTCCTTCTGTTGTAAATGAAACTAGGAAATCAGCATCCGTTCAGGCAGGCACGGCTGCACCTGTAGCACAGATGATGGATGGGAGAGATTTGTGGCGCACAATGGATTCTGTGGCCCGAGTGGACGAGGTTAAAGGCGGCAGGTGAGGTGGAAAAAGTTGCATTAGCTCAGGTTGACGGAGCTGCTACACTGAATGAGTGACAAGCTCACTAGAGAGCAACCGTGCGTGTTTGTGTGCTAAAAGGTGTTGGGAGACGGGAAACAAGTGAGCGTGTGATGTGGAGTTTCCTTCATCGTTGTAGGCTCGTGTCAGGCCGCTCTTGCTTAATTCAAAGCGACAAGCCATGCGAGGTTGCCTTCAAAATGAGTGTGTGCGTGTGTTTCTTGGATTAAACTGACCTGCTTGCTCTTGGTTCGTGCTCCCGTCTGATCTGATTGGAGTTGTCTGCTTCTAGGGTGGTTGGGGTTGGTTTTCTCCCTGCGCACAACAGCAGCCGTTTCTTGTTATCAATAATATTGACCAAAAAAAAGATCTCTGGATTATGTTCTGCATTACATTTTGATGTTTTGTAAAATCAGTATGTTTATATGTGATGTAGCAGACTATTTCTGCAAATGGCCAGAAACATGGAAATACATGTAGACGGTTTTGACAGTTTTATATAAAAACTTTCAAAGTTATTGTATATGCATGGACATTATCTGCCTATTAATTTCTGCAGCTGAATAAAAAATAAACATAAAAAACATTTTATCCCTCACATTTTACATATACATAAATTTTTTCTCAAAATTGCTTGATATGAACTCACAATTGTTATAAAGTATGAACTCCAAAAAGCTAAAAATAAAGGCAACATTTTGAGAAAAATGCCAGAATTTGCAATTTTTAATTTGCAATTCTGGCTTTAATTTTTAGCAAGTGAAAACTTGTATCTTGCAATTCTGACTTGCCTATGGCTTTTTTGTGCATTTTATCTATTATATTTACATTATGTGTTTTACATGTTACAAAAAAAAAAAAGATAAATGAAAAAGGAATCAATAACCAACTTAATAAAAGGGGAAATTAATGCATACAAATAGTGGTTGCAATATTAAGATTAGAGAAAGAACAAACAAATGATGATTTTAATCTTTTAAAATTGTCATGTGGGGATATACTACACTAGGACACAACTAAACCTACTTCTTAAAAATGAGCCGATATGTTTCAGTGCGTTTATTTCACACAAATAACCTGTGATAGATTTGGATGTGGCAGAAAATAAACTACTGTATACACAGACGAGATTGAGATTTTAAACAGTGCTTTGATCGCTGCATTAACAACAGATATCTGAGCTATTATCTGTGCTTAGTGGGGTGGACAAAATCACTTTAGTTTCAAACCGACTATTTGTGTGCTCGACTGGAAATGCCGCTGGTGAGGGCCAAGAAAGACAAAGCATATTCTTATGACTAATATAGTTAAACTTTCAAACATGATTGTAACGTCAGTATCTGTTAACGGAGATCTTAACTAAAGGCAGAAACCCTTTAGGTGAACATTTAAAACATTTAGCTGTTATTTTAGTAGTTGTTATACAGTTAGCCTTCTCGTTCTGTCTGTTATTTTCTCATTCTGCCATTCTAACATTATTCTATTATTCTATTGTTTTATCATTCCCTCATTCACTCCTTACCTTGTCTGTCGTTCAGTCATTGTCCTGTTCTGTCTGTCTCAGTTGTTTCGGTCTGTTTGTTATATTTTGAAAGTAAATTAACAGCGTTATAAGACACAGCTATTCGTGTTACAGTTATAGAGAACAGTAAAGACTGTACACACCAGTGTAAACAAACCCTTCTGTTAATCGAGCAGATGTTACCTTCCACATCCGCCCCAAATCTCACTTCTTCCTTTCCCGCGCTGAGAAATCATTTCTAAGTTCATCAAGTGCTCCTGATTGGGCAGCGCGAGCGCTAGATTCGATAAACATCGTATTGACAGCGTGCCAGCGGCAGGGCATATGCCAGCGAGCTGTGAGAGGTGTGGAGCCGTGAGCAGCAGATGTGGGGGATGAGACGAGCTCGTACCGCTGGCATGTCTGCCGCTGATGAGATTGGAAACTGTTGCTTGTCTGCTGTGGGGCAACTTATCAATAATGGATCAAATTGGTAGGCAACGTTAATTAGAGGAGAAATGAAGAACTTGTGCTTGTTTTATGTTTGTGTGTGTGCGATGTGATCTCATTAGTACTTAGTAAATATTTGGATGTGAAGTATGGTTCTAGCACATTTTAATATATTTCCATTCATTTGGATAGACTTCTGACAGCAGATACTGTAAAACAGAAACCTTATTACATTTTAATAAGGCTTTTGAACTTCAGTGGTAGTATGCTATTGTATCGCTCCTAAAGTCCAAACATCCCTCAACAAACCCAAAATTCAGAACAAAAACCACACACTGCAATGCTATGCTAATTGTTTGACACTTTTCCATTTTGAGTATGAAAACATCTTCTTTTCCCAGCGTAGGCCGGGGACGAGCAGGGTGGCGGTATGAATATGTGAACACTTCAAAGCCAATTAGAAACCGATTACATAAACTAGAGGAGACCTCATTTCTTCTTCTGCTGCTGTCTAACTGAACCCCAGCGGGCAGACATGTTCCACAAAATCACGTCTTTGACTGGTTAATTTTTTCCTTCAATAGATCGCGAGGCTATCCGATCGCTCCCGCAGGAAAATTCTGAATATTTTACTATTATTGTTTTTTACGGTTGTGCGATTTCTTTAAGAATAACTTTGATGTGGTTTACGAGTCTTGCCGGTATTGTAGGATTCATCGCCTTTTGGCGCTCATGGCAAATTAATTATTTTTGTTGCATTTTAATCCTCTAGTGTAGCTTAATACGCAGGGGCAAATTAAGACGGCAATGAATATTTGGTCCTTGAAATATGCAGAAATGTAAATGTAAGTATCCTGCAGGCAGAAATTTCATCATGTTGAATCTTGTGCTTAACGTGCGCACAAACCAGAGATTTCCGTGTTGGGTGGTACAGAAAAAGTAACGTCCAATCGAATGAGGCTGTCTGACTCATTCAGCTCACCCTGTAAAGATTCACAAAAAAATAGTCTGAAAGGAAATGAGAAGTCTATGTAAATATTTGGGTGCACGATATATCATTTCAGCATTGATATCGCAGTGTGCCCATCCGTGTAGTCATATCGGTCCATCAGTTTAGTGTTGAACACTTAATTCTGTTCATGACCATGCTAAAATGCAAACATGGTTGCTTATGGCTTAGGTGAAGGTAAACAACTGAGAAAGAAAATGGAGTGTAACATATTGGATCGCAGCAGCTTAATGTTCCTGAGGCTTGCTTAATCAAACAACAAAACACAGAGAAAAATCACTTTTGTAGCTTTCACACAGATTTGTTTATTTAATTAATACAATGAAGACTGTGCAGTGATATTTTACATTTGATTATTAACCCTCTGCGGTCTGAGGTGATTTTGGGGCACTTGAGATGTTTGGACATGCTCTGATATTTGTGCTTTTACCAGCTTCTTATAACATATTATTGACCAGCATGTATTTTTCTTGTAATCAGCACAAATTGTTCTACAACAAATTTCTCTACTTGAATATGTCAGACTTGAAAATATAAAGCACTTTTATTTCTTTATCTTGTAATTTGTTTATTTTCTATTCGTATTTACTCACTTACAAAATCACCCCGATCACTGACTAAAATGTGGGATTTTTCTCATTTTTTAGCCCTAATTTATATGCAATATTTATAGCAATATGCTGATCGGTCAATGCAGTATTGCAGTCATAATATAGTCATTTTATTTAGTTTAATTTTTTATTTCCAACCCATTCATCTGCTATTGTAGGGGCACAAAATTGATCACAGGAAAATAGTAATAAAAAATAAATAAATAAATATTAATAATATATATATTATAATTGAATATATTTTTTCTCATGATAGCTTTACCTTTTTCATGATAGTGTCACAAAACATTAATAATCATAATGTCTGAACTGCTTTTAAAACTTTTTCTTTTTAAAAAAAATATGTTTAATTCTTTATTATTTTCATTATTAATTTGGCTCAGAAAGTACTGCACTTGTCAAAATTAAATTGACACGATGTATTATTTTTTTAACAGCTAAAATACAAAAAATCTGTTATAATTTAAATGTTCAGAGAGCTTTATAAAATAGTACTTGAATAAAAACCTGTGATCTTGATTTATTTTTCTATGGTGTAACTATTTCTTAAAAACAGCACGACAAAGCTGTGCTGCATTGTGTCACTCCGCTACATGTCATAAATAGCAATGGCCATTTAGTCATGTCTATATTGACAATATTGCACCTTCCTGCTTAAATAAACCCCCTCTCAAAGCTACGATACAAGAAGATGTGTTAAAATGAGTACATTTAATTAGTGCTATTTCATCCTGGCTTTCTAATCCTTAGCTCCCGGCTAGCATAAAGCTTAATGCGGTGGAAAATCGTGTTTTTAGCGAAGATGAAGTAATGATGGCACTCCGTGGCTTAATCATGTTGACATATGCCATCTTCCCCTCTTCTCTCTTGTGTGTGTTCTGTAGGCAGCTGTTCATTTGAAGAGCACTACAGTAATTGCGGCTACAGCGTGGCATTGGGGACTAATGGCTTCGCCTGGGAGCAAGTCAACACCTGGGAGAGACCCTCCATGGACGCGGCCGTTCCCACAGGTACGGGATACACCTCCATGCCTCACTCTTTCCTGTTTTCTTCATCTCTTTCTCATCTGCTCAGGAATTTTTAAAAGGAATAGTTTACTCTGAAAGGAAAGTTCTGCCCTTACTCATTCCAGAGCTGTGTGCTGTCATTATTTTCGTGGAGCATGGACATAAAGCACCATTAAAGTGCACTGTAGAGTACAACAGTCAGGTTCTGGAAGTTAAAATCCCATTCGTTTTTCTCTAAGTGGAACTGATTTTTAATATTATCTTATAAAGCTTTAAATACAGACCTGCTGAATATATGGTATGCTTGTACTGAAGCCGTCTGTCTGCATTATTTCAACTTAAATAAGTGTATGATGAAATTCCCCCTGAAAAAACTACATTACCCATGATTCTGCGGAGATTCCACCAGTCAGACAATAATAGTTGTATATTTTGAAGTAAAGAGGAAATATGTAGTTTCACTGAACACAGTCAGCATCCTTAAATCAAGCATTTTTTATTTATTTGTGATTCAGTTATTTTATTTGCAATGCTTCATGGGATTGTAGATCTTTGGGAAAAAATGACCGGGAACTTAATCTGCTGAATAAATGGGTGCACACTTTTGCACTCTATCCCAAACCCCCAAACATATCCCAAACATGTCCCATGTACTTTTTCCACTTTAAGTGAAGTTAAGGTAGTTTAGGTTTATTTAAACATGAATTATTTTTTTCTTTCATTTTAGAGCTTAACAGATGTGATTAGTTGATGTTGTTATGAAAAATTAACTTACAGGTTTGAAACAACATGTTTGAGAAAATAAGTACATTTTCATTTTTGGGTGATCAGTTCCTTTTCCAGCTGCTTTCTTTCATTAATTCCTACAATCCATTTTCTTCAGTCATATCACAGTCTCCCCATTATTTTGTTGGTGTTTTTTTCCTTTTTACTCTTTTCTCTGTTGGCCGCTTGTTATATGGAGAAGGCACTTTGGCCTCCCGTCTGTCTCAAAGTCTATCTCTTTCTCTCTTAGCCGTTCTCTCTCGGAAGCGAGGCAGTAGTTCACAGCGAGACAAATGGCAATCAAGTTCGCTGTCACTCTCACTCAGCCATCTCCTGCAGCGCTCAACAACCTCTGTCTCGCAGCACCCTTAAAGACAATAGAGTCAGCTACACAACTGTGTCTCCCCCCACCAGCTTATTTAACCTCATTTGCTCCTTACACACCACATCTGACACCAAAGAACTTCTGCTTCACGACACTTTCACGGAAAGATGCTACATCCTTATAAATGACAATTTTGGGGATAGTGTTCTTCTTTTAAGCCACTAAAGAAGTTTAGGATTGCTGTAGTGAAAGCACCTTTCCCAGAATTGGATGGTGGTTTTTAGAAGACGATGGTGTCTTTTTTTTTATAAAGGCAGTGGTTCTCAGTTGGTGGGTTGTGTCCTAAAAATATGAGCTGATGTGGTTCAGAAGGAGATATATATATATATATGTATATATATATATATATATATACACACACACACACACACACACACACACACATTTATTTATTAATTATTAAATATTTACAAATGTAAACAATGGAAGCAATCAAAATCAACAAAAGAGCAATGATGTGCAAGTCTAAGATAGCTTAACGCAGTACATGTAGCAACAGTTGTTTTTAATTACATAATAAATAAAATAAATAAATAAAATGTATTTTAAATTATTTATTATAAAAATTTTACTATTTACACATGAGCAACACTAGGATCTACCCAGAAATTCATTCATTCATACATATCTACATATATATATATATATATATACACAGTATGCAAATTATTGTATCATGATTAATAACATACAAAGTAAAAGTTTTTGTTTGCATAATATATTTGGTGTACATTTATTATATAAATATAAATATAAAGACACACATACAGTATATATTTAGAAAATATTTATGTCTAAATTTATATTCATATAATTTATATTATAAATAAATCAATTTATTATGTAAGCATAACTTAATATTTTTTTGTGTGTGTGTGTGTGTGTGTGTGTCTATATATATATATATATATATATATATATATGGTGGATCCGAATGTTACTCACAGCTTGTTGTAGTTATGACTTATTAGGAAAAAAACACTTTATGATGATTTATTGCATTATGCATGATTAAGACACAGGGTTGAGTCGACATTTGAAGTCCAAAGTAGAATCTGGGTCCTGAAGCAAAGCCAGTTGAGACGTACTGTTTTAAGGAAACGGGGTCGTCAGCAGCATCAAACATCAAAGTCTAGTAAATTTTCTCTATTGGGGGCACTAGCATCAGGCCCCATCTGATAAAAATACACAAGCACTCATTAATAAATAAACGGCTGAAGAAGCACCATCTGCGCATGTTGATGTCATCAGGATCTGATTGTCTAATCAGAGGAGGAAATTGGGCCACGGCATGATCCTTCCGTCATTAAACCCCATGGAGACGCAATATCAGTCTCTCCTCTCTGATTGTAGGCGGCACTTAATACAGTGTTCAGTGAATTACACCCAGGATGCAAAAGACCTGATGAAAAAGATTGAAGAGTATAGCCACAGAAAAATTATATTGCTCAGAGGTTGCTCTTTCAAAGCTCAGGAGACCTAATAAAGCTCTCAGTTTTTTGAAGTGTGCTTCTTTATGATAAGTGTTATTCAGTGTGCTGCAAATATACACTCAAAAAAAGACTCTTTAAACTTATTTAATTCAAGTATGGACAGTGGTTCCACACAAGTAAATAGTTTTTTATTAAATTGAATGTCATTTTTGAATATATGCAAACTATTTGCGTTGCGTGAACACAATCGAGTGAGGAAGAATCTAATTGAAATTGTAAAGTCCAACCAACTCAATTTATTTACTTCCCTGTGACTTAAACCGGTCAGGTTTATTATTTAGACTTAATAAACCATGTTTTGGTTTATTAAGAACAAGATGTGTCACAAATGATCAAGTGTATTTGTTAAACAAGAGCAAAACCATAACAGTACCTATGATACGTTTCCCAAAAGCACTGCAAGCTTAAGTACATTGTAGACCAATTTAAATCAATGGAGCTATGATCAACTTAAGCTTAAAATCAGCTCAGAAACCCACTGTCTTGCGGAGTTTAGCAATATTCCCAATTAAATGTATAGTTTATCCAAGAATTAACTTCTGTCATTAATTACTCACCCTCATGTCTTTCCAAACAAACTTTTCCCAACAATCTATAAAGGTGGAACATTTACTTTGATAATCAGATGAGATTTGTCATTATATAGTAAAATGTTTGGAAAGCAAAACAAATTGGGGAAAAAAAAGTATTCTTGTAGCGTCACAAAACTAAAATCGAGTCATAGATGTCACATCCTGTTTTACTAGTGTATTTATTACTTTTTTTTGGAGCTGGATTATTTCAGTTGTATTGTTGTCTATGGAGGGTCAGAGAGCTCTCCGATTTCATTACAAATATCTACATTTATGTTTCGAAGATGAACAAAGGTCTTTCAGGTTTGTAACAACATGAGGGTGAGTAATTAAAGACAGAATTTAGATTTTGGGGTGAACTAACTCTTTAATGTTTAGTTGAGTGCAGTTGTTCTTACCTGTGCAGTGGGTAAGAAGAAGGTAAATACTTTGCCCAAGGACTCCTCGATTTGCAAACATCTTCATAGGTTTTTCAGTGTAAACCCATTTAAGCAATGACTGTTGATTATAATGGGCCTATCATAATTCTGTCTGTCTCCATTTGTGCACAAACACATAAAATGCAATTTGTTACAAGAACACTCAGTACGGTTTAACAGCAAAGACAAGTTCAATGATTAAAAACAAACACAAAAAAACCTATTTTATTTTTGTGATGAATAGTGTAATGTTTACATTCCAAACGGACATAATTACATATCTGGAGCATATGTATAGTGTAAACAGCTCAGAGTACTGTCCAGTTTGAAGTCATTGTATGACCACAACGCCATGTTCACAACCAAAACACTTTTACTGTTCTGCTAGTTGGGGATTGTAACATAAGTAAAAAATTATATTACAAGTTATCTGCAGGATTTGTAAAATCAAATGCAATCTAAAATACCTTTGTAAGACCTGGGGCTGGTTGCATAAAAAGTTAAAACAGTCTTAAAGGTTAGCAAAAAAAAGCTGAATCCTAAAAATAAAATTGATTACATTTGGCAAACTGCTAGTTTTCACATTGTGTATATATTCATGAATTATTTATATATTATAAAAAATATTATTTATAATATATATATATATTATAAATAATATTTTTTATAATATATGAATAATTAATGAATGTAAAACTTTTATTAAATATTATACATGCATAGGCGTGTATTTATAAATACATAATAAAAATACAAAGTACACACACATAATATAATATAATATGAAACGTTTTACAATAATTTTAGAGCAGCCTTAGAAGGTAACACATTATTGCTCAGACTTGTCTCATCCATGGGGGGCGTCTAATTTAAGTTTCATTGCAGTGACATCATCTCCCAAAATGTATCCTACAATTTGAAGACATAAAAATAGACATAAATTAGAAAACTGTTGATTTTAGAATGAGTTTAGAGCTAAATAACTATGTGCATATCATAGCTGAAAGAATTTGATCTTGAGCAACATTTCAGACCAACTGCATCTTAGTCAGAGTGTAAAGAGTGTGAGATTAGGATATTTATATCAAAAGAAAACTTTGAGATGTATAAGATTTAAGCACACATCTCCTTTTGCTCTCTGATTAGTCTCATTGCTGCACAGGAGAATCAATTGTAATAAAAAGGAGGTCTCTTTTATGTTTAGTTTTCACTATGGGCAGAACAAGAAGAGGTGGGAGATAGAGAGAGAGAAAGGCGACTCAGGTGGGGATGAGGGCACGTTAATGCGTTCTTACAGGATGTGTAATGAAGCCTGTCAGTCGCCACTGTTTCATTTTATTCCTCCGTGGACTGCGGGTCACTAGCATCAATACAATCCATTCCTCTCATTACCGCTGCTCTCTGAGGGCTTCAGAGACAAGCTCCTCCAGGGAAAACACATCTGTGATTGAGATGTTGTGGCCAGGTGCACACACTCTTATTGCACTCGGAGAGGAGACCAATCATCCCTCCGATGCCACACTTCAAAACACTAAGAGAGGGAATGTGCGCCGGTACTTTCAGTTGGACTTATTTCAGGTAGTCAGACTTGTTGCCAAAAACATCTGTGTTAATATACACAGGTGATTTGAGAGAGGTTCTTTTTTGAGGGAAACATCCCTTTAAAGGAACAGTTCACAGAAAAATAAAAATTTGCTGAAAACTTACTTACCCTCATGACATCCAAGATGGAGATGAGTTTGCGTCTTCATCATGTTTGGAGAAATGTAGCACCGCTTGCTCAGCGATAGATTTCTATAATAAATGGGTGCTGTCACAATAAGAGTCCAAAGAGTTGAGAAAACATAACATCTAATTTTCCTCTCACATCAAAAGTCAAACTTTTTT
Organism: Enteromius unitaeniatus; assembly: GCA_032359435.1. Classification (NCBI taxonomy): domain Eukaryota; kingdom Metazoa; phylum Chordata; class Actinopteri; order Cypriniformes; family Cyprinidae; genus Enteromius; species Enteromius unitaeniatus. The sequence goes on along the minus strand of JAUMHI010000041.1, from coordinate 17,678,437 downwards.
CTTTATTCAGATGTGATGTCTTAAGAAAGCAATATGATGTATAGAGGACTTAACTGGAAATGAGATTGATAATAAATTTATGTTCAGTTGGACTGGATTACTTCTTGGTTATTACAGTTTTATCAGCTGTTTGGACTCTCATTCCGACGGCACCCATTCACTACAGAGGATGCATTGGTGAGCAAGTGATGTGATAATGTGACATAATATTGCAAGTAATGTAAAAGTCTCCAGATCTGCTCTGATGAAGAAACAAACTCATTTACATCTCGTATGGCCTGAGGGTAAATAGATTTCCAGCAAATTTTCATTTTGGGTAAACTATTCCTTTAAATGTGAGATTAAGACAGCTCTATCTTGGTATTTTTAGACTTTCAGATTTAGGGTCACTTGTTTGTTCTTTCTGAATGGCCTAGACTTTGAGTTTATAGCTTAGTGATGTGTTTGATTTATAAAACTTTTTGAAGTCTTTATGGACCTAATGAACTCAAAGAGGCTGTTGATTTTCAGATATGTTTGCACTGTTTTTGATGGACAGATGAAAGCTCTTGGCCTAATTTTAGTGTTCTTTCACTGTTTCTCTCCCTCGGTTTCTCATGTTTGTCTGATATTTGTCCTACTATTTCTCTCCTTTGATTGGCCGGAGCTGTCAACAAATCAAATCCAATCAAAAGAGCTGTCATCTAATCATGGCGTCCACTTGGGTGTCCGAAGTCCCTGTGCATACTGGGCACTTTTCAGAATAATAATTGAGTTTTGAATTATAGGTTGTCAGGGCAGCATTGCATTAATGCGCACGTTACAGATGGCTGACGAGGGTAAATGGCATTTTTAGCCTTTCGTTTTTAAGTTTTTTCATCGTTTTTTGTTCTTTGTGATGATTTGAGGGCCCCCTTGGGCAGCAGTGCTTGATTGTGTGTCTGATTTCTTTCCTCTAAGATTAGAAAGCGGGGCAGAAAAGGTTGCAATTGAAAAGAAATTGACAGGGAAGGGGCTTTAGGAAAGCACTTGCATACACCCACTTACACATGCACTTAATCATATAAAAAAGTATAAAAACCAGTGTTGGGGAAGCGTCAAGGTGCTCATAACTTTAAGTGGTTCCTGTTACACTACACAGTAATGAATTAATTTACTTTTCTTTGCAATCAGAGCAGTGTTTTTTTAACACAAAAACAATGAGTCCTAATTAAGATTTGACAAATTTGACCGGTTTATTCACAAAATGTCCCTAATATAACTAGAGAACACCATCATCCATGTAATTGATATTATTATATAATTGATATAATTTGTAATATTTTTTCACAGTTTTAATGAACTGGTGCGTTTAATTAACTGTCCAAGTGAACAGATTCGCTAAAATGAATCTTTATGTAAGAGAGCTTAAATTTAGTGCCTTAGTTTTCTTGTCCTAATGCTACATTACAAAAAACAGCGATGAAAAGTGAAATATGTTAAAATGTGTGTGTGTATACACAAATAGTAATATTATGATATTTTATAACAATACTATTTTATTTAATAATAATAATACTTCTAAAAATACTACTGAAACAAATGTAACTATAGAAATAATCCACAATAAAATAAAAAGTACCACAATAAAAATATATACAACAATCTAAAACTATTTTATATTATATATATATATATATATATATATACAGTACTGTGCAAAAGTCTTAGGCCACTAGTATTTTCACTAACAAAATATGGTTTTAAGTCAGTTAGCGTGTCATTTGGAAATATCAATTTACATATCCAAACATTATTTTTGTCATTAACTGTAATATTGCTGCATGATTATTGTCTGACAACAGCCAGTACTCAGGACAACAGGACTGTAGCTTTGCAGGTAGGTTCTTGGAGACATGCCCCAGTTCTTCTGGATTTAGTCTGTCTCAGTTTGTTCTGTTACTTCATGTCATTTTAAGAGAGGTATAGAGAATGAAGGAAGTTGGGTATCTGGCAGCATACTGCCATGAATGACTTAACGAGATTGACAGACCAAAAAGAGACAATAGACAGAAATTGAGAGCGATAGACAGAAAAAGACAGATAGAAAAAGATGATGGAGAGTGCGTTAGTGGGTTTAGTATCCTATCCCAACACACATCAGTCTTGTTTACTGATTTCCAGGCTCCAATAAAGCAAAGCTCCAGCCTCTAAGATTCTCCTGCCGCGAGCTGCCGGAATCACGCTCTCACACTGGGGACCTGACTGCTAAGAGCCCTCCGCTCTTCCCTTCTCCCTCTGCCTCTATCTCCCCTCTTGCTTTTTCTTCTCTCTCCCCCTCCCATGTCTCCCGAATTCATCACACCTTCCGCTGACACGCTGCTTTCATTAAAGCCTGGCTCGGGCCTCTGCTGACTTACATGTCTCTGCTCTGGTTTACATGCCTCGATGAACACACTCCCAGTGATGCATTCACACTTACAGACTCACACACACACGCTCACACTCACTCGGTGGGACAGAATGCTGCCGAGCGACTCAGGTCAGGAATCTGAGCTTGTGATTAACAGGACAAAAACATGCATCTGTTCTCGACAGGAAAACAGAATGTTTTTTGTCCATGTCTGCTTCGTTCAGGTTGCTTGTTCACATCTCCCTCCTTATCAAAGCGTGATTAGGATTGAAATAGGTTGGAATAATTTTTTAGAACTAAATTTTGTTTGTAATGACATTTGTCCATCCTCGTGACTGGATAAGTCAAATTTATGATCACCTAATAGGCAGTGGGCGAACAACAATATGAATAATGAATTAAACTGAATAATAATTCTGCTGTTTTCTGTAGAACTATTTATGGCTATATTGAATAATTGTTCAATAATTGATTCACTTTGATCTGAATAATGACACTATTGCGTTTTTTAAACCTGCTTTACAGCAGAATTAAAATTTTTCTCATATTTGAAGAAGTCTGGATTATTGATTCTGTTTTTTATTTTTCTTTAGTACTGTGAAGCTGTGAATCTGTATTGTATGGAGTGCTATAAATAAACATGACTAGATTACTGTAGTAAATGTGGGTGGTCTTATGCTAATGTTATAGGTATAAAGAAAGTTTAGACTTCTTAAACAGCTTTTGCTGAATTTGACTTGTTCCTGGGTCAGCATATTTGTTGACCCTGGGACAAAATTGTGATTAGCCAATCAGATTTGAAGAACCAGTTTATAGTTTTTGTGAAGTTTAGGCTTACAATCAGTGTTTGGTACTTGTACATCAGTGTCAGTCATCTATCATTAAGTATGATTTTAGGCATGACTCATGGTTAAGGTTAGGTTTAGGTGCAGAGATATGGTCAAAACGAAAATTTTGGATTAAAATGTTGTAGAATTTACCAAAATCAGGATGTGCTAAACAGCTTGCATTGTTTTTTGTTTTAATAGTAAACAAACTCTTTTATCCCTTAGGATTAACTAAAACCTGAATCTACATGATGTGATGGCATTGATGATTTAAAACTAGGATGTGATTTAATTTTATATTGATATCACAAATTGACCTGTTCACCCTTCAGGTTTTTGAAGCTTGGGAGCCTAAATTGGCTTTGGATTAGATTCTGTGTGACTAAAAACCATTGCGGCATGTGTGTGTGTGTCTCTGCCACTGAATTTGACAGACGTACAGATGTGAAGGCCCTGTGATCGCCTGTCAGAAACACGCAGTGTCTTTCCATTCATACAGCACCTCAGAAAGTGAAATGCTTTGTCTTTCCATCCTCCCCTTAGGTCCCCTTATTGTCTCCATATAGCTCACATTCTCATCTCCTCTGTTTAGTAATCATTTATCTCTGTGCTTGGATAATGCAATTTTTTGATCATTTCTGTATTGGGATGAAGGAGTTTGTGTTATCCATCACTGGTAAAAGAGGTCAGAAGTTTGTTGTCCGGTTATGACCTTGAGTGGTGCTTGGTTGTGTGGTCGCCTTTTCCCTTGTTCACATAGAGGAGCCATGGATGGATAACCATAAGTCAATGCCATTGTTCGTTTGGCAGAGCATTTAAAAGCCATTGTTGTCAGGAGCAATGTAGCCCCAGAGAGAAACGCAGAGCTGGTAGCTTTCTTTATGACGAGATTAAGCTTTATGCAGCAATACCTTAGTAAGAACAAATCAGATGCCTTTCAGGATTGAAAGAAACTGCTAATCATACCATAATGCATCACATAGGTCATTCAGTTCGTATAAAGGAGTATTTTCAATGGATAAATATGCTCTATGCGTGTTCTATAGACATATAATTTCTGTGTCTATATAGGGCAACATATAATGGAGATTGGAAAGAAATAACGGAAACCCTATTGTAATGTCACATATATATATATATATATATATATATATAT
>JAUMHI010000041.1:17656120-17673983 GCA_032359435.1 Enteromius unitaeniatus | reverse complement strand
TTTAACACTACATAACGACCTATTTAACATATGAATGTGGTAAAATATCATAGAAAATTTGCATAGTCACTAGGCTCTCCCACTTAGGCTATGTTATTTTTGTAATCGCAGCCTCTTTAAAAATACTAAAAAAAAAAATGTGTTAAAATCCTCATCCAGTGTTCATAAATGACTGGAAAAGTCACAGAGGTTAATAATCATTTAAAGATATATAAAGTATATTCATTTCAGATATATAAAGCATATTTAAAATGGAAAAGTCTTGAAGAAAGTTGCATAATGTCAAAATATTTCAAGTATATTTTAAATGTATAATTTCCAGGCCTATAAAAACAAACTGAAAGTAATTGAAATGTTAATACTCATTCCTTCTAGGAACAGGGTTATATACATACTAACCTCGCCAGTGCTACGAGGCATGAGCGTCTCCTGCGAACATCGGTCTCAGGTTCAGCCGCCCGGAAACGTAGCTGTGTACTGTAGAAAATGGATACAGAATCCAGTTTGGATGCGCTCCGCCACAATTCGTGGGCATCAATCATACAATAGTTCGTTTAGAGCAGGCTCTGGTGATGGAACAGGAAGTCGAAGCTCTTCTGAGGAAGGAGGCCATCAAGGTGGTTCCTCCTCACGATATCGACTGCGGGTTCTACAGCCGCTACTTCATAGTTCCAAAGAAGGATGGAGGGCTGAGGCCCATCTTAGATCTCAGCGTTTTGAACCGCTCAGTCACGAAACTGAAGTTCAGAATGCTCACTGTGAACAAGTGGTAGCACGAATCCGGGTCCCAGGACTGGTTTATCACAATAGATCTGAAAGATGCGCACTTTCATGTATCCATCCATCCTTCACACAGGAAGTTCCTGAGGTTTGCTTTCAGGGGTAAAGCATACCAGTATCGGGTTCTACCCTTCGGCCTTGCACTCTCACCCCATACTATCACGAAATGTGTGGATGCAGCGCTGGCTCTACTGCGACTCCAGGGCATCCGCATATTAAATTATATCGACGACTGGCTAATACTAGCTCGATCGCCGGAAGAAGCAGGCAGACATCGAGATGTCATCCTCGCTCACATGAAACGTTTGGGGTTAAGACTAAACGCCAAGAAAAGTGTACTTTCTCCAGCTCAGAGAACCACTTATCTAGGCGTGGTGTGGGACTCGACCACGATGCGGGCTCATATGACACCTGCTTGAGTAGAATCGATCCTCACCGCTGCCGCGAGAGTAAAAGAAGGCCGGTCACTCACTGTCAAGTAGTTTCAAAAGCTGCTGGGTCTGATGGCAGCTGTGTCCAACGTCATACCTATTGGCCTGCTGTACATGAGACCCCTACAGTGGTGGATCAGGAACAAAGGCATATCCCTGAGGGGAAATCCCCTTCGCATGATCAATGTGTCACGCCGAGCTGTTCGTGCCTTGGATATGTGGAGGAAGCCTTCATTCCTAAATCAGTATTTCGAAAACTTCTTCACAGACGTAAGATATCAACATGTGTTGGTGCGCACCGACAACACCTCTGTTGTCTCTTATATCAATGACCAAGGACGTCTGTGGTTGCGCCCCTTGTACAAGCTGGCACACCAGACCCTTGTGTGGGCCCGGGACAGATCCCTCTCACTGAGAGCCATCGACATTTCCGGGCATCTAAATGTAGGAGCAGACATCCTTTCGAGACAGGGGCCGAGGCCCGGGGAATGGTGGCGCAGATTTGGAGAAAATACCACAGGGCAGAGGTGGACCTCTTCACATCTCGAGAGAATGCGCAATGTCCCCTCTGGTACTCTCTAGTTCATCCTGCTTCTCTGGGACTGGATGCCATGGTACAGACATGGCCGAGTCTTCCTCTGTACGCCATTCCCCCGATCGCTATGCTCCCTGGAGTTCTGGCGAGAGTGCCCCAGGACAAGGTCAGTCTACTGCTTTTAGCACTGTTCTGGCCAGGCCGAGTTTGGTTCTCGGACCTGATATCCCTTCTAGACGGCTCTCCTTGCGAGATACCTATCAGGAGGGATCTTCTCTCACAAGCGGGGGGCACAATAGTTCACCCCTGTCCGCAGTTGTGGAGTTTGAGAGTGTGGCCCCTGAGGGGGCGCAACTCCTAGCCACGGCCACCAGTACATAAACAAAGTAAAATATTCTGCATTGTAATTTAGCTAATTTAGAGTATTGCACACATGGGTGATGAATCACACGCATCTGCCATTGACAGTTTCATTTTTTCTATGCAAAAGCACAACATTGTTGAATTAAAGTAACAAATTGTGTTGCACTGTAATTTTTTATGGAAAGTTTTATATTAGTAAGTGTTTGTGTTACTTTTGCTTTTGCCACATGGTCTCTTAACTTTCAGACATACTGCACCGTGATTGAACTCTGGGTGTTTTTATTTTGGAAAAAATAAATAGAAATGTAGCTTGTAGCTTACTAGAGTGCACTAGTAAATAAATTTGGTTAATCTTAAATTAATATTACAATCAAGAATTAAAATTTTATCATGCTTTTTGAAGAATGTTGGTGGTCCCCATTGACTCCCATAGTATTTTTTCCATTGCATAAATGACCGGTGAGTTTGGTATTATTATTTTCTGTTCAGCAGGAGAAGGAAAGTTGTACAGGGTTGAAACAACTTGAGACTTTTTATTTTGGAGTAGACTATCCCTTTAAGTCTCTCCTAGTTCCTATTATTCTTTAGTTTGCTCTTTTCTTCTTGTTTTTAAAAGAACAAAGTGTTATTTCATGGAGGAAAGTCATCTGGGTTTACAAAGACACAAGAGCAAATAATTAGTGAAAGCATTTTCTATTTTTGGGAAAACTGTCCCTTTAAATCTCTCTTCCAAACATCTGTTTTGATTTTTCGCCTCTTGTTCACGAGCATGCTATCACAATTCAGCAAATTGTCCTCACCAAATCAGTTAACTCTCTTCACATTACATCTGTTTGAAATGATTTTATGAGACAATGCACCTTATGTTCCACCAAATTTCATTCATGGGAGCCATTTCTTCACTGGAATAGTTTAATCTGAAATAATGTGACCAGAAAGATTGCATTGGGCTGGCAGAGAGAAGGGCATAATTAATTTGATGGTGACTTAATAAATGCAGGGTGACATATGAGGCACTGCGAGGCATGCTTAATGAGAGCGGGAATAAAAACGAGAGAGAATGAGAGAGAGCAGAGATGTTCTACTGTCTCATTCCACAGATTGTGAAGCAGACAGCAGAGCTCCGGGCGATGAGAGGGCCACTTTACAGCTGAAATTAAATACCGCAAGAGAGCTTCAGCTCTGAACAGTTGAACCCAGCAGATCTATACTGATCCTTAAGCTAAAGTGACGGTACCTCAATCTCTTCTCCAACAAAGTTTGGGTGCATTGTCTGGCAAAGGCCTTATCGGTGGCTTCGGGAAGTGTTAGCGACTGCCATTTTTCAGATGATTTGTTCCTTGCTCAAGTGGAGATTTGGAGACAGTTGCATATGATAATCTTGCGTCCTTGTGTTTTTAAGAAAATGTCTGGATCATTTTGATCCCCATGGTTAAAGAGGCTAAACTGTGTAATTTCTGGAACCATTAGGACTTTATTTTTTTTGTTCAAATGTTTATATTTTAAATTCTAAGTTACAATTTGAATGTAATTTGTGCTATTACAATGTGTAACACAAAACGTCTGGGTCATAAATCATGCCAAAAAACAAAATAATTAAGAACAATTTAAATGATTGTCATGGTATTATTAATCTTATTTCTTAACCAAGCTGTCATTGCTATAATTATTAAAGTAAAAATAAAGTATTATGAATTTATAATTCATAGTACGGTTTGTTGTGCTACACTTATGTTAATTAAATAAAACATTTATTTTGCAAAACAAATATACTGTAATACAGTAAAATATCACCGTATTGAGCTAATGGAAATCTAATGTAATAAAAATTGTCTGTGATTAAATCTTAATATATATATATATATATATTTATATATATTTAAAACAAATATTCTTTAGAATAATGTGATGCTGTATACTTTGCTATTACATCTGTAAAAGAAAGCATCATCTAGACATAGTATTTTTTGTATGGACAAACAAAAAATTATTTTAAAAAGAATCACAATTCTTGTACTTCATTAGCTTGAAAGCCAAAGTGGTGCATTACTATGGAATTGAACTGATGCACGGTCATCTATTCAGGGAAGCAACATCATCTTAATGTTTGCTAAGTACATTAGGCTGTTCCTGTTCTGCACCTGTTGTTATGTCTCGCTTACTGCCTCATGTAACGTAATGCTTAATGACTATTCATTATAGAATGGCCACAAGGCTTTTAAGTGCCTATTATGTGTAAATTGTGTGTGCGAGTGTGTACTAGAGTAGTTGAGCTTGTAGTACAGAAAGCTGGGAGGGCCAAACAAAACAATCGAACTCGGCAGATGCTTTGCCAGAGAAAGGGACACCCTCCGGACTCATTTTTCTCCCAACTCCTTCAAGAAAGACTTGCTGATAGTATTACAACTTCATTATGGGAGTTCAAAGCACAGAAATAGTGTTTCCAGCAAAAGAGAGCATTTATTTTGCCCTTAGATCTCTGTTCTTTGTAGGCTTTTTTCAGCTTGCTGATTTTCCAGCCCAGCAGCAGCATCGTATATCACAAACACACAGCACAAACCTTGTTCTATAGAGCTTACTTAGTTGCTACAAGTCATTTGTCGCAAGTCTTTGTCCTGCTTTACTGTTTTGTCAGCCAACCCTGTTATCTTCTGTGTGTGTTGGTTCACATGTGTGTATTTAGACTGCAACCGTTGCTTATCAGCAGATATAATATGGGGGTTCCGGCTGAATGCTTTTTTTGTCCTCCTTGCAATCAGACCCCAGTGTGGCCTTTGTTGATGGAGCGTTTCTCTCCAACCCTCAGGGAACAATGAAGGCTTATCTGAAAGCTTGATTCAAGAGTGGCCGTCCAAGACCACCAGGCTTGGGCGTATGTGCGATATTGAATAGGCCCTCTGAAAGCACTGACCTTTTCTTTTGCCAAACCAACAACAGATTTCACTTTTGCTGCTACCTTGGGGACAATTATGCATCTACTTTCCCCCCCATTTTTCTGAGCTCTCTCCCGCTCGCTCTCTATCTCTCTCTATTTCCCACATTTGTTGTATTGTGTTGGTGTAAGGTCAACTGCCTCTGTGTGCTTTGAATCATTCTGGTTTCACAGGAATGCCTTGGGTTTGGGAGGCTTACAGCCTTTGGGGAAAAACTGAGATGTCATCTTTGATATTTCGCGGAAAGTGACTAGTTCTATCTTGTCATTTACTAGTTGTCCCAGATCTTAAATGAACACTTCATTCTGGGATTTTAGCAAAAATTTAACCACTCATTGCTCATATATTTACTCTAATGCAGTTTTTAGCCTGCCTTGGCGTAATACTGCATAGTCAAAACTTGTTCCACTGTTTGCTTTTTAAGATTTTACAAGACATTACATTTACATACATTACAACATTATATCAGCTTTTTCTACTTTATCATAACATAAAGTATAACAATTTGAATAAATATAAATAACAATTTGAGTGAAAATCAATTATTTTCAGTCAGTAACTGACGATTTAAATTTTTTTTTATTTGGCTGAAATAGTGTAAAGGCCTTCAAATTTTGCATTAAGAATTGTGCATGTGGAATTGATTATGATTTTGTTTTATTAACTAGAAAACTTTCAGGGTTGAATGCTGTGTTAATTTGTTTTTAAAATATATTTAGAAAGTGTAATAAAATCTGAGAATACCAAAGAATTTTTGAACGGTTTTGGTGGTGAACAGGCAAAACAGTTGTTATTTTCAGTTTTCATTTCATTTAATTCTACTGAAAGAAGACTTTCCATTGGTCCTCAAGACTTCCTAAACAGCCAAATGTGGTCTGTCAGTACTTCCCTATCACTTCCATTCTCTTTCCTTCCCTCTATGAAAGATAAAGGGTAATTTGACCTAGTTTATTTTTTTCACAAATACAAGCAAATTCCTCTCTTTTCTTTTTCTCATTCCCGCTGTGATGGTTTTAGTGATAGAGAAAGAGTGTGGGTGAGTGCTTATTACTTCTATCTCCACCATGTCAAATCCAGAGGATGTGGAAAAGGTGTTTTTTATAATACCACCACACCTTTTCAGTAAGGGCTGGCAGTCCCTCGTTTTTAGTCTTCCCCTGTCAGCCCAATCCTCAAATCTCCTAAGTGTTCAAAAGGATGAGTCTGAGAGTGTGTCTGGCTAACCTGAGAGACAAAAACGTTTGATAAGAGCAAGAGAAGTACATCTTTTTTGTCCGTGGTCCTTTTTTTTTTTGCCTGTTCCACCGAGTTCAAGTTACAGCAGTCTGGAAATAATCTCAGCAAGAAATGGCATTTGCAGTACATTTGAGTTCTGCGGTTTGATGTATTTCTAAATAGAAATAAATGCTCAACTAAAGAAAAAAAAATGGTCAGGACTTTTTTTCTATGAAGAAGCATACCCAAAGTACTGCAGCATATGTGACCCTGCGCCACAAAACCAGTCACAAGGGTTGATTTTTCTAAATTGAGATTTAGCGCCATCTGAAAGCTGCATAAAAAAGCTTTTATGAAATAGCTTTTATTTTTACATTTTCAGGTTTTATTTTAATTTGAGGTTTTTTTTAGATATGTGCTTATATAATTTTTTATTTATTTCTATCTACTTTAATTTTGCGTTTCAGTTTTAGTCGTTTCTAATTTCCTAGTGAGTTTAGGTATATATAATATAAAATTTTTATTTGATTCCAACTGTATTTTAATTAACAAAAAAGATTTCTAATAGCTTTAATTAAGAACACCTGTCTTTCTGTTATTTAAATGATTTTTAACAAGCCGTCATGTACCAGTGAACACATCAAGATGTTGTTGAGATTACAATTTTATTCAGACCACTTTCCTCCTAAATTTAGTCACAGATTATTTGTGTATCTGTGTTTATGCGAGCAGAAGAAAGAAAATGAAAGTGCTTTCATCCTCAAGAGTCAGGAAAGAACAAAATAATGCTTGTTTGCTGAGAATTACATCACTGTTCAAGATCTAATTATGTCTGAAGAACATAAATCTGCAATATTGATATTTATTACGCATGTGCATTTGTTTAAGGCAGACAGGTGATTTATCTCAATGTGTGAGTGTATCTTGTATTTTCTCCTGCTCTCCGTTTCTCCAAGCTCCTTGACAGAATCTCGTTAGAGTCGTGGTTACATGCATTCTTCATGAGAGATGCCTGCTGGAGCCATTAGCTAATTATGGTCATGATTTGATCGCTTATGGATTAGTGCACAAGGCCCAGTGTTAACTACACGTAGCATACTGCGTTGTGTGAGTTATATATATATATATATATATATATATATATATATATATATAAGAGTGAATCTGTGCTTGTGTTTGATGAAAATCGTCTGGACAGGCTAATGCACACTAAATATTACCTTTGTACAGGTGCCCACTGTTTTCCCTTCAGCTCTGAAGACACCTGTATTGACCTCTGAAAGCTCTTTTAATTATGCGATGGTGGAAATTTAGCATCTAGCCTCAAGATTTGAGTTTTGAAAGGAAATGGCAGGGGCAAGATGGATGGCAAGAGGAAATGTATCTCACGATTAGGCTTCAGGTATCCACTGTACACACATAAATCATTTACATTGAGTCATTCAGCAGACAGTCTTATCCAAAGCGACTTACAAATGAGGAACATCATGAGCAATTTATCATAAGAGCCAAATGCCACATTTCAAGAACGAGCTAGAGCAAAAGTAAAAATATACATGTAAATTGTGCATTTCATTTGTGATTGGTGTTGTTATGCTTATATAATTCATGTGTGTTTTTGCACTTTAACCTGCAAATCATTGAATTGAAAAGAAAGTACTGGCCATAAATAGTCTTTAGCAGGCTTGAAATTATGTTTTAGATTATTTCCTTGTATGCTACCATTCAAACGTTTGTTAAACACTAAAAATATTTTTATAGTTTAATCTGTTGGTGTTCAACCTTTCTAATTACTATCAAAAGCTCTTGTGTTGCTTAATGTCTTTTTTTAAACCGTGATGCATTTTTTTTTCACAATTCCTTTAAAGTGATAAAATATTGTAATATACTGCAAATGTCTTAACTGTCGCTTTTGTACTTTTCGAACTGCCCAGTCACTGAATCTTACACCAAATCAGCAATCTGCAAGTGAAACTAGATTGTTCCCATTACCGAAGCTTTTGTATCTACTATCCTTTAGGAGTAACACATTAATATAACATGGTAAACTTTTGAATGTAATGCACCTGTCATTGGTTTTGACCTCTACTATTGTTCTTTTCTCAAGATAGAAAATGCACTGGATAGTGTAAATTCTCCTGGTGTCATATCTTCCCTTGGGTTTACGATTCTCACTCTAGATACCTGTGAAGAGAAATCACTAACATCAAACCAGAGGAAGAAAGAAAGAGACAAAAACAGCATCCTGCTCTAAAACAGGATAAATGTCTCCCAGAATTCCCATTTTCCCTCCTGGCCTCACAACAATTGGCCAGAGTTTGATAAATGACAAGCCTACAGGACCAATGACAGTTTTGTTGCTCAGGGATATTTTTATACCCAGAAGGGTTTTTAATGATAGATAGCCTCTGGTATGAAAGGCCTGCCTCTCTTTTTTTCACTTTTTGTCCTATTTGTTCTGTCACAATCTAAAATTAGCTAATGTGATGGCAAATAATCAAAACTTTGCTTCTGTCTCAATCTCTTGCAGTTATAATACTTTTTTGATGTCTAATTTTTTGTAAAAAAAAACAAACCACATGCTGTGAATAGTTTTTGTGTTCTGCACAAGCTTTTTTCTTTTTTTCCATGGCAGTGGTAGAAAAGAAGAAAATCAAATCAGTTTTATTTATTATCGCAATTGTTTCTCTAGACAGCATTAGAGATTAGAAAAAGTGATCTTCAATAGATGGATGCTTCACATGATTTTCTCAACAATGTCTCAATCTGTGCTCAGATTTGCTAAGCTCTGTATTAAGAAATTTCAATATGAACAATGTGAACTTCCAAGACCAAAACAAAAAACATCTTTAAAACATATCTTAAAATGATATTTTATATAACATATTTTGATAATGATGTTCAGTTGTGCATTTCAGAGTTTCACAGCTGAAGTTTTTATTGTGCTGGTGTCTGCGACCTCATCATTAGTTGATTATCCCAGGCACATCCAACACACAGCAGCAGATAGTGCTTTGTGTATCTGCGGACATTAATAAATGACACGTGTGTGTGTGTGTGTGTGTGTGTGTGAGGGAGGCAGAGGGGCTATTAAAGAGATGTGTGAAGAGTGTGTGTGCAGGCATGTCTGGATCAATATCACTACACACCATGTTTTTAGCCCTTGTCAGTTTCGTGATGCAGCGTGTCCAACGAAGTGTAAGGTTCCACTTGAACCATTGTATCATGAGTGTGTGTGTGTGTCCTAAAGTGCTGTAAACCCCAGGCTCGTGATGCTCTCCATGCCACCACTGAAGCAGAACAGAGCACTGGGCGATGTTCCAGTTGTAGGTCATTATCCCCTATGCCATACACCCTGATTCCTGCCAAGTGTACTTCCCTTCCACTGACTAATACACTCTTCTAAGTAATCATGATGCCACCCTTTAGGCAAGAGAATCTTTCTTTTGCTTTGTTTTATGGCTCTTTATTTACACTTCTATGCATTAAATGAGTACTAGTTTGGCTTGTACATCTCTGCAGTAGACTATAGGTCAACTTTCTTTTTTAACCTTTGAGAATGTATATATATATATATATATATATATATATGTGTATATATACCAATATATATATATATATATATATATATATATATCAAAAGATTTTTGTTCACTTGTATTAAATTGAGTTATTTTTATTTCAAGAGTTCACGCTTTACTTGTAATAATAATAATAATAATAAAGCAAATCTGGCGAGCTGTCTGGGGAGCGAGCGAGGAGAACGGCGAACTCCGAACCCTAGTGGATTGGCTCGTTCACTGTCTGCCCCCCCGGAAAGGCGTGAATTTTTAAAGGAAGCGGTGGAGAAGGGGAGGAGGAGGGATGCACAAAAGCGAGATGTGGGGAAATGAAAGCTGGGAGAATTTATAGTGAAGGGGAGAGATTTGATTGGGCGCGAATAAACAAGGGATGATTAGGTAAACGGGCTGCCAGCTGTGTGTGATTACTCGTTTAGCGTTGCTCTCGAAACTAGTTTTTTGCAAAACTTTTACTTTAATATTTCTATTATTTATTCACATTTTTTATTTGTTTTTTATTAAATGAAATATATGTTAAATTAAAAATGTATTTGTTCTGTTAGTATTAAAATAATACTAAGCATTAATATAAAGTAGTAAAAGTAAAATAATACAAGTAAAAATACTTTAATATTTCTATTATTTATTCACATTTTTAATTTTTTTATTAAATGAAATATATGTTAAATTAAAAATTTAATTTGCTTGCTTGATTCGCACAAAAATATTTTGACTCCACCCTCCCTGAATTAGTTAAAAATAAAAAAAGAATATGTCTGATTCTGCTCATGTTTCTGGAAGACTTATAAGTGTGTAAACACACTTTCCATTTATTCTACAAACTGACTGACAAGTCAGAATAGTCACAGGATTCTGTTTAAAACAACAATGATGTAAATGACTTAGAAAGAGGAAAGATGGTCATTTCCTTATCCAGACATGTACTTGGGCTTCTTCTGTACTTCCTCTCTCTCTATTCTTCAATATTTCCTTGTCCTTTGTCATTCTCTCTGATCTTCCTCCTGCATTTGTTCCCGCTGCTCTGACGCCCTTCAGAATGTTCCCCAGGAAACCCCTGTGGAGTTACATTGGACACATTGGACACATCTAATTTCCAACTTTACGAGTGCAGCTTCTGTTTTCATTTTGACCCAGGGTGGATCCATCCTGATTGTTATCCGTGAACGTCTTGTCTGTTGCTGGGATTTGAGTGTCTCAGCTTGGCTTTCAGCGGTCATCCTGTGTGAAAGCATATGGACAACCTCAAATAACCGGCTTACAACATCACTCGTGGGCCTGGGAATGCACTTCCCTCTGTGAGGTTGAAGAGTTCAGCGGGAAATATTTTATAGCAGCGGCACTGGCGAAAATGTCCAATTGCTCTCAAGGGAGCAGTAACAGGGACTACTTAAGCAGCTACGGACTTCTGCCCACCATAACAGTTAGAGAAGCCAAGATATCTCTACCAAACACTGGCAGGACAAATCTCTGTAGGTGTCAAGATGTGTAGAGCAGTGAATAGCATCTATCTATCTATCTATCTATCAATCTATAGTTCTGTTTATTTTTTATTCTGTTCATATTTCTTAATATGCTCTCTTTTTGTGGCGCTCCAACTTTGTCATAGCACACATGGAACTCAAGGACACCTGGTCCATGCACGGGAAAGACTCAGTCTCAGCAAAAAGAGAAGTGATACTAGATTTATGGCTGTGTGACAAGGTGCAATAAGCATCAAGTTCGCCTCGTTGCTCGCTGCCAGCAGGGCGCCGCTGTGGTGCCCCTCTTCTTGGCCACCTGTTTCTGTCATGAACCTGGACGTGGGCCGGCAATAGGTGGGCCAAGGCGACTGTGAATTTGGAGCAAGCAGGTCTACTGTCCCAACACAACTCTTAATTTGACACAAATCTGTTTACCTAGAGCTAAATTTACTTGTTACTTGAGGGTAAATGGCGCTCGAGTTTAAATTGGCTTTCTCAGCTTCAGAAAATACTGACAAAATTGCATCATTTTTAGACAGTTCCTTTATCGTTTTAGATGGTTCCACTTTCATACACATATCTGCAGTCTGTCAATTTAGATTCATTATTACGCATTCTGTCATCCGGACTGTTTTGCAGAAAATATGAATCTTTTCCAGACATGGAGATGTGTATCTGTTTAAAATGTATTTTTAGATGTTATTGGACCCTTTTGCATCTCCCTTTATCTTTCTCCCTGTTGTATTTCTTCTTCCTCTCCCTTGTTAGGCTTGCTATGATCTCCCCAGGCAATTTGACCACCTTTGAAACTTTCCTTTTAGATGCTAATAATAAATGGCCAGAATACGATCAATTTGATACAACCTGAGCCTAATTCAACTGCTTGGCCACTGAGGGAGACTTTACTAGGAAATGATGAAAGGCCGTCCTTTGCATCGAAATGAACACACACAAAAATAAATAAATAAGAATAAGAAGCAGAAGAATCCTTTCCTTTTAAAACCCGTTCTAAAATGCAGATTTCTGAATTGCAAATAACCATAATTCAAATGCCAAGATGCCCAGTTTCAGAAAGCAGCAATCAAAAGAATGCCAAAATAAACATAACAAATTGGACCAGCATTCTTGAAATCTGCATGCCCAGCGGCCAGAGAAATGATCTTGAAATTCTTAAAAAAGTATGAATGTCATTACCTTATGGCACAGACTAAGTGACATTTATTATAAAGAAGATAGCTTAAACAGTTAAAATCAAGTTTCTTAAACGCTGTTGGAACATGTTCATAGTTTATGTGAAGTGATTTATTACATTTACTAAAAAAAATCACAGCTTATAACCACTTTTTGATAAATTGAATGGCTTTTTTGCCACTTGTTTAGATTTTTTTTGTGTTGTTTTGTTTTCAAATGCATTCTTAAATTTGTAATGTTGCATTAAAAGGATATTTCACCTCGAATTAAACATTTAGTCTTTTACTCACCATGTCTATCTATCTTCTGTAAAGCACCCAAGAAAATAAGATATGTTGTATTAGTTTTTTGTTCCCCATGCAATGAAAGTATTTTTTTGATATCAACATCAACATTCCCCCACCAAAAAAAAGAAAAAAAAGAAAGAAACTATCTTTTTAAGAATCAAATTACTTCTAATTACCGGCACTATATAGCACGTTTGCAAAACACATCCTTATTGTGTAATATTAATTAGCTGTCTGTTCTGTTAAAAAGCAATTGACAGGATCCCTATTTGCATGTGCATTTTCCCTCAATTTAAATAGTCCCTGTATCAACATCAGTTCTTCTGTAGCCAATCAGCAAATGGAAGTCTAGTGAAGCAGAAAGCGTGAGCTGGAATCCTTAACCACAGATGAAGTTGTATCTATTGGATTTGCCGTTGGCCGATTCAATGATTTGCATTAAGTTGCCCAAGCGTGGCGTCTTCACTCTGATAATGACACTTCAATTATTGATTTTCCACTTATCGGATTATCACAGTCTCGAGGGTTTGCGACAAGGCCCACTGAGGGCCCATGAGAAAAGGGCATCGGAAGTAAGGGCTGGTGTGGTTTCAAAGGGCCATGATGAATTGCGGCACACAGTCGGTGGGTCTTGTTGACTCTACGCCAATCACGTATCATTTGGCGCGACAAGTAGGGCGGTTTCTGCTCGAGTTGAGATGGAAAATGGGTGTGCATGTGTGAGAAGTAATAACGAGGGCTTCGGAGAGGAGGAGAGGACACGGATAGCGCCATATCATGAAGGTCCATTACACATCCAGGGCAGCAAACATATGGGGCCCGGCTGAAGTAGCCAACTGTCTCCCGTCCTGTCTCTCTGCCATAAAATTGCATTCCTTTTATACTCTCTTTCACATATACACCCTCTATGAGGTGAGGAGGGATTTTACTGTGCTTAAATGTGTCAAATGGGCCACAGTGCAGATCCACTGTACTCTCGAGACCTATGGAGAGTATGTATGTGTTTATAAAGGGACGGCCCATCTGTAGCCTGCCGTTGGGGGGAGGTTATCAGATGCGCTTCTTTTCTCTCGCTCGCAGCTGCTCCAAAAGAAATGATTGCAGCTGACGCATCACCATTTCCTCTGAAACAGGGCTGTACAGTAGACTTGTGATATGAGAAGGAAGAAAACTGTTATTTATTTATTCATTTGTTTTTCCAGTTTTATGTAAATTAATGCTATAGATGCACCTGATGTTTACACAGTGTTTGGGTTAATGGCAAAATGAGGTAATATTTTAGTCTTTATTTTAACATACTTAAATGTACCTCAAAGTTTTTGTTTTAAAAAAACAACCGCAATTAAAAATGCATATTTGATCAGTTACTAACTGCTGTTTGGCTGTTCATTCTTCAACAAGTCCTCTTTATCTGTAGCAGATTGACACGTTGATTTAACCAAGTTGCTACAAATTGATTCATTTTGCATTTAACAAGTCGTTTCTGCTGTGTTTAGATTTAGATGTGACCGAAAGTGTGATGTCCGAGTGGCTAAGTTGTTTACTTAGTAATTAGTCTGTCCATTTCCACCATTTTAACCCTCTCAGGTCATTTGCAGATCAGTTGTGAACATGATAAGTGGGAATTATCTCATTCACTGGGTAATCAGCAAATTTTGTGACTTTTTCACTGTATTTTGCTAATTTCCCCCTCACATTCACACTACAGGACCTCAGTTAGGATCTCAATACAAAGATCTCAAGAGGGACAAAATGTTGTTGTGTCAGTTAAGAAAAAAAAGTATTGATAAATAAATGAATCTGATATTTCAGTGTATACACAACCGTTTAAAACTTTGTGGCTGGTGTATTATCAAAATAACAAGCTGTTTTTGGGGATTGTGAAAAGTCATAATTTTTATAAAGAATGTCTCTTTGGTTTTGAGACTTTAGAAAGTACAATTTGAAATCACATCATATGACCCCTTTAATATTTTTGTGGCAGCAGTAATAGTTTTTTTCCCAGGATACTTTGATGAATAGAATGTTCATAAGAGCAACATTTATTTGATAGAAGTCTAGTAGATTTATAGAAACCTTTTGTTACATTATAAATGTCTTTATTGTCACTTTGGATCAATATAAAGCAGCCTTCTGAATAAAAGCATTATTCATGCTGACCTCCAATTTTTGAATGGTAGTTTCAGAAATATTTGTTATGTTTTGTTTTTTGTGCGGTCTGAATATTTTAGCAAAAGCTTAAAGCATTCTGGCCTGCGATATAACCTGCCACATGTATTGAAACTCTAACCTCACTTCCTTTTTATTCCTGCTTATGCGTTTCCTCTTAGCGCATTAGCTTTTTCACGGTACGTTTGCAGATTACCGCCCTTGCTTGGCTCAATGGTAAATAAGTGCTTTATTGTTCCTGGGATAAAACTGCCAGGCAGAAATGAGGAATGCCGTGACTTTATCAGACAGAGCAGCAGAGGGCCCAAAGTACAGGGACCTGCCATAATTGCATATTAAAGTGACAACTAGCAGAGTTTTTGCTATTTGTCATGTGGGGGATCATATTATGATGGCGGGAATGTGACATTTAGTGCAAAGAGCTCCCAGTGGAAATACTCTCAGGGAATAATGACTTTCACCGGCAAGTCCTTTCGGTACTTTGCAGCCACACACAGAAGAATCCTCTCTGAGAAAATGAGTTGAAATTGCCGCACAAGGGCCAGGCGTCTCCTAGATTGATGCGAATTGCACGGCATTCTAAAACTGCTTCTCAGATGTTTGAACCAATAAATCTTCCAATCAAGGGCATTTAGACGTAAATGAATTCATATGACATCTCTTCATATTAACGCAGGGGTGACAGCTGTCAACCAAGCAGCACTGAAGCGATACCTTATCGGGTTGCCTCGCGTGGCTCCTATGAAGATGCTGTAAAGACTGTTGCGCTGTCCTAGAAAAACAGTAATGGATCTGTCTTGATGTCGGTCTCGAAAGCCACGTTACTGGTTATTGGTTGATGTGAACAGCATTAAATCACCTAGTAGTGTAGCTGCGATTATGTGAAGACTCTATTTTGTTGACGGCATGTTTGCCGATAGCTGAGAACAACTCTCATATTGCTATCGATTTAGCAAAGGAGATGGCCAAGTGCTGCATTTAAGTCTTTTTTGTTCTGCGGTAAGTATCGAGAGAAATCTTCATTGACAGTGATTCGTGTTTATCTGCACCCACAGTTGCAGGAAAAGGAATCATCATCCAAATAGCATTGCCCTTGAGATTACGCATAGCTAGTTGTACATCATGCTTGGGTATTTCTGGCAATATTCAAAAAATGACTTTTAATAATATTTTGTTTCATCCCAGAACTCATTAATACATGAAATGCAAGTGGCTCCAATGCATTGGGACTCTGGTATATATTACTCTAGTAATATCACTGAAACAATTTAGAGGCTATGTGTTTTCTGGCGGCATTGCATTCTTCGAGATGTAAACATTCATTTCCATTTATAATTCTCAAGCAAGATTGTGCCAATCACAGGCGTGTTTGTAGTGTTGTGGTGCTCACGCAGAGCGATTCGTCAAGAGTGTTTTGTGCGTCCAGCAGTCCACCTGGAATAAAACGTGTTGAATTATTTATCATAGAACCATTACATCCGATTTCACATTAGCTCAGCTTAAGACAGTGTAATCTACTGAAGCGGCCGATGGTGTGATTGAGGACACTCGTATTGACCGTGGTGGTAGGGCTGATTGCCTGCTTGTAGGTTCGCTCTAAATTACCTCTCGGTTCAAAGGCCTCACTTTGCCCGAACATATATATTGGCAATCATCAACGGTAGGGAATATATAGATGTCTGCTCGGAATACCTGATGGAAAATGCACGTGGGCAGAGAGGGTTGAATATGAAATGCAATCAGGTGAGTTCACTACCAGTCCGCTGTTTAGGGGGCCTTCGCTAGATTGGATCAGTGTGCAGAATTGATTGGCCTCATCCCAGGGCTCAAGGTTGTGTTGATTGATAGATGCGATGCGCTCGGGTCTTGTGGTCATGTCTTAGATAATACTCGTGATGAATGGGGTGTTATGGCAATGGCTTCCTCTGCCCACCTGGCAAATTATGCATGGTGATTTAGCACAGCCTGGCAGAAAGGTGTTGAGAAAAATTGGGACTGATTTTGACCTACGTATATTATGTTTTAACCTAGCCCTTAACGTATGCACATCGGTTGATGTAAGCGTGCCATCTGGATCCAAAAAAGCCTGGTTCTGCATTGGCGGGCTTTCAGAAGTTCTGATGAAATAACATTTTCGCAAGCAATGTATATTATAGTACAGGGGTTCCCAAACTTTTCAGCTCGCGACCCCCAAAATAACCGTGCCAGTGACTCGTGACCCCCACTATCCTCAGAAGTGGTTAAAATATACAAATGTTGCACAACGGTGCAAATTTGGTCGATATTAGCCAACGTTTCATTTCAACAAAAATAATATCCTAAGCATAAAGAGATGAAAATTACCTACATGTTACATGCACATGTCAGAAAGTGTTGTAAATTGATTTGCTGCTACTGACGCTTTTGATTAATCTGTCATAATCACCTTAGGGGTCGCGATCAAACGGATAGAAATTTGAAAGTCTGATGGCTTTTGAATTTGCATGTTTGTTTGTTTTTTAAATGTAACTATTAACAACTATTTAATACTATTAACAATTATTTTTTTTATCTTTTGTTAGTTATAGATAAAATATATTATTTATAATAGTTTAAAGAAATTATTTGATTTCTTGGAAATCTGTGGACCCCCCCTCAATGTCTCACGACCCCCACTTTGGGAACCACTGTTATAATAGATATACTACATTTTTTGAGAACAGTCCCTTGTGAAGGGATCTGCAGCTTTGGAACTATTTCAAAGGTCTTTCAGTCACCAAATCATGAATAGGCTAGCTATGATTGCTGTAAAACACTATTGGGGCAGTTGTGGCCTAATGGATAGGGAGTTGGGCTTGTAATCCAAAGGTTGTGGGTTCAAGTCCCAGGTCCGGCAGGGATTGTGGGTGGGGTTAGTGAATAACCAACGCTCTCTCCAC
>JAUMHI010000041.1:17644404-17656020 GCA_032359435.1 Enteromius unitaeniatus | reverse complement strand
GTGTGGTTGTTCACTTCTCACTGCTGTGTGTGTGCACTTGGATGGGTTAAATGCAGAGCACTAATTCCTAGTATGGGCCACTTGTCACGTCATTTCATTGAATACTCAAGAGTTTTGATTGATAACCTGGCTTTCACCTTTGTTAAGGCTAAAACCTTTTACCTGACGTAAATGAGTTGAACTCTTTTGTGGGATTTTTTAAAGAACTCGGAATTAATTACTATAATTTATATATATATATATATATATAAAAAAAAAATCACGTTTGGGTCTTTAGCTTAACTAAATGCTTTTCCTTAAGAAAGGTGAATGATGGGCTTTTTTTTTCAAGAAAAATCATGATTTTTGTATTCTCTGAAGCCCTGCTCTCTTTCTTCTTTCTAATGCAGTGCCGCTGTTGGTAGTGACTTGTACAAAACTACTCATAAGCCCGTAAGATGGCGTATTGTCTCATAAAATTGGAGTTAAATGGATGTAAAGCCATCCGCAGAATCATTTTATGAATAGTGCCTCAGCACTTACAGTTTCAGGGTGGTTTTATAGCAGGCAGTTACCCAGTTAGTCAGTTATGGGATGTGTTCTGCTTACAAAGGCAGAAAAGATCATGCACATGATTGTGTTGTGTAAAATGACAATGTAGCCTTCGGTGTGGGGAAAGATATTGCACATCAAAACATCCTGTTTAATAAGCTTTCTTTTAGGAGGTCTATTCTATTTTGATGTTGACTACTTCAATTTCAAGTCATCCTTTATAACCATTGCCTGTGGAAATATTCTATTCTGGAACATGTTTTTACAGTATATTACATTATTATTTTTATTTGGAAATTTTACATTTTTATATTTATTTCAACATACTGTATGGAACTCATTTTTTTCAAGAGGAATTCTATTCAGTACATCCTCATCTATGGACATTGCTGTGAAAAGCAGGCCTATTCTATTGTGGATTGGGCTGAAACATAATTTTTTATCTTATTTTATAATCATATTTTTTTAAATATCAGTTTTATTTGATGTTTACACAGTTTTTTTTAGTTGATTTGTAAGAACAATTTGTAAGACTGAATCAGTTCAGCCTTCTTATTTTACTGTATTACTTTTAGGTTCGTTCATGATGGTGAATGCTTCGGGTCGTGCATCAGGTCAGAAGGCCCATCTGCTCCTGCCCACGCTAAAAGAGAATGACACCCACTGCATAGACTTTCACTATTCCTTGTCCAGCCGGGATGGGACGAGTCCTGGAACCCTCAATGTCTATATAAAAGTGGACGGTGGACCGCAGGGGAATCCCATATGGAATGCCTCAGCACCCGTCACAGAAGGCTGGGTGAAGGCTGAACTCGCCATCAGCACCTTTTGGCCCAACTCCTACCAGGTAAACATGACAATAACAACACCAGAGTCATGGGTTTCATTTCAGAAAATCTGCATACTGTCAGAAAATGTTCTGGTTTGAAAATAAGTTTTGTCAAACGATTAATCGCTTAAAAAGTTTTTGTTTACATTTATATATGCGAACTGTGTATATTTATTGTGTATATACTGTATAAATACACACGTATACAGTATATATTTAAAAAAAATATTGATTTGTATATAAAATGTGTATATATAGCAAACAATCGACTAGCAGCTGAAAGAACAGCAGCTGAAGCAAGTACTGCAAATTTTGTCCCCTTGGCCACTGAAATCGACTGAAGTTTATTTTCTGCCATATATTCGTGGTGAATGGCACCAATTGAACTGCAGAGAGGGGCAGTAGATTGCTCTCTACTCCAATTACCACTGCAATCACTGTCCCCTAATCTCACCCACAAATGGCCCTGGTGAATAAGCTTTTAGCTGTTAATTTTAGATCTGTCTTTTTGCTTATTACCTCTCACTCTCACCCCCTCCTTCTTTTTCTAGAAGAACTAGATCTCTCTCTATCTCTCTCTGCCTCTTACGCTCCTCTTTATTCTGTCTATAGATTCAGCGGTCAATCTGTGCAGTGAAATACCCTCATAAGATTAGCCGTGTAATTGAATTAACTAATGAGAAGAGCAAATATTTGGAATGTGCTGGGCATACTCAAATTCGCTTGGCAAACAGCAGACCAATATTTGCTAAAGGCAATATTTGCTGAGGGCATCTATTTGACCAGCAGGCAATATCAAAGCTTTTGCGTGCGTGTATGTGTGTGCTCAGGGTGAATGTCACAAAAGCATGTGCAAGTATTATTATTATTATTATTTTGCATATTATACACTTTAATTATTGTAATTTAGATTATAGTGCAATTCCTTTTAAAATGTAAGATTTATTTTTATAAAATCATATTGTATTACTTATAATACAATATTACAACATAATTTTTTTGGGGGGTGTTGTTTGATTTTGAAGACGCTGACAGTTTTGAGATTCCCTAGTTTGGGTTTTGTTTTTGTTTTTTTGTAGCTTTTTAAAAGCATTCGCTTATCTTGCTGAGCTGAACTTAATAAATTACCTGTTAAATATCGAGAACTAATATCTACTAGAAAATCTACCCGTGGGATCATAAACTATACTGAAAAATATCCCACTGGGAGTTTGATTAGAGCAGCGAATTTGTCAGATAAGTGGCCAATTTCGTCGAAACGAATCTCTGGGTTAATTGACTTGTTTCCTGCCGTGATACATTTCAAATCGTAGGGTGCCACTTTCAATGTGACAGTGTTTAAAGGGTAAAGTTTTATGATATGCAAAAGGAAAAAAGGCAAATCTGCCTCTTTTTGAACTTGTGATGGTGTATATATATATATATATATATATATATATATATAAAAAGCAGTTCTTGTTCCCATGTCCTGACAGTTTTAGAGATCATGTTGTGAATAAATGATGAATACGGCAAAGTCCTTGAGTAGGGGCAAGGATGATAAAATGGCGACGTGCAGGGTTTGCTCATTCAAAATTGAAAATACTGTCATTAGTTGCTCAACCTCATGTCGTTCCAAGCCTGTGCAACTTTCTTGTGGTAGGATATTCACACTGATCTCTTCTAGGATTGAGAATCTAAACAACAGCACAAAGCTAAAGCCACTGAAAGCAGTTTCCACAACATTTCTGATCTGAAACGTGACATTCTCCGGTTGTGGTTTGTGCAAACACACACCTTTAGTCTCTGCAGTCTCACCCTGAATAACATGGTGAGAATTGAGTCTGTTCGAGTAGATTGAGTCTCTTGACTGGTCACAGTGAGGCCTTTTCGGGAAGCCAGGGACTCAAGTGCATCCCGTGTCCAGTTTTGGCATTCTGCTTCCAGTCCTTGCCAGCTTTGAGAAAGGGGGCATTGTTCAGACCACACATGTCCTCACCACATGGCATGTACAGTATGCCATGCAAACCATGCCAGTCCCATATGTGTGTACTCGGATTTGTGTTTACAGAGTTTTACAGAGTTACAGAGTTATCAGATTATTATGTTTTGCTTGAAAAGTTTTCTTGTGCTACCTCACTTTAAAATGAATGCATTGACATTCAAACATTTTTAAGTGTGCCGCAAGTGTTTGGAGCCGCTTTAGGTGGTTTTACGATTAAAGATCTCTCCTGTTGACTTACCAATTTGAATATTTTAATGCTTGAAATAAATTCACCATCTCAGTTCGGACTTGATTGAAACACTTGATTTCCTCTCCCCTCTTCCCTCGTTTAGGTTATTTTTGAGGCAGTATCTGTACAAGGGCATCCGGGGTTCATCGCAGTGGATGAAATACACGTATTGGCCCACCCTTGCCGTGAGTATACACACACACACACGCACACACAGCGGCTGCTTACTTTCACAGTCTTGGCTACGCTGTAGGAGTTCAGTCTGTCAACTACTGTGAAAAGCACTTCATGTGGATCGAGGGTTGAACAGAGATGGGAAAGGCCGGCAAACAAGCAGGTCTGTGCTGAGGATGAGAGAAAGGGAGACAGATTGCAGAGCTGAGTGCTCAGACTTCAGGCCCACATCATTCTTGTCGTGACAGGAGGACTTTAGCCTTTGACTTCCATTGTCCAAGATATCTCTGTGGCACTAATTTAAAGCCAGCAGTGCCAATGAGGAAATGAGCTTAATTCATATTTTAGAAGTGAATATGACCCCTGACTTATTGTGCATGACTAATCATTGAATGTCATTCCAAAATCATTTGAATTCATAAGCATTTTATTCATGTTCAAAATCCTTTTCACATAGAATTTTGTTACAGAACTAAAATAGGTTTCGAATCACAGGTCACATGTTCACTCAGATGATATTTTATTTATTTCCTGTGTGACTGATATATGTATGTATATATATATATATATGTGTGTGTGTGTGTGTGTGTATATATTCTATTTATTTCTTTTTTGTGTGTTAGTTTTGTGTTAGTGTTCTTCTGTTAAGTTTTTACTTCCCAGAGGTGAAAACTGACAGGAAATGTAAAGTGTTCTTGTATGTAATCATTGCAGACACTTTTATTCAAAAGTCAACAGTTGTCAGTCTTTGCATAATTCATAGTTTTATATTCAGCTTTTTAAAACTGTATACTGCACAGTAAACCAATATCCCATTCCATACAACCAGAATAAAAATGTAATTGAGTTGAATAGAAACAAACATAGATGATGGAAGTATCTTATCTAATCTTGATATATATATATATTTATATTAATTGCTATAATACATGTGGGTAATTTTAAAATTCCTTCATTAAATTTGAGCGCTTTCCACATAAAAAAAAATAAATGATGTTCTTAGCGACTTTAATTGAAAAAGATTGATATTGCCTTTGTGCAGAAATGCATGCACAGATAATGAAGCTGGCAGAGCGAGTGGGTGGAGACTGCTGTACTGAGACACAAGAGTTCAGCTAGTGCACGAGTTACCCTTCTGACAAATGCACCTGTACATGCAAATGAGAGAATGTTTATTGGAAATAGTATTGAATACAAATGCGAGCTCCATTAAAGGTCTAGTTTTCAGATGGTGATTCTAAATGTACAATCAGAAAAACAGACAGAAACCATGTTCAGCATCTCAAAACAATATACAAGAACTGAAAGGAGCATTTGTGGAGCACTTAGAAAATCTGAATGGTATTTTATTAGATATGATAAATGACTCTTGACTTGATGTTTGCATGAACATTACAAAAAACATGTTCATAGAACTGCGTCTTTTTTAAGTTTAGAGACACTTTAGGGCTCCTTGTATAGTTGACCTCCAGTGTCTTCGGAGCATGTGCTTTATTTGCATGGATGTCATAAGATGTATTTTGAAGGTTTATGTGTGTTTTTTTGGTAGGCAAGACACCACATTTTCTGCGGCTGCAGAATGTCGAGGTGAACGTGGGACAGAACGCCACCTTCCAGTGTATTGCTGGAGGCAAATGGTCACAACATGACAAACTCTGGCTACAGGCGAGTCATGCACACAACCTCACAAACATGCATCACAAATAGTCTCACATAAAGGGACTACAGCATACATTTATTTTTTGTGTGTGCTATTTCTTATTTTCCAGAACTATGTGCTGCCTCCCTTGGCCAGGAGATGTTTGCAAACGAGATTTTAAAAAAGTTAAAAAGAAAGTTTGTTACCAGGCTTTGTAGCCAGGTTTTGGTCACCATTGACTTCCATAGTATATATATATATATATATATATATATATATGTACTTTAATGTCATTGCTTCATTGCTATATATATAGTAATGACATTAGGCCTATATAATTTGACTTAAAGTAAAAGTCCCCTAACCTGAGTTTGCCAAGTGGGACAACATTGTGATTAACCAATCAGATTGGAAGAAACAGTTTATAGTTTTTGTGAAGTTTAGGCTTACAATCAGTGTTTGGTGCTTGCACATCAGTGTCATCTATCATTTCCTCTAATTTTAGGCATGAAAGGGTGGGGGTAGGTTTAGGTGTAGAGAAAAGGTCAAGACTATATTTTTGCGTTAAAATGTTGTTCCAGGGTCAACAAAATATGTTGACCGAGGGACACAGAGTCATTTTATTTTTTTAGTGTACATGCTCAAAATGTAGATTTTTATCCCTCAGCATCTCGATTATGTGTGTGCGTGCAACGTTCACTTCATTTGCATCGGGAGGTTTTAAACCTTGGTCCCGAGACACATCGCTTGAGGAAACTTAATAACTTGTTGGAGATTTTTGTCAGCAGGATTTCTAAGCCAGTGTCTGTGTCCATGAAGTCTTGGATAAAATTACTTTTTCCCTTGGCTAGAGACTATAAGCCTCCATCTATCCTGTGCTACAGCTCCGAGACATGAAGGCAGACCACCAGTTCTCATTGTGCACAGTGTGTTTTAAGAGCTTGTGCCTCCATCTTGATGTAGCACTTGTAAAACGCATAATGTATGCTGATTGTCAGTTGCAAGAATGACTGTTTTTCTGTTTTTCAGCAATGGAATGGTAAAGACACATCTCTCATGGTAACCCGAGTGGTGAACCATCGCCGCTTCTCCGCCACTGTTAGCGTAACGGACACTTCACAGCGCAGCACCAGCCGTTATCGCTGCGTCATTCGTTCTGATGGCGGCTCTGGAGTGTCCAACTATGCTGAACTCAGTGTCAAAGGTGCGTATAGATACCAGAAACCTAGTTTTGAAGGATCTAAAATGTGAATGCTAATTTGTAATGATGATCTAAATGCTTTTGGGCTTGCACATGTAGTATTTGATACAGCATGTTCTTCAGTTCAAAAACGGAAGGCTGATACTTGGCAACGTGAAGAGTTCATTACAACCTATTTAACTCTATTGGATGATAGACAGTATCTATGACAACAGATATCCTCTTCATGCTGATCAGCCAATCACAGCAAGGAAAAAAGAAGTGTTGTTGGCTTTTTTGGTTGTTTGGCTATATTTAAAACACACTGTTAAAGGTGCAAATTTAAATAATAACAAATATGATAATATTTATATTTATATTAATATTTAAATAATATTTTGATATCTATATATTCATAATAATGTTGTATTTATTTTTATATCAATATTTCTTTAAAATTAAATATTTATATTAATATTTGCACTTTTAATAGTATGTTTTAATACAGTTAAATACAAATAGTGATTTAATTTTTTTCTCCATAATATTTTCCATTGTCTTTGCCTTCTGCCTGAAACACATACTCACACACACACACAGATTTATATTTACTTTGAATTTATGCAAATCACCATAGCTCACGTTTCATAAATGTGGCCCAGTGTTCAGGGACATTGGCTTTCAAATGCTGGCATCCTCGTTGAGAGATGCTCGCCAAAACACACACAAAGCAAACCCACAACCCAAAATACAGCACTTATAACGTGCATCAGCCGTCAGCAGCAGGATTCCTCCTGAATTGTTACCCACAGAGTGTTCATTATTTCAGCTAGCATTGCTAACGACTACAGAAGATTTGATTCTCCTCTGTTTCTTAAGATAATGGGGTAGAGCCTCAGCTTCGCTACAGAATCATTGTCCCACTTAAGCAGACATAGAAAAATGCTTTGGTCTCTTTCTGCAAGGCTTGTTAGCGTGTGGTCACTAGACATGAGAGAAATGCCAGCATCTGTTTGGCTGTAGCTGTGCAGTGTGTGACTTAGCATGGCCAAAAACACCTTTAGTGGTGCTCTTTAACCCTGATAAGCTTTGTCTGGGATTCAAGCTTGTCTGCCCATATGGTGCTTGGAAGTGAAAAAGGAGAAATAACTACAATCCAACAGTTTCTCAGTGCTGCTTTGGAACAAAGACCTGATTAAATCCTTTAATCACTACAGAGACATCAGTAATTGTATTTAGTGTTTATTAGGACCTGCTATTATTCATTTCAGATAGCAGTAGATTAGGCAAAATGGATTTTTTCAATGTAATAAAAAAATTTTTGGCCAATAATTCAACATGCCCTCTTTATTTCTACCTAGAGTGCATTTGTAGTTCACAATCTGTTTAGTTTGAATTTAGGCAGATATGCAATATATAAACTAATTTTCAAAGTTTCGATGTCAGATTAGGTATATGCTAACTGTGTTAAATTAACATTTCTGCACTGTTAAGCATATTTAATCAATCTCATTTATTAGAAATGTGCTAAATTGGGCTATTCGTTCAATAATCTGTGAACCTAAACAAGATTTAATATTTCTGTGAGGCCATGTGTAAAAAGCCATCCATATGTTATTGTGTGAATTAGTGTCTATTCATATGAAAAAATGTATGAATATCTGTGAATAATAATGAGGTGATGGTAAGAAATTATTTTTTTAAGGTAGACTGGATAATATTGTAAAAAGGTGAAGTGTGTAATTGCTGTGCCACTAGTGAAATTGCAGAAATAATTCATATTTTAAATAGGTTTCCCCAAACACTTCTAGCTCCCCTTCTACCATTGTTAAGACCAAACTGATTGTCCCATCTAGCACCGGTGGTTTGAAAGGTTTGATCCCAGATTAAATTCTGAGTCAAAGAATCATTTGAACAGAACTGAATCTTTGACTCAGACAGTAAAAGTAAGTTTAAGGCCTGACAAACCTGCGTTACAGTTGGAACCACTCGAGTTCCCAGGTGTACCCAGCATGACGGCGGATCTAAAGCTTCTCTTTGCAGATGATTTAGCATTGCTGTCGCTGCTAGAGCGAGCACTGCGGGACAGTTTCAAGTCCTGTATTTGCTCTTTAAGACCTGGTTGTCATTATCATTTGGGGGAAAAAGAAAAATGATAGAAACTTCAGAACCACAGAACAAAACTTCACAGTACTTCAGCAGATTCTTAAACAGCGCTTGTTGGTTATTGTGTTCACGTGCTCAACAGATACATCTGTGATTGTCTTCAATGATCATTGCTTCACGCTCTTTACTAAGCACTCATGCACAAGCA
The DNA here is from genome assembly GCA_032359435.1 of Enteromius unitaeniatus. NCBI lineage: Eukaryota > Metazoa > Chordata > Actinopteri > Cypriniformes > Cyprinidae > Enteromius > Enteromius unitaeniatus. The sequence goes on along the minus strand of JAUMHI010000041.1, from coordinate 17,647,140 downwards.
CATGGGAGCTTTTAAAAGCCATGATACATCTATATCTGTTGACATGACCTATCAGCTCACTATGACCAATCAGTGCTGTTAAGGAATCTACTCAACAGTGCCCAGATTTTAGCAGGAAATTTTACATTTTCAGTATCGAATCGAAAAAAGTTTACATTTAGACTAAAAAGGTTAAGCACATTATCAAATCAGTCTTTTATGAACTTACACATAGGATTGCTTTTTTGAAGTCATATATAAAAAGGAATTGTCTATTTGTTGATGTTGTACTGTATGCAACCATAGTGTAAATGGTTTTGTCTGACACAATGTCAAACTTTGACTATTCTAAAACTATTCTTATCTTGATTTATTATGAGATGGTTGCACCACATGATATAAGATGGCCATGCTCAATTAAATAACTATTAACTACTAAATAACTACTAAATAATCATAAATTGATTATTTATTATATAAATCACCAGTTTTTTTTAGCAAGTGATATACTGTAGCTTATTAGTATGTGCAATTGCTGATTTAGAGCATTGTCATTATTTGTGACTAATCCAGTCTGATTTACTGTCCAGTAATGACCCATCTTTGTAATATTAGTATGCATCTGATTAACATGCCAAATCTAGAAGCTAACAGAAGTGCCACATATAGTTATGTTTCTGGAGCAGCGTGTTTGTGGCAGGCTCTGTCAGCTATCACTGCCATCTGGCTTTGCTGAGCTCATCCTGGGAGGGTTGGTGCTCGCTGGGGCAATATCCCTCCGGCTGTGAGCGCCTCAGGTGCTCAGAGGGTCCAGTGTCATCCTGGGAATTCAGAGGTGTGTGGATGCGTCTGCGTACAGTGTGTGTGTGTGTGTGTGTGATTATAAAAGCCAACAGAGGGGTGATGTATAACATCATTTCCCTGGGGAAATGAATAGAGTGGAAGGCAATATGCTGCACAGCACAGGCATGCTAAATGAAATATGCATTAATTAATGCATGCGGTGCCAGAGAATGAGTCCAGAGGGAGGAGGTGGGGGCAGCGTGTATGGCATGAGTGGCGTTTGTTCCAGGCCAGACACTGACAATTAATAAAGAGAACTTGCAGGGGCGTGACTTTTAAAGGGAGCTGAGCTGAAAAGGCCACAAGTTTGACCTGGTATGAGTGAAGAAATGCACACTAAGTGGACCTGTAGAGATATTATTTTCTTAATCAGATTTTGGCCATCCTTAATGGAAGATACAATTATGCTCAATTAAGTGTATTTCTCATACCCCACTGACAGTGTTTCTCATTTTCTTTCTTTTTTTAAGAATAAATTTCATTAAATGTAAATATTTATCATCATTTCTGTCTGAATATTAAGCATCAGTGTCACTTGTTCCTTTAGAAATCATTCAAATTTATATATATATATATAATTATCAGTGTATATATATAGCTTAATATTTTTGTGGAAGCTTTGACATTTTTTAGAATTTTGAAAAGTTCAAAAGAAAGCATTTTTGTGAACTTTTAATTTTTTTTCATTGCTGAATAAAAATATGAATTTGCAAAGCCCAAAGTTTTGAACCATTTTGTATACATCAGAAAATATCTGAATATATAAAATAAATTGACACAGTTTTTGTTTTAAGCCAAAATCTCACTAAAGTAAAAGTTTTTCCTCCATTGTCCCAGAGAAATGGTCTTATCGTTGCTTTTTTTAATACAGTAATATGTTGATCAAGTTTCAAAAAGAAGAGAAACACTAAAAAACTAGGAATGTTGTAGATGAGTTGTATAACCGGTTAAGCAACAGAAAGAGAGGAGTGGTGTGTAAATACGAATAAGTGTGCTCCGTTTTGGGCAGGTGCCTGAACTGTAAGTACTGGCCATTGCATTCTCAATCCTCCATAAAGGTGTCAGCCACTGAATGTATGAGTGTGTTTGCAGGCTGAGGGAGCGCGGGGGAGTAACACACACTGAGAGAGATTAAAACGGTGAGTTTTATAAATGGGGTGCTCACAGAGGGGTGCAGGGGTCATTAATAACCACCGGCTGATGGCATAGAGAGAGAGCGATAGCGAGAAAGACGGACAGAGGTGCTAGTAATTGTAATGTGAAGGTACTTTCCTGCTGGTGACCACAGAGAAAGTCCCATTATTTGTCATTTTCCTCTCATGTCTCTTTTATTTGAGTTTGCTTTTGCTCTCTCGGGATTTCCTTTGTAAATATGTTTCCCCTATGCATGCCTGTATGTCTGTTTGTGATTGCTTTCTCAGCCCCAGTAACGTTTTATTGCTCATAGGTTGCTCTTTCATAGCTCAGGAGTTTTAATGAGTTCACAATTATGTTTTATTGCAGTACTTGGAAGGCAATAGAGTAGATATTCCTCAAACAATCTGGTTAGGTTGTTCTCAACTCCAAACCTTAAATATAAAACTTCTGCAGCTAATTGAGCCTGAATCGCTTGCCATTTTCACGACGCTTTTAAACTTTAAGATCCATTTTTGTTCTGGGAAATGTTATATTCTGACTTCATTTGAAGTTTGAAAATCTCCCATTGACTTCATTCATACTGATGTATGAACATATTTATAAGCTGTCAAATGTAACTGACACTCATGATGTCTTTGTGAAATTAGTATACAGAATTGCAATTGGTCATCTCTGAATTGTTTTCCTTAAAGGGGTCAAACGGTGCCACATGCACTTTTTCAAGCTGTTTGGACTGAAATGTGTGTTGGGAGTGTGTGTACACAACCACCCTACAAT
>JAUMHI010000041.1:17591959-17639710 GCA_032359435.1 Enteromius unitaeniatus | reverse complement strand
GTGACGATACATTGATGTCTTAAGACACGAAACGATCGTTTTTTGTGAGAAACTGAACAGTATTTATATAATTTTTTACCTCTAATAGACAGCCATGTCCAAACTGTCTCGGGCGCGTTCCCTGTGTATTCGCTTTGGCGTAGGATACGCAAACGCTGGAAGTGATCTGTTGTGTGTATACGACAGTTGTTGTTTGCACAGAGATTGTGGGTATAGTGGCTATTCAAAATGGTAATTACTTGCGCTTATCCTGATTGTTCAAACCTATTTAAAACTAAAAGATTACGTTCGCTTGCTTGAACTCATCCAGGACAGTTAACTTTTCCCAACTTCTGAGCCTGATCGCTTGAAGTTATGGTTGCTTTCTCTTCGGCTGGATTTCAACACACTCATAAACTTAGTAAAATTGTGGAGGGTCTGCAGCGATCATTTTTCCCCTGATGATTTTAAAGACGCAGGAGGGGATCACGTACGACTGATATCATCTGCTGTCCCTTTGGTTTTTTCACATCGAACTGAGGTATGTAAACAAGATAATTGTGTGTGCGTATCCTACACCAAAGCGTGTACACAGGGAACGCACCTCATGCTCAGCACGAGCCCGAGGCGGTTTGGATATGGGTGTCTATCAAAGGTAAAAAATTATATAAATACTGTTCAGTTTCTCACAAATACCGATCGGTTCGTGTCTTAAGACATCAATGTACGAGCCACAGGGTTTAATTTGGATTCGTCTGTGCATTTTTTTTTTACTTTGAAAGGTTTGGTGCCCATCCACTTCCATTAAATGACTACCAGACTGCCACGTTTAAAGGTAAAAATCTTAATTTGTGTTCTGCTGAGGAGTCACCTACATCTTGGATGCCCTGGGGCTAAGCAAATAAACAACCTTTTTGGATGAACTATCCCTTTAATTGCATTTTGGTAATAATGTGAAAGTCTTTACTGTCACTTTTGATCAACTAAATGTTTCCTTGCTGAATACTGATACTATACATTCATATTCAAGCTCTACAAACGTTAAACCTCTTCCAAATCAGATGATTTTTGCTAGTTTCATTGAAAAACAATGACTAATATGTTACACAACCAGAAAGGCATTAATGACATCAAAAAAACATATTGAGCAACATCCTCAGATTTTCCTTCTATTTAAGAATTGCATCACATTATGCCAAAAATCAGAAGAATTTCAGAACAGTTGCAAAGCTCTCCATAGCACTGGCACCAAGACTACAGCAGCACCCACAAGAATACATCCTCCATACCTGCAGCCTCATGGGAAACCGAGTGACTCACACAGTTGTTTCGACTCATTCGCTTTATTGTCTGGATCAAACCTCGGAAGAACGGCTCAGGGGAAGCAGATGCGTGATGCCAGGATAGATGCAGTCTGTGCCTTTGACCTGACCCTTATCCCTTGATGTAGTATCTCTTTGGAGGTTTGATTCTCTTCGTCAAAATGAGGAACTACAATTCCCGCTTTTTTCTTCCTTCCATCTAAAATCTAATTCCCCTTCTATTTTCTTATAGTTGTGTATCGGCGTTAGAAAGGTTTTTGCTGGATGCCCTCACAGAAAGCTTTAATCAAAACACCATACTGAGAATTGTAGAAGAGCAGGGAACAAGAGAAATACAGAGGAGGAATGCTGTAAACATACAAGCGCTGTAAGAACAGCATGAGAGGAATGAAGGCTCTTCAAACCCTCTTTCAGAAGAAGTACATTCAGGTCTGGACAAATAAAAGCAATGCACGGGGAATGGACGACAAGAGAGCGGAGAGTGAAAATAAGGGAGGAGGCGTCTTTCGCTAGACTGAATTCACAAAACCACCACTGTTCAAAGACGGCATGCTGAGGACACCTGTGCATAAAATTCGAAATTCTGCTCCAAATTCATTTCTGAGTGAGACGTAAAACACACACACACACATACAAATCTCTGTTACAATATCTAGTGAGCTGCCTTACTGCATACTGTCTATCTACTATGTACTGTAGATGCTAGTTTACATTAAGAATGGAACACAAACTTGTGTGGATTTAATAGCTATTTATTACACGGCTCTCTGGAATGCTTGATTCTGATTGGTCAGTTGAGACATTTGCAGGTTCGTTCTTTTCAAATAATAACCGCTCCAAAGTAATAACGCATAGCCGTTACTAGTTGTATGTTTAAAATCCCTCCGCACCAACAAAGATTACCGTTTGGCGCCATCTTGTGACACTGGACAACAACAATTAACAATGGAAAATTTCGACATTAATTTTAACATGTACGGTAAAAACAAAAAGTTTGAACAGTGGATAAATTCGGCCGAATCAAATGACTCCCCAATTAAGACGAAAAAGGGAAAATTGGACAAAATAGAGCATGACAGCTACGAAGCTAACACACAAAAAATTACAGAATGGGCAATAAAACTTCTCAAAGACTGACTAAAAGAGAAAAAATTGGAGACAGACTACGACAAGTATGAAGCAGAGGATCTTAATAAGGTATTGTGATCATTTTATGCATCTGTTCAAAGTGCGAAGGATCAGATTGATTCAATAGCCAGCTATATGGTCATCAGGACTGGCATTGCCAGATATTTAAAAAAGTTTGATATCCTGAAAAGTCCAACCTTCAACTCCAGCAATGCAGTTTTTAAATCTACAATTAAAGCCATTTGTAAAGCTGGACAAAGACATTAGTCACCATCATCCACCGATCTCACCAGAAGACATGCATCTAATACAAAACTCTGATGTGCTGTCTACAACTACGACAACTACATCTAGCAAGACGAGGCAGAGAAGGGAACCGAGATTTAAGAAGGGATTCTTTTACCATGAAATGTGACGACAATGGCACAGAATACATTACTCTGTCCCACAATGCAGAGACTAAAAACCTCAAAGACCCGAAAGATCCATGTAAAGAAAATTACAGAGGCTGCATCTTCGCTGAACCCAACAACCCTAAGTGTCCTGTTGCTACTTTCAAAAAATACCTGGCTGTCTGTCAGACGCAGACGCATTTTATCTTCATCCACTACGACGAAACCAGGAAACACTGAACAAAAGAACAGTCTGTTTATTTATTTAGTATATTTAGTATTTAGTATATATTAAAGTGGCGTTTATCGGTTTTTGCAAATAAACTCTTCATATATAATTTCATAGCCTAAATAAATATATCAATACTAATTTAGCACCCTGCTCTATTGTGTACGCAAGCAGAAATGTGTATGTATCAGTTTTTGCTTCTGTTGAAAATACTGCGGTTCTAGATTAAATCTTTCGAAACTTTCTAATACTGTAGCTATATTCTCTCTTTCTCAGTTTCTGTTAAATTGGTTGTTCCGACAGGCGAGAAAGCAGATTGCAATTATTGTTGTTTCACAGCTACAAATTCCCATTTGACGGTGGAGCTCATCTTTCTCTCCTCCAGCTCTGCTATCAGACAAACCCGGTGGGCTTTGATCAGATAGCAGGGTGGGATTTCTGGAGATTTCTCACAAATCCAGCTGGTTTAAAACCTCCCTGCGGACACCGGATGATAAAGGATAAAATTATAGGGGCGCGCGGCCACATGGACACACATACACCTGCACAGGGACTCCAGGCACCACATTGCTGCTAATATTCCTGAACGTATGGCAAAGTATCAGTGGAAATAGGAATGAACTTTGTGTATCAAGGGAATTTGATAAGAAAAGAGTACTTAGAATTGTGCTCTCTCACGCACACAAACCTGAAATAGTAAATAGTGTGTGCAGGAAACCTCTTATGTCAGTAGAAAATAGGTTTTTCCTGTAGTGAAAGGGACCCCTGGTGAACGGGTAATGCTCCCTTTGTTATCTGTATCCATTGTGCAGTTGTGTCTAGCCTGTCTGAGCCTGACATATTTCCTTATTCATTCTCATTTCATCTCTTTGAGAGAATATACTGACATAAGAAATGGAGAACTTTAGAAGTAGCTGAGATGAGCTGAAGTCTTTGTGTCATTCATATATTTGTTTTTGTTCTGCCAGCATATTTATATACAAGGCCTCCTTTAATATATTCGTGCACTTGCAGTTATTAGTCGCTGTTGTTCATGATACCGCAATATTTCTTTGTCGAGACTGTTCCTAAGCAGTATGTGATCAGAACGGGACTGAAAAATAATTTATAGACGTCAGATGTTATAACATTCCTATAATGAACATATGTCGATCTCTCTAGTGACATAGCCACAAACCACTGGGCTAATCAACAACCACATCAAGGATGGAAGCTCAAAATTGTTTGTAAATCACCCGGAGTACAATAACACTCAGCCAATCATCAACAAGCAATCACCAAGATTCAGCCAGTCATCAGCAGCATCCAAAGCTCATTTCAATCCAGCTGCAATCATAAACGCTCAATCCAAAAACACTGCACTAATCGCTGAGTTTATCAACTGCAGGTCCATAAATGCCCACGCCAGGACAATGTGCTGACAAAAAGACTGCTGAAAATGCATTAAACGATGGAAGTGAATTAATGGTTTGAACAAAGGCACTACTTCAAAATTGCAATTTAGATGTGACAGCTACCTTGATGAACAACACGCTGGAGTCCATTCATATGATAAATAAGACATTATTCGTAAGCATTGTTTTGCAGTCATTATTACTGAGGTTTACTATGGTGAAATATTAGTCGTGCTCATGGTTAGGGATTTGAACAAATCCCTGTTCTCTAGTATTACACATATATTTGTTTCCTAAGAAAAAGAATAGGGCCAAAATATCCATTAGGCTTGCGTGAAATGAACTAATTTAAAAACCAGAATATTATAGATATTATAGGTGGACAGTTTCTACAGAAAATGTTTGTTCCTTCTTACCCTTCTGTATTTTCTATATTTTTTCTTTTTACTTTTTATTATTATTCCACCTTCCCTTCTGTTATCATTTGTATTTTCTCCCACCTTCATTTTCATTTCAAGCACTAAACGCTCTTAAGCTTTGGAGGTTGACGGGTCACGTCTAAACTCTCTTCTCCGAGCCAGAGCGTATCCTTTCCGGGCAGCTGAGGGAGTCAGTGGTTATCAGCTGTGGGTAAATGGGCTTTGGTAATCTGGCTCAGTTGATTACATGGCACAGTAGAGACAGCAGCCTCTCATTAGAGTGGGCCTGGGTGGCTCTTCCATGCTCGGATGAACCCTTCATGCACCGCTACTCACCTCTAACCCTGGATTAGTGTCTGTCTGCACCCTCTCCTGCTGAGAGAGAGTGCCAAAAAGACGATTAGAAGGTGGAAGACGGGAACTGAGAAAGAAAGAATTACGGATGTATTTTTACATTAGGAACATAAAAAAACAGTATTGTTCGAATGTAATATTTTCTTTTTATGAAGGATGGCTGGTTTGGGAGGCTGGACCAGGTCATTGCTAAGAAGGAAGAAGGAAAATGGATTAAAAAAAAAGTAAGGAAGAAAGGAAATGGAAAGGGTGGGTGGAAGAAAAAGTAAATGGGAAGAAAGGAAGGAAGAATGTATGGAAATTTAGAAAAGAAAATTGGAAAAGACAGAAATGAAGAAAATGAAAGAGAGTGAGAGGGAAATGAGTGGAAGGATGGAAAGTAGTAATGAAGAAATTAAGAGTGTAAGGATGGAATGGAAGAAACAAAGAAGGAAGGAAGCAAGAAAGGAAGAAAAAAAAGAAATATTGTTTACCTTTCACAGGCTTGAGGGTAAATCTGAGGTGCTCAAAGGCAGTGAGACAAAGAAGGAAGAGACAGGCAGAGACAGGAAGTTAATGCAGTGCAAGCCGTAAGCTGTCTCCAGTGGATTTAATGTGAGTGGGTAGAAGCAATAGAGAGAGGTAGAGGAAGAGAGCTTAGCTAAGTGTTTAGGGAAAAGCTATAGCCCACCTTCTCAACTGGGATTCCAGGAAACGTTTCATTCCGTTTATTCTAACAATTCTGCCGGCCAAGCAAGTCTGTCTGATATCCCTTAATGAGCTTCAAAGCTTCGGCCGCATGCTTCACTGTAATTTTAGCCTTCATTTTCCTCTCACCATTTTGCACTACAAAAAAATGGCTGAATGCAGTGTAATAGTGAAGTGAGATTTCTTTTCTACAGCCCTTAATTGCTCTTTCAACAACTTTTTAAATTTGCTGAAAAATTATTGCCAGGAATGGCTGATGTATTTCAGCGCAGCCACTTTTTTCATTTCTTTCTAAATGAAAATGAAATGACGTGACAAGTGGCCAGGTATGGTTTCCCATACTAGGAATTTGTGCTCTGTATTTAACCCATCCAAGTGCACACACACAGCAGTGAGAAGTGAACAACCACACACACACACACACACACTGTGAACACACACTCGGAGCAGTGTGTGCTAAAACCAACTAAAGGTTTCTATTGCTTCTTCCACTGCTTTCAAATATGTGTGGTATTAAAAATAATAAGTTTTTGGTAAATGCATAGTTTGCACAAATTTGATTATAAAGCTAATTCCTATCTATTGTTTTTTTGCACTAGTGTTCAACTTTTTGTTGTAACGTGCAAAAGAAAATAAATATGAAAAACTTTTTGATTCTTAAATTCAGTGCATTTTTAACAGTTATGACCTCCCAGGGGTATTTGATGGCAAAACCATCTGCCTTTTCTATGATGACAGTTTGTAAGGGGTTGATTGCATGGTGGTAGATAAATATTAAACATAAACCAATACTTAAACAACCCTATCTTTTGTTCTTCTTCAGCGCCCCCCACACCCATTGCTCCACCTGAGCTTCTCGCGGTTGGTGCCACCTACTTGTGGATCAAACCAAACGCCAACTCCATCATCGGCGATGGCCCCATCATCCTGAAAGAGGTGGAGTACCGCACCACCACTGGAAACTGGGCCGAGACACACGTTGTGGATGCACCAACTTACAAGCTCTGGCATTTGGATCCAGATGTGGAGTATGAGATTAAGGTTCTTCTGACCCGACCTGGGGAGGGTGGCACTGGACCGCCGGGACCACCCCTCATCACTCGGACCAAATGTGCCGGTAAGTGTCCATGCATTCAATTAAAACTTACTTTGAGAAGGAGGTTAAGAGCAATGGAATAAACCAGTGTTTTGTTTCTCTCGAGGCAACATAGTTACAATAAAAGTGGCCACTCTATTTGTTTCTTCCATTGGCTTTAACAATGAAAGCAACAAAGAATGATAAGTTTTTTTTCTGGCTTTAAAAGCAAGAGTAGTGTGTTATTGATGACTAAATGCTCTGGTTGTTTTTTGTAAAAATGAGATTTGTAGACTTTTAAGTTGAATCAACTAAAGGTTTGAAAGTGCTCTTTGTACCTAGTCCCATTCTTCAATAAAAGAAAGAGACTTTTATGGAGTAGTAAGCAGAGCTTTATTTGTTGCTTTTATTTATAGGACAGTATAGTGTAGACAGGAAAGTATGGGTAAGGGCACAGAGCTGAAACAAAATTTGGACTTGGTTGATGTCATTTTAGTGGAGTCCTAAATAGACCTAATAGACTTTTTAATAAAATATTGATATATTTACTCAAGGAGAATGCATTTAATTGAAGCGTCAGTAAAAGTATCTATAGTGCTACAAAATGTTTGTTTTATAGAGTTAGTCATTTTACAGAGTTATTTTATAGAGTACTTTCTATTAATCAAAGAACCCTGAGAAAGCACAAATGTTTTCTAAATTGCTAAAAATCAGCATATTATAATGAGTCTGGAAGGATCATGTGACACTGAAGAATTTAGTAATGATGTTGAATAAATTATATTTCAAATATTTTAAATAGAAGTCAGTTATTTTACTATTTAAATGCATATATATATATTTATATATATATAGCAATTTTACTAATCCCAGAAATTTAACCAGAAGTGTTTTTTTATGCTTACTAAAAAGAATTACGTGCTTAACTTAGCAACATGCTGGGTTATATTAGAGCACTTAAGTGCTCTATCAGTCAGTAGTAGAAACCTAAAAATAATCCAAATGAGAGTGTGTTATTGTGAAGTTTCCTGAGGAGAAATAGGGAGAGACTGGGATGATTTGATGTAATTCATGAGGGGTTGAAGGTGTTAGTTGTAATGATAATTGAGATTTCCACTGCAGAATGATGGCAAATTGCAGGAGAGAAGACAAAGGCTATAGGTGGGAACAATTTTCAGACGTAATTATGAACGCAGTAGGGTGGCCAGATAGACAGAGACACTTTTGATATGATAAAGTGACAGATAATGAGATGACGGGAGCAGATGAGAGAGCCCTAGGAAGTAGGGAAGACTGTGATCCAGGTGAAGAAAGTCACTGTGTGTGTGTGTGTGTGTGTGTGTGTGTGTGAGAGAGAGAGAGTTCCAGGTGAGGGTTATATGATGAAGGAGCTGGATTGTCATTGATGACACAGCGGGTGAGATCCAGAGGGGCTCTTATGTGTCTCCTCTCGCTCCCTCTGTTTGTTTTCCTCCACCTAAACCTCCTCGGACGTTTCCATTCTTTAACATTAGGATGCATACATGTTTACAAGCAGTCTTGCTGGACATTAAAGGACTTCCAGTGGCAAAGACATTTCACTACAAGAGATGTGTTGTGCAAGAATTTAATAATAAAATAGATGCCTATCCATTTAAATTGCTTTTGAATTGCGCTTGCAGAATTCATATAGCTGTTTTTTCTTTTTTAAAGAACAGTAAAAACATGCATGTATAGTGAAGGGAGCTAAGGTGAAGGTTTTGATGATAAGATTTTCATCCTATTTGGCCATGGATATATGTGTGTGTGTGTGTGTGTGTGCTTGTTTGATATTTTTACTTCTCCAGGTGAGGCTGTTCTACATAATCAGTGCATTCATGCCAGCTCACCACAGGTAGCCGTCTATTAAATACACACACACTCGCACACATTTCTAATCCAATGAAGTTGCTTCCAGCCGACAGCACTGATCTTCCTTGTCCTTCCAATTCAATTTTTCTCCTCTACTCCGCAGCACAGGAGCTCTATTGGTATGCTAATACAGTTGCACAGAAGTGTGTCCTCTTTAAAATACACCAGAAGACTGGAGGGTGTCATTGTACAGAAACAGAAACACACACATACAACTTGCGTGTCTGTTTCAATATTTATTCTGGAATGCAAGGATGCTATTACACGTAAACAATACAACTCTTATACTTGGTGCAGGTATTTGAGCTAAGTGTTCAACATCAGTCTGTAACAGTACCTGTAAAAATGTTTATACCTGTTATTTTGTAAGTCATGCTTTGAACTGCACATATAGACCCCACAACATATCGTTTTTGTATTTTAGCTTCGTACAGTGTCTGTAATTGAACAAAACCATTGCATGCTCCCCTTGATATTTAAGCTGCAGCCCACCTAATGAGCTGGAAGCCGGGCACCAATTCTGACTTTCGCCCTCAGTCCGGTGAGTTCTGATAGTGCTCTATAAGGGCCTGATTGCATTCAGGTACAACGAAAACCTACGGCTTTATCGACAATCCAAACTGGGTAAAATCGCTGATATAGCAGGAGAATTTAAGGGGAAACAGGAAGTAGAGAGGTCAAAGAGTGCAATGATAAGGCTGATTGCAGCAACCCTCAAAGCCTTGTGTTCCACGCTTGTGTGTGGAGATCAATGTGAAATCCACTGTCAGCTTTCATCGCGTCACAGCCGGGGAAGCATTTTGGGAGCGAGAGGACAGGACAGACTGAGGGATTGGAGAGAGGTGAAGCGTGTCGAAAAAACATGTGTTTATGAACCGACGGCACTGTCTACCTGTCGCACACGCATGCGCGCACACACAGCGGAGCGGATCTGTCACACAGCACTGAATAGAGCAGACAGGTGTGGAGGTGCTGTGGTCAGGTGAGGCCTGTTTGAGGAATTGTGTGTGTGCTGCAGGAACGTTACTGAGTCATGACAAAGGATGGACACACAATCTTCAGGGCTCTTGTTCTGGTATTGGACATGCTTCAGTTATTAATACCCATGAGGCCATGCGGGGTGTCAAACTATGACATATGCAAGAGTATTTTATTTAAAAGCGAGTTGACCCTTAGAAACCCGAGCATTAAAAATTTATTTTCATGTTTACTCATAAAAGTTTGTATGTTTGTTTGTTTTGGGTCTCACTTTATATTAGGTGGCCTTAACTACTATGCACTTGCTTCAAATAATAAGTAAAATGTACTTATTGCTTTCATATTGTATTGGAAAACACTTTTTCTGCTATTGAGGTGGGATACCGGTAAGGTTATGGCCAGGTTTGTTGGTATGGGTAGGTTAAAGAATGAGTTAAGGTGTAAGGGATGGGTCAACAGTGTGATTATAAATGTTAATTACATATATAATTATGGAAATTATTTAGAGGTGTAATTACAAATATGTGTTTTCAAAAAATGTAAGTACAATGTAAAAGCATTGTACAAAATTATTAATTTAAATATAAATATACAGTAGATGAGGCAACCTGATATAAAGTAGGACCTTTTTTTGTTTAGATGAAGCTTATATTAGATATTTTTGAAATGGACTACCATTCAAAAATGTTGGTCACTATAATTTTTTTTTTTTTTTCCCCAGGAGTCATGCATTAAATTGCATTAAACTTTCTGTTTAATAAAGAATACAGATTTTTTTAATCACATTTTCAGCAAAAAAAATAAAAAAAATAAAAATAAAGCAGCATAATGGTTTTATAAGAAATGTTTCTTTGTAAAAACATTAACTTATCAACCACAAAATGGTATTTTTGTTTTCCCCATGAAAAACAAAAACAAACTTACATTAAATATTCCAGTGTACAATACTTTAGTTTTGTGCAAAGTTGACTGAAAAAAAGTGTTTAAAGTTAGTCATGATGAAAGAAAGACACACAATATCCAGCTGATATTAACTCTGTAATGATAACACTACTTGTGTGCAGGAAAGTGTTGGGTAGAATAAAAATGGAGATGACATTTAGGATCTATTATAATAACTTTCCTGTAGTCCAGCCTCTCATTCACAGCACTGCAGTCCTTCAGGGAAATATCAGCGGTTCCATGAACTTGCTAGCAGGATTCTTACAGAAAAATGTATAATATTGTTGATGTTTCTTTTTATTTCTTCGCTTCTTTCATGGCCTGTCTTTAATTTATTCTTTAATACATTTGTCTCTCATGTAGTATTCTCTCTTTCTTTTTTTCTATCTTTCTTTCTGTCTTTTCTACAGTACCTACCCTCCACAACTCCACAACATCTTTTACAATGCTCTACATCTCTTCTGCCCTTCTGTTTTTGTCCTGCTCCGTCACCCTGTGTGGCACTGTATTTACTGTAGATGTGGAGATCTCTCATCCATTCTTTATCTTCTCTTCCATCTAGCACAAATGATGGACAGAGTTAGTCCTCTGCTTGACTCTCCAGCAAAGTGGATTTATTTGAATATATTTTCACATCGCTCATGTTAAATCTTCATCCTCTGAAGGGGCAGGAAGACGGAGGTGATAATGTGTGTGTTCTTAATTGCTGAATATCCATTGAAGTGACTGTGGTGCTCTTAATATTTAATACAGCAATTTTTCAAAAAAAAAAAAAAAAAAAAGCTCTCAGTGGCAATATCTCATCTTTTCACCCTTTGCTATAAATTCCAGCCTGAGATCTTAAAGCAAATTTACTTTACCTGTAGACAGTCCTTCATCATCCCTTTCCACTTTTCATGGAAACGCTGCGTGTCCACACACACACACACACAGCTAAGGTCAATTACCATCTCCTCTCTAGCCTGAAACCATGAGATATAGCCTGTCATAAAGAACCTCTTTGATTTGCTGTGGCCTTTGGGACTTCTTTTTGGTAAATTTATGACATTTTAAAACACCTCCCCTTTACGAGTTAATTACCAACATATTTCTGAGTTAGAGGGCCTAATGTGTCTTCTGGCTTATGTCCTAACATTATGAAGGAATATGTTCGGAGATACCAGCACTCTGCAGCCCATCAGTTAATGATATTATATATACGCAGAGGTTTGGGCAGCTTTAAGTGTACTTTACTGTCTTTAGTGCTATTTGTATGGAGTCAGGATATGGCCAGCATTAAAATGGCATATTTGAACAGCTGATTTAAGTTTTGATAGTCCTTTTCTTGTTTTTAATGAGCCGCCATAATGCAGCAATGTCATTTTATCAACCCTAGTTTACTGAGAAAATTGTGTTTATGCAAATTGTATTACGTTGCTTTTTGCACGTTTAAAAACGCTTTAAAAGAGAACTGTCAATTGAGTGGCATAAAGATGTCCTTTGGTTTTATGCAAAACAGATGAAAATCTGAGTGCTCCACACCGCAAATGCAATGCTGTTGCAGGTGAGCTAATGAGCAAGTTTACTATATCAAAAAAAATCAGTTCATATGGAGCTTATGGGATTCAATCTTCAAAATATTTTAGTTGTACAAATCTTGCCAGCCACAGCACAACGCTCACACACCAGCTACAGGTGGAGAGGAGAGAGAGATACAGCCAATCAATGGATGGGGATTATTGGGAGGCCATGATAGACAAGGGCCAGTGGGAATTTGGCCAGAACACCGGGTTTACACTCCTACTCTTTACGATGAGTGTCATGGGATTTTAATGACCACAGAGAGTCAGGACCTCGCTTTAACGTCTCATTTGAAATGAGCTTATGTTGAATTTTTTTGAAATGGTACAATGTTGTGGCAAATATACAAATTCTCATTACCATGCTACGTGTCAAAGAGTAGCCTTGTGGCACTTATCGGTAGTTAAAGATGATTTAAAATTAGATAGGAGTTAAATCAAACAATAGCCCAGACTTTTTTTCCTGAAGGATGGGAATAAAAAGAAAGACATTTTCAATTCAGACAGCAGTAAAATCATCTACTAGCTGATGTAGATACTGAAATAACCTTACAACCTTATGTAAAACAATTACAGTCTCAATAGGACTTTTGTCATGAACGATTTGACCTCAGCGCAGCAGCAGATGACACGCATGTCTGGGCACTATTGTCTTACCTGAGAGAAATAGATGTTTGCTCAGTAATGGAGAGCACAGCCTTTATCATTATCAGTGAGAGGGTTTTCGAAATGCTTTTTCTCACTTTTGAATAAAATTCAGTTATGTGGTATCTTACAGTGACAGAATGTTAATGAAAGTTCTCTCTCTTTAAAGGGGCAGTGATGCAGTGTGTTTAATGTGTGTGAACTTCACGTGAGACATTTGTTGGTTAACTTCCAGAAAAGTGTAAACACTGACAAAAAAGCCAATCGTGTGCTTTCGGGGGCGGGCCTGGAATTTTTGTAGTAGTAATTATTTTTTTTAGAATAATACTGATCACTATGCCTTTATGAAGCATGTCATTTTTATTTCTTTGATCACTGTAGTTTATTTTTTTATGGTGTATTTTATGAGTCTAGATTTTATAAAGTGAATCTCTTTTTAATAAGACATGGTAATGAGTAGCAGAAAAAAGTAGAGGAAAGAAGAGAAGACAAGATTTCTGTATCGGAACAGAGCAGGCACATAGATACGCTTATATATTCTCTTTCCCAGCACGTCAGGCGGTCACGGTGCAGAGTTGGTGAATAATGCACAGGGGGCAGAGAGAGAGGATGGAGATAGACAAGTATGGAGAGAAACTTTGTTTTTTTTAGTGATTCTGAAGTTGATTTGGTTTTGGCCTCGGCTGTGGAGCCTGTGGCAGTGATTATATTTAAGTCCCTGGAAACTCAAGAATATTATTCTAAACTTTAGTTCTAGCCTTAAAGGCATAGTTCACCAAAAAATGAAAATCCTGTTATTATTTATTGCCTTATGTCATTCCAGACCTTCAAAATATCTTATTTTTTGTTCTGCAGAGGAAAGAATGTCATGAGGGCGAGTAAATGATGACAGAGTTTTCATTTTTGGTGAACTATCCCTGTAAGTGTGAATAAAACAGAACATTTCTAGCTTGTTCCAAACAGAACAACGCTGTTTATTTAAAGGGGTAGTTCACCCAAAATGAAAATTCTGTCAATTACTTAATTTAGATCCCTTTCATGCCTCAGAAATCATATTGTGTGATTATTTTCCATATAGTGAAAGGAGATAGAGAGACAAAGTATTAAAACACCATGAAAGTAACACAAACTTATTGCTTTTATATAGATATGCAAGATCTCAATAGAGTTACAATTCTGTTCTTCCAGTTTTTCTGAAAGTTTACTCATGCTTAAGTTATCCAAAATGCAGATCAGTTTGTTTATTTAGCACTTGCTCACCAATAAATCCTCTGCAGTGAATGGGGGCCGTAAGACTGAGAGTCCAAACAGTTGAGAAAAACATCACACTAATACAGAAGCAGTCCATTACATCAATTATTGTCTTGTAAACCACAGTAAATGTTTAAACCAGTATAATATCAGTAGCAGTATGTAAGAAACAGACTGAAAATTGCTATTAATGGAAATCACATTCAAACACAGTGCATCTCATCAAGATGTGGAAATATATTTAAGATTGGGTATAATCATATGGAATCGGAAGACTTAAAAAATCAGTTTGGAACAAGTTAAGTCTAAATAAATGATGACAGAATGTAATTTTAAGGTGAATTAATTTTAAGAGCCTTTAAGAGTTTGTCCATAGAATAACTACAGAAATTAGTGTGCTGTAATGCATGCATAAGACATTTCTACACCTGTTTTTGTAATACAGTACAGTAGGTTTGGATGCTCACAGGATTCCAGCATGGAGATGTAAATCCCTCTTGTGCCACGTTAGAGGCCCCATCACACCCCATTTGCCAAACACAGAGTCCGCCCGCCCCCCCCAAGCAACATCAGAATACACTGTATGTCTGCTCAAGTTTTTGATGGTTGATCACACCCTCAGAATTGCCCTCTGGGAGATGTTCTCTGAATTATAATACAGTTGGCGTTCTGTATTTTACATCAGCTGCAGTAGTTCCCCTCTCGCTCTGTCATCACCATCTCTCATCATACATGGCTTTCTGACTGAATGTGACTGAAGGGATTGAGCTCCTAAAAGACTTGCACTTAAAGGAACGCTCTGGGTTCAAAACAACCTAAGCACTGTTGACAGCATCTGTAACATGCCATAGATGATTAGCACAGAGAATAATTGTGACGTGTATTTGTGTCTAAAACGAGTCAATGTTCAAGGATGAATATTAATTCTTCCTTAAAAATATGGGTTGTTTCAGTTGTAAAGATACTTAAATCACTCTTTCTAGGTAAATAAATTGAAAATTGAAATTGAAAAATGAGTTTTTTTTCATGTAATCTGTAATGTTTGCACATATCATTTGGCAGTTAAGAGTTTATTGGCTTTACATGGTCATGAAGAGAGTTGAAATATTAGAAGTTACTTGCAGACAAACTTATTTGATTTTTATCACAGTGTTATCAAATATTTATTGCATATTTAAAATATTTATTTTGAACTAATTTATTTCAAATGCCAGAAACTCTTCCTTCTGAGTAGCAGATGTATTGTTTGATATATATTACAGTATTCACTTTATTCTTGTGTTTTGGAGATTTCTGGTAAGAGTTGGTGCTATCAGGTGACATTATTTAAAGATTAATTTAGAAGAAACTGTAATTAATGTTATTGTAAATGTGTTTTGACTCAAACAAAGACCTGGTTTGGTTGAGAAATAAAGGGAGAAATTCTGAGTAAAGAGAAGGAGGAGAAGAAAAACATCCAGCATAAATATTAATTTCTCTTTTGTTCAACAAAAAACAACCCAATCAGATCCTCAGTGGATTCCAATCCACCTCAAATTGTTTTGTTATTCATAACCTGCCTCTGTATATTAACATGAAATACTTCAAAACAAAATCACCGCAATCCCTCGGGATCATGGGAAATGTGGATTTACCACATTTTATTGATTCCTCATAGATTGTATTTAACTGACATCTGTGGTCATAAATCAAACATTAACAATGAATAAATCAATATCTGTACTACAAGGGACAAATCTAAAATAGTTTATTGTAAATACATCCGAGAGAGAGAGAGCAAGAAACCACAATAAAAATGATCAGTTTTTTTCTTCTAGTCGCACTGTTGTTTAAATGAAACGATTTTCCTCCTATAGTTGTCATCAAGTTTTTATTTGTTTTTATTGCATATTAAAATAAAATGCTAGGAATTAAATAACTAACAATATATCAAACAAAGAGAATTGTAAGTGTAATTGCTACAAATAGACACAGATAGCTAAACCTAGCATAGACTGATCTAGAGAGAAGGAAATAAATGAAGAATTTCAAATCATTTGAAAATGCAGCCACTGTTTCAGTAATGGAGATGAGGGGAAAACGTGCTTTTCCTTAATTAATTTGAACGTCTTATAGAGGGAAGACGAGGCGGTTTGCTTGTTGGGAGAGTAGCACCCACTGGGCACCAACATATGGAGAACGCGTTTGGCTTTGGGTGACGTTTAGTGAACTTCTCATGATTATGAGTTCCGATACCAAAAATATCCCCCAAAAGACCTGAAGGTGGCCCTTATCTACAGGAGAAGCAGACTTTGTGATTTAGCTCTAGGTTGTGTCCCACTGTGATTCAGCCCTACAACGCCGCGTTCAGGCTCGCCTCGCTGACAGCCAGATGTTGTTCGAGACTGAAGTCATGTTTTCTTGTAGGCCTGGCCTTAGGGCATCTTTCCATTTTGATGGGCTCACAAACATAGAAGAAGAAGAATAAAAAAGAAGACAAAGAGGGTATCATTAATTACTCGTCCATGAATAATGCAGCTTTGCCTGTCAGATGAAGGCTTTCTGTAATCTTAGGGTCATTATCAGCTGCATTAAAATACGCTTGTTTACGACATTTCTCTTCTCAAATTACTGTGGAAATTTATGTCTCTGGGGTTGGACAATAAGCAATTTTCTAGTTGGAAGAAATTAAGGATCTACGCTACTTTTCAAATGTTGGGGTCAGTGAGATTTTTCAGTGTTTTTGAAAGAATGGCCACCAAGGCTGCATTTATTTGATGAGAAATACAATAATATTGTAAAATATAATTACTATTTTAAAGAACTGCTTTAAAAAGTAACTAGCAAAGCTGAATGTTCAGCAGCCATTACTCAACTATTAGTCATACTAAGAATTAAGTTATTAGAATATTTGGATTTGTGCCGAATGAGAGAGGTAGGATACACGAGCACAAAGCTCCATTTCGCAGACAGTTGAGAGCACAACACTTTGTCAATCTTTTTAAGAGACACATTCAGAATTAGCACGTGGCCACTGTCTAAGGAGTTCTTTAAGTGCGCAACCACCTGCATTTACTATTCTTTTGCTGACGGTTATCAAACAGTGCTGCATTGCTACAGGCGCCCCCTTCTGGATTGATGGTGAATCGCCAGTATTCATCGTAATGGTGCGTTCACACCAGACACGAATGAAGCGTTAAGCGCAATTGATTTACATGTTAAGTCAATGCAAAGATGCGATTAGACATCCTGCAGTGTGATTAGCGTGAAACGCTCAAGTTGAAAAATCTAAACTCTGGTGAAAATTTGTGCCGCGTTAACCAATCAGGAGCTTGCTCTAGTAGTGACGTGATTACTAGCAAAGGAGGCAGAATTCCGAAACTATCAAGGACAAAATCATTGTCACTGTATGTGCAGGTGCTGTATGACACATCTTTGTACATTAATATAAACAGGAATAAAAAGAAAATAAATATCAATTCCAATTCAGTTAGATTCATTAAACCAAGTTTTCCTATTAGATATATTCAAAACGAATTTTACCTCATGTCTAACCACTACAGATACTGGAAGTGCCTGGCAGAAGCCACTCCCATGATGCGAACTCACGTTTGCTGTGAAGCAAATTTAAAATTTCACGCGTGAATGAATCGAGTAAACAAAAAATGTTCAAGTGTCCAACTATGTGTGAATAATGTGAGTTATTTGCGCAAGTCGCATCTGGTGTGAACGTAGCATAAGGCCTCATGCACCGCATTGAGATGTCCATACCATGACAGTTTGTATCGTTACTATATACAGTATATAAATATACACATACAATAACTCCATCAGATGCTATTTTCTCCATTAATTCACATACATGGGTTGTCAGTAGGCTATGAAGTGTAATTCTGGTTTGCGCCTTTTAATCCAAATTTTTAGTCTTATTTCTCTATATCTATCTCCCATTCTACTTCCTTTCCTCTCTGCATGACTATATTTGGAACTGTCAACCAGATGTGCTGTGGGTTTTAGAGCGCCGCATTCTAAAATGAGCCGTTAGCGAGCAGGTACATAAGCTGCCAATGACAATGTCACATTCTCAGCATGCAAAAAACGAGGAGTCATTAATAACCAGGCCAGGCAGTCTCTGTGCTCGGGTGGTACGCTCACCACTGCACATTAAAAGAGTAACAATGATTTAATCGTCAACTCTTCTGTGAATTGTTTCCAGGCAACCTGTCTTAAATGTAATGATCTCAGTTTGATGAAAGAACTGGAAGGAGACTTAAAAGAGAGCGCGATGCAGCGTGGGGGGCTGGAAGCGAAGAGTTTTGCTGCGCTGTCAGATTTTTTTTTGTCTGGAAAAGTGAAGTGTATTCACGGAGGACGATGTTTCGTGAGACGTATCGGCTGGTGTTCTCTTTCTTTTTTATGGTGCGTTTTGTTCAAGCGCTTGTTGTTGCCTGAGCCGACCTTTTGTTTAAAGATCAACATATCTGTGCAGGGATTAGCGAGTTAGTTCTCCAAATGACTGAGAGAGATGGTATAAGGTGGGCTTACCTTAAGGGGAATGGCTGGCTGAAGAGCCGTTCGACTGGAGAGCAGTAAAACAATGTGAAGAAAGAGTTTTGGAAGGGAAAAGCGAGCACACCTCTTCTTTAGCTCCCTTTGGAGCTGTCACCATGTCTTGACACGCATGGCTGCAGATAGCATGCTGACCAGAGGAGGCTGACAGGTGGAGCTGCCCCTCTCATTCAGGCTTCCAGAAACACCTCCAAAATACATAACGCCAGGCACAACCATTAAAGTGTGTCCAAAAACCACACAGAGACAGAGTGGAGAGGGAACAAAGAGATGGGATAGTTTCCTTCACAGTAGACAGGTATAAATGGAATGTGGTGAAAATGAAATTAAGTTTGTAGTTGGCTTGTCAAACACTGCAAAGCCGTATAATGTAGTTATTAGTGCTGCATGCGTTGTAAACGCTCTCAGTCCTCCTCAGCTGGAAAACTTTACATTTTTGTAAGTTTCGGAAAAGAATGGCACTGAAGTTATAAATCACAGTGGATTTAGAATATAAAAAGGAAGCTGGGTGGCATACCTGTATATTTAAGATGACACAAGCATAATTTTGAATTTCAGTTAATTTGCAAAATCCTATAACTACATTTTTTTCCAGAAATCATGTTTTTTTCCCTTTTAATATCAATCAAACTGCAGTTAGGTTGTTTTGGTTATGTACCTGTAATAATAACATAAACAAATACAGGTTACAAATACAAAATTAAAGTTCTTTGAAAGTATGCTTTTTAATATATATATATATATATATATATATATATATTGTTTTATTAACCTTATTAAATATTTGAGTTTTTATTGTCCTTTTTATGTTCATCATTGATATCTTTTAGTCAGCTGTGATGAAACTCCTCTCAGCCAGCGTGTATTTTTTGAAGTGAAAACGGCTTATTATGTAAGGTCTTTACACACCTCTGAAAACATAGTTTTGTATTGAAGGGGACGATGGAGTGATGCCATATGCAGTGGCCTTTTCTTTTATTAATTTCCTTCTCTATATTAATTTTTACTCAGCTCTGTGTCTTTATTATGTCTTCCTTTAGGTCATGGTGCTCTGGAGAATCAACTGTGTCGTTTATGTATAAGATATTATAGAGGAATTATCAAATCCAGTTCTAGCCTGTATTGTATTTCAGTTCTTTTTGCCTAAGACTGTATCCAGCCATGCTGATAAGACACTTGGAGTGAGCTAGGTAGCCTTGGAGCAGACTTTTGCTATGTGTATAATTAGCGACCTTTGTGAGGGTATATATCCTTATGTGTGTAAGATGTGAGCGGAGCAGCCTACGAACTCTACATGAGGATTGAATTTGACTTCTGTTTATGAAACTGCAAACTATTTTCTTCAGTAAATTTTTCTCCAATTATTTATATTTCAGACTCCAGGTTTTCATTTCAACACAACACACCTGGTCCTAGGGTCTTTTACTGTTTTTCCCTAACAGTATGTTAAATTGCATTTCTTCCAATAAATTTTCCTAAATATTTCACACTGCACTTTTAAATTATAAGCAAAAACAGATTTTTGATATCAGAGTGGATTAAAACAAAGACACTGCTAAATGATGCAGTCATTTTTTACAATTGATTTTTATTGCTCTTTCTCATATTCAAAAAGCTTTGAGTTAATATCACAGATCTACTGAGGCGTTTGGGTCCCTGGAGATTGCTCAGAGAGACTTCACAATTCACGCATAGCAATGTGCTCCTTGGCCTTTTTCAGTTGAGGTCATCTGGGACAGAAAGGTCTTTCTCTCTCGATAGGAGGGGAATAGCAATATTGTAACCTTTTTCAGCATTTGATTGAACTGGCAATTAAAATTTATGTCACGTAACTTCATACTAGCACCATTTCAGCTGAAGTCTTTGTTCTTAAGTACATTATTTCTCCAGAAATAATTATATTTAATAAGACGCTGAATAAAAAATAGCTAAATCTACAACTTTATTCACAAATGCTTCTGACTGAAGCCATTCTCTGATAATGTAACTGGTTCATTGTTGGCTATTTATGAAGTATTTTTTGTAATTAAATACTAGCATTTTGTTTACTGTATACTGAATGTACACTGTATACAGTAATCAACTATTTGTTTAAGTTTTGCAGTTTACTTTTCAAACATTAATATGCTTGACTGTCATATAAACAGTTAATTTGCAACAACCAAATGCATCCATCTGAATAAGTATGGATGGTGCTTTAAAGAAGAGTTTAAAAATGCGGCTTTTCTAAGAGGGTTTTTATTGGAGAGGGTTTTTACCGTGAAAACGCAGATACACTACTTGACCTAACTAATCAACTTGTTGACTATCTCAAACCTACTGTATACCTAGTCCAATCAAATGAGTTCAGTGTTCATCTGACACACTAGAAATGGAAGGTCAAGTTGAGCGCAGTGCATTCTGGGATAAGGTATACTACACATTTGTGTTAAGACCATAGGTCAACGACGCATGAAAACGTGCATGCTAAGAACAAAACACATGCTACTTTCTGTAGAAATAGTAAGTTGATATGCAAATCGAATGCAGCTGAACGAACCATAAAGCATCAATGTTAATTATTCCTGCTGTTGGGCAAGCATATAGCGGATTACACACACACATGCATTAATATTTTAATGCTAATTATAATGTCTGTCTGCTGTTAAGAGAAAACAATCATTGTATGATGGAGGAATTAAATAGTGTGACATTGAATATGCATGAAAATGGGTTTAATAATGTGATGTGATTTATATTTTTATCCTTGCATCTGACACAGTGCATGCAATTGGCTTAACTTTATTTATTTTTTTATATAGCTATTGTAGTTTTTTGCAGTCATTTCAGTTGTTTATTTCCAGGCTTTTCATGAATCCAAGGCACAAACAACTTTGTGAGGAGACAAAGCTTAATTTTTAAAAATCCCAATAAAAATGTTATGCAGAATTGCATGGAATGTGATTGTACAGTTTCTTTGGCTGTAGAATTAGACCTCTTAATGTTAGTTTACCCCAGCGATCCTCACACAGATATACACAGAGAAACACCACGCCGCCTCTTGTACGTTCTCTTTGATGCCTGCTCAAACCTTTTTTGATTCAAAAGCTCTCCAAGTCTTCTTTCACAATTGCCATCACCCCCCCGTCATCCCCCCTTCTACAACAGATTGCTTACATGCACTCCCAGTCTTTCCGTAATGTCCCGAAACCTCCCGCGGAGTTCATGAATATAAGCACTTTTCCCCTCCACTCTTATCCCAACTCCCACCGATCTGCTCTCCTCCTTGCCGCCCGCCGTTTGATATATCATGATCCTCGTTGCGTGAAGTCATTACGGCAGGAAGTGGAGAGCGAGGCAGTTCACACTGTTTTGCTCTTGGATGGTTTAAATGATTGGAATCCTGGAGCTTATGATTGACTAGGGAAGAGGGAAGGGTGATTGCTTTTTTCCCCGTCCAGCGCCCAGTTGAAGGCTAAACAATAACAAGACAGACTTGGAGTCATCTTTTGGGAATGGATTGTGTGAGGGTGTCTTATGGCTTTTTGTTTTATAACTCCTCTGTGTGTATTGTTTATTTTTTCTGCAGAGATTTTCAGAGATTTTTCTGTTGTTTATTTTTATTGAAACAATGTACCAAGAATCTCTCTGCTCTGTGTCTATTTTCAGCTCGTTTATGCCCATCAAGTATATGTGGATGAATGCTGAAATTTTAAGAAAAAATTATTGGAAAACCTGAAATTAAGGTTTCTAATATTTCAAAACTGTATTTGTACTGTTGAGTACAATAGTATACATATATACTATATATATATATAGTATAGTATTAAAATGATAATACTAATATAAATAAATACTTCATGCTGTTCATCGTGACTTAATAGTTAACTTTTATTGACAATTTAAAACGTATAACTTAATGATTTTTTAAAATTTATTTATTTGGTTGTTTATATTAGATTTTCTTTTTTAATATTGCATTCTTCTGGGTGTAATATTAATAAAAATGTCATGTTTTGAGGTTCTTAGGGCAATTAAACATCTGAACTAAAGACCACAATACTGGCTCTTATCAGATTGCACTGATATCAATTTGCATCATCTGAAATATTGTGTAAACCAAATTCCCCTCTAATCAGTTCCCATAGCAATAAGGAAACCTGAGAGAGAGAACATCACTTTCTGTCAAACTGTTACAGTATCTTGTTAGATGAGCCAACAAAATATAAGTAACTTTATTTTTATTTATATATTTATTGTTTGGTCAATTGAAAAACTGCTTCTCTTTTAGACCAAGCACAGTTCTCAGCATCTCTTAGTTAAGGCAGATTGAATGTTTTCTCAGAACGGCAGCATTCTCTCTTGTGTGCAATGTTCAGTGTGTGTTTGTCTTCCCGTCTGTCAGTAAATAGTCTGCTTGACAAAGCAGTCTCAATTATTTAGACTATCGCAAGCAATGTTTGAAAAAGGTTTTTTAAGCTCACCAAAGCTGCGTTTATTTAATACAAGTGAAAAAAAGGAGTAAAATGTCATTTATTCCTGTGATGCAAAACACAATTTTCAGCATCATTACTCCAGTCTTCAGTGTCCATCCTTCAGAAATCCAGAATATGCTGATTTGCAGCTTGAGAAACATTTCTGATTTTTATCACAGTTGTGCTGCTCAATGTTTTTTGTGGAAACTGCAATACAGGATTCTTTGATCAACAGATTAAATAAATGAACAGTATTTGTATGAAACAGAAATCTTTTAGAACATTGGAAATGGCTTTATTGTCACTTTTGACCAATTTACTTCTAATGTGAAATAAAATATGATTGATTCATTAACATAAAATAAGTAAAACTTTTGAGCCCTACTGTATGCCGTGGTTTTGCAGTTTAAATCTTAAATGTCCAACTACTACAGTATTCTTATTTTTTAAGGTAGCCATGATAGGAAAGAAAACATGCAGTCAAGGGTTAATTATTTAGGATTCATGCTGAGCATTATAGAATTGACGGTATAGTGTCATATAGGGCTGTTGGAGGTTATTGTGTACTACAGGATAAATCCCAACAACAGCAAACCCACAAAGGGACGATCAGACAGACGGCGGTGTCGGCCTCACAGAGAGTATATTCCTTTTGATCTGCTGAGTCTCTCTCTCCGTTTCCCCTGTTCCCCTTCCACTATCACTTTTTTCCCTTAAGATCATCAGTGTGAAATCACAACCAAATGTATTTTGTTGCCTTTGAAACTCTTGCTGATGTTGCCAGCTGCTGCCCCTCGAAGGAATAGTTCACCCAAAAATGATGAAATCATTAACTCACCCTGTTATCATTCCACATCGCGTGCCTGTCTTTCCTTCTTCTGTAGAACACAGAAGAGTGATTTAAAAAATGGCTAAATGATCATTTTGGGTGAACTAATTCTTAACATTTTTTACTGCATGTACTTTTATGGTGTGAAGCTGCAACTCAGCACTTTAATGAAACATCCTTCCCCATATCCTCATAAAAATCGAGTTTTCCTCTTTAAAAATGTTCAACTTTGCCACACAGTGACACTTGACCCTTCAGCATGCCCTTGGCAAAAATGTAGCAGCGCAGTATAGCAGAACTTTGCTGAGTGTTTTAGAGCTCAAAGCTGCAGTCAAGGTGAAAACTGCTTATGCTGAAGCAGTATGTACTGTGTGAGGGACCTCTATGTAATGTTTGTGACTGCTGCAGTCGTAAAATATTCCTTAGTTGGGAAAGTAACTTGACACAAACGTCGAGTCCCAGCGTGATACGCAAGCTCTTGCCGTTTCACTTTGACGCACGTCACCTAATTAAAAGAAGAAGTTTTAAAGTTACATCCAGACTTAAATGCTAAGTATTGTTTACTGCAGCTACAAAAAAACAGACAGTAATTAAAAAACACTCTGGAGAGAAACGACCCAACATCTGTTCCCAGAGTTAATCTAATTGATTTGAGTAGTGTCACTGCATGGGGTGAGTCGAGTCTTTGGGACACTTTGGATATCAGATAGTATAAATGCATTGACTGCCCTACAGTGCGTTCTTCTTGTCCACGTCCAATATTCTTAAATTTTGTTATGTGCTGTGAATGTTTTCTTTTTTTGCAATGACTTTACAAAACCTGTAAGCTGCCTACAGTAGCTGGATGGCATTTTAAGGCCTTGTATGCGCACAGTACCTCAGGATCAGTTTCATTGCACTTTTATGACTGGATTTGTATTGTTTGTATCAAAGCAGCAGTCTGTGTAGACAGTAAATGGCGAAGAAGATCACTGGGCTTTGGAGCAAATATTATATACAGTATTTTGTGTCCATCCACACACTCCTTTCTTTGACTGAATGGATGTTTTTGAAGGTTGGCCATGTTTTCATGTGACCTATGGTGCCACTTTGGCCTACAAATGACCTTTGGATGGAAGGTTTAAGTGCAAACCTTGCAAAAATGTCTGAACATTTTCTTGGAATGAAAGCACAAGACTGTTTAGAAGTGTAATAAAGCATCTGTCGGCCTGCTGTGTTTTATTGTTCTCTGCAAGACTCGCAAATGACAAAAAAAATCTTGTGATGTCTTTTTCTCTTTCTCATTAGTTTTTTATTTTATTTTATATAGTTATTCATTTATTAACTGTTTAATTTGATTAAAAAATATATTATATAAATTGTTTTATTCATTTATTAATTTTATTATCAATTGAATAATATTTTTATCTATATTTCTTTTTACATTTGTTCAATACAGCAGATGACTTTTGGAATGCTTTCTTTATTTCAAAAAATACAAATGGTTCGTCATGTCATTTTCAGTGCTTGATGCTGATATCTAGAAAGCAGAACGGCTGTTGGGCGATATATGGTACAATTTTATTATGGCGAATGAGAACCATTTAGTTATATTTCATTTTTCACTGTTGTTTCCCACCGTTGTTCATTCCCTGCCTCTGTCTTTCCCTCATCTGAATATCTCTGTTTAAAAAACCCACGCAGCTGGGTATGGTGGACACCTATTGATATGTTTATTGCTTGCAGTTTCCCCTGTCGCTCCAGAGAGAGCGAGAGGGATGGTGGAGGTGTGATAAATGTTGCGGGGCGTTTGGGTCTGAAGAGATCGGGCCAAAGCACCGCAGCAGCAGTACTGAAGATTGATTTCTCTTATGCAATTCTCCCCAATGTCTGCGATTAATGACCCTCTACGCTCGCCATCCATCAGCATCTCGCCTTGCTAAACTACACCAGCCCTCATCCAGGCTCCAAAAGCCCACCTATAGCACCATGGTGTACCCCACGGCCGTGCATTAGCGTGTTGCTAATGCTCTCACATATTCACCTCTTTCTGTCAGATTAATGACGATGCCGTTTCCCCGCACCTGTCCACCAAGCAAATCCCCTGCCCAGCCGACACCTTCCCTCGACGGGGGGCTTCGTGTTGGACACAGACCCTCAGTGGCTGAAAGCCAAAGCATTGCCTGATCGGACATATGTCTGTACTTTTATAGCTAATCCAGTGAGGCTTAGCCGCGTACAGGATTTAGAGTCTTAAATCTGCTTAGAATGCACCTTCAAATGGGAAGCAACTCTGATTAAACATAGATTAGCCATAATCTGTCCTTCAGGAGCAAAGAATTTGGGGCTTTGGGTCATTTGTTGTTATTTTTCAGCAATTTACTCAGCTAAGAGTTCAGCTTCAGTACAAATCTCCCACAGAGAGCCTAATATGAGGCTCCTGAAAAGGTACAGACAACAAAACAGTATCTTTCCTGATTTGCTTGATCTGGAATAGAACGCTTCAAACAAAGTCTGAAACTCTCATGTGTTTCAGCCATTAAAGCTGAAAACGCTGATGTCTGTCCTAGACGTGACTCAGTTCTCACAATGCTCAAATTGCTCTGCACCCAGAACCTTTCAGAACTTTGAGAATGAAAGCGCCCTATGAGAGCTGCCATGATCTACTGTAAACTATCTTAAGACGCTAAAACTCCTTTTCACTTACGGCTCCCTCAAGATTCACCAAAGGCCAAAGTCAAAACCCAGTCGCCTGCCTCTTTTCTGCTTTTCTTCTAATCTGGAGGAATTAGTGTGAAAGATTTTGTCCAACAACCCCTCTGGATCCACTGGAGAGTCTGATACTGTCTGTTTCTCAGCTCGATATTGTTCTAGGATCACATATACAACAGAGAATAGTTGTAATGCTGTAGCATTTATGTATTGACAGTTCTTGGGATTTTGAATATGAAAGTGGTGATCTGCTAAAAAAAGATTGACACCACCTAGAGAGAAGGTTGTCCAAATGTAATGCTGAAATATAAGGAATGCTATAATGTACTGTACAGCGAGACAATCATTGCTGATTTTATTGTTATTATTATTATTTTTTGTGATAATGTCACAGCTTCATTTTTACCAAATAAATGATAATCATAACATATTATGTCACACCTATATAAGGTTGCCTCAACTACTATGTGCTAACATAAAAAATAAGTACAATGTATTTATTGTTTTCATATTGTAGTGCAAAACACTTATGCTGCTATTGAGTTGGTAGACGGGTAAGGTTAGGGACAGGTTTGGTGATATGGGTAGGTTTACGGGTGGGTTAAAGTGTAAGAGATGGGTCAACAATTATAAATGTAAGTACAGAAATTATTTACAGACGTGATTACATGTAGAAAAAAATTATAAGTGCAATGTAAAAACATGTATGTACACTAAGTGCATTGTACCAAATGATTAATTTCAATTTAAGTGCAAAATCATTAAGGCCATCTAATATGAAATGGGACCAAATATTGATTTTAAATTATTTTGTGAAATTTTTTTCCACAGAATGCAACAAATAGCCAATCAGAATCAAGTATTTCACAACACCATGTGATGATAATATTTAATGATTTCAAATTGTTCTAAAAATCTTAAATTTTTTTTTATTAAATTCAGAAGTCTGTGGTTTTAATCGGCAAGGAAGCATGATTAAATTGATCAAAATCAACAGTAAACACTTTTTTATATTGTAAAATATTTGTCAAATAAATACTGTGCTTTTGTAATCAAAGAATACAACAAGAATATTAGATAATAATAAATACATAAACAAACAAAAAGACTGAAATAATAATGCTGAATGTTTAGCATTACATCATCATGATTTACAGTTTAAAATGTAGAGATTCGGTTCTTTTACTTTCTAACAATAATCAGCAATATTCCTGTTACTGTTACTGTTATGTTAGTATTACTATTTAGTGCCATTTTTTTAATGTAATTAAATAAATTCAGCCCTGGTGAACGGACTCAAAATGAAACTACTGCACTGTACCCCTTTTGCACAGTTCTTTAGGAAAGAATGATATGCCTTTTGTGTATGTAACTCAAAATAAACTGCCCATGTAATAATTTCCCACCATATTTATCCCTACAGATCCAGTCAACGGTCCCCAGAACGTGAACGTGGTGGACATCCGCGCCCGTCAGCTGACCCTGCAGTGGGAGACCTTCGGGTACGCCGTGACACGCTGCCACAGTTTCAACCTGACCGTTCAGTACCAGTATGTGTTCAACCAGCAGGAGTTTGCTGCTGAAGAGCTGATTCCGACCTCCTCTCATTATACTCTGAGAGGACTCAGGCCTTTCGTGACGGTCAGGCTACGATTGGTGCTGGCCAACCCCGAGGGCAGCAAAGAGAGCGAGGAGATCGTCAAACAGACGGAAGAAGACGGTGAGTGGGATTACAAAAGATGATGCAACATCATAGAAATTGTAAATTACAAAACCTTTCATTTTTACCTGCATTAAATATTCTGCCTTTAATTAAGTGTCAGGCAACAGACTCATCCAACTTAGGATGCGTTGATCAAGCACTCAGTATTGGTATTTGTCTGATAGAGGTTTTTTATTATTATTGTTTTCAAATCATGTAACAGTCATCCCTATTCCAAACCCCTCCGCAATTTGCACCCTGACTTCTCCAGTTTATAAGATTACTTCTCTAATTACTGTCTGAACAGTAATCACATTACTGATGATCACTAATGACTTCATAACTGAAACCCATCATGCTTTAGCAGATGGACAAGACAATAAGCCAAAGTGTCCGTACCATTGTAAATTCAAAAGATCATTGCAGTTCAGAAGTATTTTCCCCTTGATTTCAATCGTATACACAGTGCTTTTCTGTAAATGTAAAGTAAATAAATAAAAGTAAGGCAAAGCAAGGCAATATAGTATATAACACACTTCACTTACTGTTGTCATTTAAAAAAATACAATAAAATAGGAAAGCGAACAAAATTGACTAATTCAATTTAAATGCAGTAAGATTCAAATGAATATAAGTAATGGAACAGATTCTGCATGCAAGAGACTGTAGTTATCTGTTGTAAACTCAAGTTCACAGATGACAGATTTGTATTCATTTCCAATTTAATCCATTTTGTTTCATTACAAAAAAAAGAAAGTACAAATGCACCAATGCTTGTTAACATAGACCTCATGGTTCACATCGTATAAAAGAAGACATGCAAGAACATTACCATGGCTACTTAACAATAAGTGAACAAATAAAGAAGTGGACATGCAATATGTGGAAATAATTTTATCTTGTGAAACGAACAAGACCATGGAGGGCTATGAGAGACATGAAACCAGCACAGTATAGAAAACTGATTGCGAGGCTGAACAATTATACAGTTTAATGGTTATTATACAAAGAATATTTGATTATTCAATCAGGGTCAAGTGTTCCAAAAAGAGTTTAGATTTACTAATCTTTTTTTTATTGTTGTTTGCTGTACACTCTTTCTCTCTCTAATGAAACTCATGAATCTGTCTGTATTTTTTCATTTACAATGTTGTATTGAATATATTTATTTCGTTTTATACTGACAGCAAAACTCTCAAAGCAACTATATTTAAAATTAAATAGCTACTGTTGTATTCTATAAGTGCTGGTTTAGGCTAATTAGAGAACTTGGGTAAGAGTTATAAGTGTGAGCATTATAATAGATTGATTGTCATCTCCTTGAGTTGATATATTTTACTTGAAGGTTGTTCGAGGAACATTTAAAATGGAGCTTTGTTAGGTGCAGAAATCGTTAAAGCTTGTTCTTGGCATTAAATCTTACTAGACATTAAAATTAAACAAGAACCACAGTGATAACTACTAACCTTCACTGGAAGAATTGCACATTGGAGATTAGAGGTTAATTATTCAGTACAATAAAGCAAAACACAACTATTATAGGCTAGAACATCCTTTCATATCTAATATTCAGCTTCAGGGACACTAATATAGCTAATGTTGACAGTTGTAGATTTCTACAAATTAGTTTCACAACATGCGTGGCCCTCGCCACATTCTCAAATGTGAAAATGGGAACAGTTCAACGACCTCAGCCCATTATTTCAATTATCCTACATTTTAATTAATGACTCTTACCCCTGGTTCTTGAGACCTGAAGGGCTGTTGGTTTTGTTTTTTAAGTCTTTGTCATTCTTTCCAGGTGAATGCAGTTCTGAAGCTTTTCAGAGTGCAGCTGTGGAAATTCAGTTATCTTTTGTGAATTTCTATTCAATAGTGGTAATTTAAAATTACTTACTTTTGCCCCGTGGTCAAAAATAAACAGTGGAGATTTTTTTAAGGTTACTAAAATTTACTGCATTTATCCTTAAAAATAAGATAAAATATTTTTTGATAAAATAAGAAACTCAAGAAACAAGTTTTGTTGAAACAGAATTCTTGATGACTAGAATTACTAGTATTACTGTAGATTTAAATGTATGTTATTTACTATAAATGAACATTAAATATTAACAAATTGTTATCTTTACAGGACAAATTAAATGAATATAACAGCCTCATGCAAAGCATTTCTGGAAACCAATTTCAGAAAAAGCATATTTTAAAAAAATTGCAATTTTATGTTTTTAATAGACTTATGTTTAATGTTCATTTATATTTGAACAAACTTTTGCCAAGAAATTTGCTAAATATAAATCTACAGTAAGTTACTGGCAACCAGCTGCATTTTTTTTTTTTTTTTGCAGGGAATGGCATTTATTTGAAATAGAAATCTGTTGTGACACCTTAAATTAATCTGCCATTTTTGACCAATTGAATTAATCCTTTGTCCTCCAAAAACGTAAAAAATCAAGATATAAAATCTTATTGACCCTAAGCTTTAAAACTGTTGATATACAATTGCAACATGTCTGTTTTGCAACATGTCTGTTTTCCAATGGCAATTCCCTCTAATGTAAATTATATTTTGTTGTACAAATTAAAGTTTGGTGCAGCTGTTATCAGTTAATTTATTTCCACTCATAAAGTAAACCGGTGCGCTTTGTAAATAAATCAATATTTAATTAAATGACACACATTGAACTGTTATGTAATGGTGAAACAACCATCACTGCTGCATACAGTAAGTCATACTTTTGTAAATGATTTGGCAACAATTTGAATGTTTTAATAATGCATCCTCTCCGATCTCAGCAGTTGTAACTCTCACAGTGAAAGTGTTTGTATTGTCTTGTGTATTTGAGAATCCCTGTACAGAAGTCAGATCCACTCAGAGAAGTAAATGGAAACAGAATTGTTAGACCGTACTGTTGTGCTCTTCCCGAAGAAAAACAACAAATATGAAACAAAGATGATGAAAGCCATCCTCCTTTAATCCATCCGTTCCATTGATGTGTTACAGTTAAAAGGAAATCCCAACGTAGAGCATGTTAAAGCTTCACAGTCTGTGAAAAGACACAGTGTTTTTCAGACGAAGGGAAGGTTTGCAAGCGGCGCTTAATTCGAAAATTTCCCAGAGGGAAGCGCTCAGCCTCCATTTACAATTAATTTCTCCCAGTTTGTTTTTAATGCTGAGCAATAAAAACGTGCGGAAATAAAGCCTATTGTCAGGCCTTAGATTATTAAATTATATCATATAATTCAAGCTCATCTCATTATCTTTTCATTTTTTCTCTTGTTCTGATGAGTCTGTTTTGATCTGGATAGAACTCTTTTGGTTATTCAGTATCTGCTCTTGTCTGCCGCACTGATGTTTTTTTTCTCCTTCTTTTTTTTTATGTTTTTTTTTGCATATGAAAACCTATAATTGCTGTCCTTTGTGTTAGCAAATTGATGGACAGCTGCAACATATCAATAGTGAAGCAAATTTGTCTCTCTGTGTAACCTTATATGGGGATAATTGCAGGAGGGTGAAATTAACATGAGGACGGCAGAGTGTTTTTTACCTTATTAGGTCAACAACAACACCGACCCTGTACTTACGGAAACCTGCTTGCCCGTAAACAAGAGTAAAGAGGAACAGAGCGAATATGTTGATCCTGATTTATTCAGAGACGTAAATAATCAGTACAATACAAGGTATAATAATTACGAAACCTATTAAAAGTTATTTGTATCTGAGACAGACAAGCATAAAGAGGAAAATTGTTTGCTCCACCTCAAACTTAATGAAACGTCACTCACAGTCTCCACACGAGAAGCTAATCAGATGGATTAATATGTAAAGCGGCATTTCTCGCACATGCATGGTTATATAGCGGAAAAGATAGAGGACGGAGGACTGGATCTAATTATATTTCATTGTAACCATGATTTAATGTGTTCGTTGGCTAGTGCCCAATCAAGCTATTTGAAGAATTGTTGAAAATATAATTTAACTGGCCTCACTTTGCAGTACAATATCTGACATCAGCTCCTGGGTGAGAGAGTGCAATTCACCTTTTCTTTGATTAGCTCAATTCTTTTGCCTTCGAAAAATGCCAGTGACTATTCAGCTTTTAATCACGAACAGAACTTTCTGTTTTCAGCATACTATGACAGAGATTTTCATAAATGGCTATATGATTAGTCAATTTTATGTAATAATATAAATTTATGCTCATGATTATGATTATTTCCGAAAATGTATTCCTGCAGATAAAGAAAACCAGTGTACTTATTTAAATAAATAAGTTTTTTATCTAAAAGGCATGTGCACATTGTGGTTGTATGAGAAAATGCCATTATTGCATAAATCATAATTTTATCGACATTGGTTAGAAATAATTTTAAAGTTTTATAATGCATGCTCTCAGATCTCACAAAAAGTGTTTTTCTTGTAAGATATCAGATTAATTCAAATATTTTCTTATAAAGAATAAAGGCTGAACTATTCTGCTTTTAATAACGATTTAAGGCAAATGAACATGAACTGAGGATTATGCAATATAAACAAACAAAAACAATGAGACAAGATCCTTTTTTCACCTCATTAATTGGAAGAAATAAAATGAAACATCTCAAGACTTAACTTAGGAGGAACCGTATGTAATAATTATAAAATGTCTCTGTTATGTTCAATAGGCATTAAGAAAACATGTTCATTTCAAGTATTCATACCGCTGACAGCAGTAGTACAGCCTGGATATTCTTGTTTAAAAAGTGCAGTTGCAGCCCTCAACTGATGTTTATGTTGTCATGTTTTGTTTTGGCCTGAAGCGCCATGCTCCATCTATCTCCCAATCATGAGGTCAGTAGTGTTTCGGCATCCAGGTTGCCTGATCTTCATTAAAATGAAAAACTGCAGCAGCTACTAAAAAAATGTCTAACATTTCGAGTACGAAACCTAAAAGACCTCGCTATGAATCCAAAAAACAGTGTGACAAAGTGTGAAATAAGACAAGGGTTTGCACTGGAGAAGCGTTTGAATGATGGAGACTGATAAAAGCAGCTTATCTGGCAACCTCTAGTCCACGGGGAGGGGGAGGGGAGACACCGCTCAACAGTATTTTGAAAGTGATTGCAGTACCAGATTTGGCTATTTCTTACATACGGTTCCTTTAATGCTTTGAACTATTACAAACTATTACATAAAAAAAAAAAAAAGAAAAGCAAGCAACTTATGCTGTATATATAAACACAGTATTATATGCATATAGATATGTGTATAATCATTTCAAAATAAAGTTTATTATTAAGTAATGGCGAAGTTTTAGGTGGGGGAAACATGATTTATTCATACATCAAAATTGTGTGCGCGGACATTGACTAGAAATTATTTCCATGCTTTATTGATGTATCCTCTCAAATCTCAAGTGTTTGTATTTTAAGTTATTAGATCAGCTTAGTTTTTTTCCCCACTGAAGAATAAATGCTAAAGTCTATTCAGCTTTTAATAATGAATGAACGCCAGTACCTCTCAACATTTTGAAGATAAGCTTAGTTACGTGCAAAAGAAATAAACAGAAAGAATGAAAATGAGATAACTTTTCCTCAGTGACATAGTTCATGGTTTAGGTTTGTGTGTTGTATCTGTGTTAATGAAAGCTGCCTGAACAATACATGTTGTCATTCTTTTCTTCACCGTTCACGATGACCTCCAGCTAATCTGTTTGTGCCTTGAGCTTCCTCTCCCGCTTGCCCCGTCACGGCCCTGCTCCCTCATCTCTTTAATCTGCCCTCCCAATTAGCCGGGACTTAGTGCAAAGCAAACAGCAGCGCTAGGACTGCTAAGTTGGACTAAACGGCCTTTTAGCTAAGTCATTAGATCTCTTTGCACACACTGTCAAGAACAGTCTGACTCATTAGTATGTCATCGCTAACAGTCAACTTAAAGACACTAACCAAGACTGAGACTACTATCCTCAAGTTGACATCTATTGACAAATTACTAATCCTATTGGCTATCGACAAACTGAGCCAAATTAGCACATTTGCTTGCTAATTTATGAAATAGTCATAGCGTCTTTAAAAATGCCATGTTGGCATACGAGAGCAGGATGAAGCTGTGTATGGATAATGGCATCTTGAAAACAGGTTTTTTGGGTGTTAATGATGTTCTAGCAAGAGTATATTTGGACAACTTGCAATGTGTGCCAGAGGGGACGTGCGCACAAAAATATGCAAATAGACACACGCATATGCACGCAGTGGTACTCGTAGCACTTGTTAACACCTCTCGATACCGAAGGGTAGCAAAGCTGTTACAATTCACACTTCGAACATTGCGACTGAGGTGTGTTTGACATAGTTTTGCTTCTTTAGTCAGCCAATCTCTGCTCGCCTCGCTTTAGCTTCTACCCAGCAACACAAGCCATTTCTGTCACCCTACGTCACCTCTGTTCTCAAGACAGTCACGTTTTATTTAAAGGTGTTGAAGTGACGGTACAGTATTTGAGGTGTATATGTTGACTAAACATGTTTTTGAGTTGCTAAATGTTTTGAATGTGTGTTTGTGTTTCTATACTAGTTCCTGGCCCCATTCCTATGGAGTCCATTCAGACAGGCCCGTACGAGGAGAAGATCTTCATGCAGTGGAAGGCTCCAAATGAAACTAATGGAGTCATTACACTCTATGAGGTGAGGTTTTTTTTGTTGTAGTTGTTGTTTTTTATATATATTTGTAACTTACATGTGTATATAAATCTAATATTAGGGTTATAAGGGTATATAAGGGTTTCTGTAGGTAGACCTGTAGACCCTAAAAAGTCATTGCCAAAAATGTTCCTCAGTATTTTTGTTTTCAACACAAATATATTATACATATTTAAATTAAGATGTCTCAAGATTCAATTAAGTCTTGAAAAACTGAACAAAACAATAATTTAGTTTATTATTATAAATTTGCTTAAAACGGCAACAAATGTCTCTTGATGGGGTGCTTGATTGAATCAACTACGTTTAATCAAGTAGATTGGCAGATGTTAATCATGCAGTCACTTCATTCTGATCAATTTGTGAGAAAAGCAGACTTCTTATCTTAGGCAATTTAGCTTCTCAAGAAAACATATCTTTATGATTTCCAGATTTTAGTGGTTGGGAGAAGAGGAATGAATTGTAATGTTATTTTTTGCTACAATTAATAAAAAAAAGTAAGGTGGATAAATGCCAAATACTTTCAGCTTTTAATAATGATTTAAGACAAATTAAATTAACTTTGTCTCATCCAATATAAACAAACATAAAGAATAAGATGAGATGAGACATTATTCCCTCATTATTTGAAAGAAACATGTATACAGTGTGAGACATAACTTAATAATTTGAACTATCACAAAATAACAAAATATATATGAACGGACAAACACAGCATTATGCACTTATACATATATATAAATATATATGTACATGGACATTGACTAGAAATTAAAAATTAGAAACAAGTTGATTGGCAGATATTTTCTTGTCTTGTTTTAATCATACAGTCAATTCATTTTCCATTCATCAACTTCTCAAACATATCTATACAACTTAGAGATTCTAGTGGATTCGGTGCAAAGATATTACTTGTAATATGATTGTAATTGTATAAAGTAATTGCATTTTTTTCTACAATTAAATAAAAAGTAAGGTAGATAGGTTGGAAGTTTTTTTATGCATGATTATTGCTGTGAACTGTATGTGTGTTGAAACTATATATCAAAGTACATTTCTCTGGTAAAATAAAGTGGCAGGATGCTATTTGGTACAAATATTGTACAAAAATAAGTGTTTTTTTGTTGCAGGAAATGTTGTTTGACAGCCCGGATCTCTCACAAATTAATTATTTCAATCAATGCATAGAATATCCACATTACAAGCAAGGAAATGAAGTCACGGCATGACAAAAACAAATTACATCCAGATTTTGCTTTATTGTGTGTGTTGGAGTGGGCTGGAGGCACGAAAGAGCCTCAGTATCTCTTTAATTTGTTGAGGAAGACAAACCACATGCAAGACATTGTGCATATCCAGGTACATCATTAAAACGGGGTTACGGCGTGTGCCATCTTGGTGATAAGAAGATTGACAGAATTTACTAAATGTATCGAGCGGACACAATACGGTCCCATTTGGCCAGATAATTGCTATAATAGCCCTCATTGATTTAATTAGAAGCGTCCAATAGAATTATCCAGGAGATCTGAGCAGCCGTATGCCTCCTCTCCTCGCTTTTAGTGATTCAGACAAATTAGACTTAGGACAAAGAGCTCGGAGGCAGGAAAAGGAAGAGATGAATGCAGCGGAAGGGTCACAAAAGGATATGGTTTTGTTTGTGGCAAGCAAGTTTCTTGATTCAAAGCTTTAGGAAATTTTGGACTTGGAGAGTCTTGAAAACATTAATGATTGATAGTTTTTTTTTTGTATTTTGTTTTTGAGAGTACGAAAAATTATTTGCAATATAATATTTTAACATTTTCAAAGTGTAATCTTGCCAACACAGTCTCCCGACCATAAAAGATGGCAGATTCATGCAATTTCGTACAAAAAAAAATCCTACGACCTCACTTTTGTACGATTTGTCCAAATCCCTGTGACAGATCAATTCATACGAATTGGCAACTGGTAAAATACATACGATTATGTATGTGATTTCACAACACCTTAGCACATTCAACATATACAAACGTAACACTTACAAACACATTCAAACATATACATTCATTGACGGACCAAACTGAACTCAAAAGACATGACATTTAAACACAGGGGCTAATGAACTAAAGAGAAGACAGCTGGGGAGACACAGGTGGAGCATAAGCAACTAATAATCACTTAAACACAGGAACGACCAAATATGGGCAAACGGGAAGGATATACAAAAACGAAACCAAAAGAGGAAGACATGAAAATTTTTTGCCTCTACAAACATGCCTCTACACTATCCCTTACATAATACATATACTGTATTTATATATAATATAAAATAGAAGATTATAAATATATGAATATATTTACATTTTATAAATGTATACTGTATATGTGTGTATATGCATAATAAATATACACAGCACACATTCTTATATTATGTAAACAAACATTTTCATTTTGAATGTGATTAATCATTTGACAGCACTATTAGTATTAGATTATATTGATATATGCTTTTAAGATGATAAAGTATAGTATAAGATAATATTCTTTTTATAGTTAGTTTTTATTGCTTTGTATTTTTGCAGCTATGTAGTTTCTAAATTGTACAATATAATAATATCAACATCATATTATTATTATTAGTCTTGACAGAAAATGTTTAGTAGTCTGGTGAATGTTTTGAGCCTCTTAAATATCGGCTTTTCTAT
Source organism: Enteromius unitaeniatus (assembly GCA_032359435.1). Classification (NCBI taxonomy): domain Eukaryota; kingdom Metazoa; phylum Chordata; class Actinopteri; order Cypriniformes; family Cyprinidae; genus Enteromius; species Enteromius unitaeniatus. Next base: position 17,601,883 of record JAUMHI010000041.1, on the reverse strand, counting down.
TGACAGTCACAGTCTGTGCTCATAAAAGTTTCTGTAACTGCAAGTATTTCCAGTACACTCACTTCAGCGGCAATCACACCAGTAGTGATTTGAGGTTAAGTGCCTGAAACAAGGACACAGAGATGATTGCTTATGGCTTAATCCTTGAAGGAATGAACCAGTAACCTTCTGGTTGCCAGACTCTAAGCCACGTCACCCTATATGTACTGTATGTAATGAAGTGCTGTGTGGTTCATTGATCTACACTTATAAGTGCAGCTCAGAAGCCTGCTAAGTATGGCACACACACACACACACACACACACACATCCTAGTGGGTTTTCAGATCAGTTTCTGAGTACCTGAGATGTGTCCTGCATCGAAATCCATACTTTTGATCAAATTTCCTCTCCCTCTCTCTTTCCTCTCCCCTCATTTCACTGCACAACAGCCTCCTGTTATCAAACCATCAAAGCCTTTCAGAAATTAATTGCTTTGCTGACAAAATAAGAGTGTGCATATGAAAGCGCATGGAAAGTAAGAGAGAGAAGATCCTCAACAGCTCCTTATTAATCAACAGCGAGTCGTGTAAAGTGAAGGTGTCTTTTGTCCTCCTGCTTCTTTATTTTTCTTTATCTCCATGCAAATGAGGATGAGTAAATAGCAGAACACTTCTGCACACGCGGGTGTTTAGTCCTTGATCTTTGTTTTGTTTAATTTGCGTGACATGTTGTGAGTTTACAATGACGTGATGTCTTCCATCCCTCCGCTGTGTCTCGTACGGCGTTTCTGATGGCTTCCTGTCTGGAGTTAGGTGGAAACAAACCTCCCACTTTGTTTACAGAGTGAATGTGTCTGATGGGCTTTCAGTGGAGTGATGGACAGGGACATTGACACTCTCTGTTGGTGCTTTTATTTATGTACACACTTTACAATTAAAATGACATTTACTGTAGGTATGAGCTGATTTTTTGCAACAAAAATGTACCATATTATTATACCATGTTTTTGACATTAAACCATCCACAGGAATAGGAGAACTTTATATAAAAAAAACATTACATTACAGTACATTAATCCCAGTACTACCATCATATGCCATCAATGTACCATGTAATACTTTGTATGATACTATGGTATTTTTTTCATGCCAAGATTTTTAGATACCTACCATGGTTATACCATAGTATTATTGGCTTTTATGAAAGGAGTTAATACTATTATTTAACAAAAGTATTGATCAAAAGTGGCAGTAAGGACATTTTCTGTTTCAATTTCTATTTATAATAAGACATTGATGATGATAATAATAATAACAATAAGTGTTTGCTAAGCTGCAAATCTGCATTTTAGTAATGATGCAAAAAAATTTAGCTTTGTATCACAGGAATAAATTATATTTTGCAATATATTCACCTAGAAAACATTGTAAATTGTAATTATATTTTACAATATTGCATTTTTGATCAAATAAATACAGGCTTGGTGAACCTTAAAAATAATGAAAAAACTTTTGAAAATTAGAATAAACACTATAGTATACAAATATGATCTCAAATGCGATACAAATCTCTTTCTCTCTAAATAAGTCAAAGTAAGGAGCTGTGTTGTTGGAAGTTTTCACCTCTAACTGAGATAAACAGCCTGTTCTGCCCTTACGAGATGGAGGACAACCTGTGCACATCCCACCTCCTCCCTTCATGGTGTTGTTTTCATTTCCATCAATAAGCGTTTGAGTTCCAAGCACTCGAGTTAAGAGAACCAGTAACCCCTATCTCTCCAGAGCAGCTAAACCCGGTTAATGGGCTCACGGTCCTGAACGTCTGGGCTAGAGACAGCTGAAGGGAGGTCTAAATCTGGGTTAATGTCGAGAGTGTGCTTTTTATTTACTGTTTGTTGTGTCATGTGTCAAGTACCCTTATTTTGTCCCGAACAGCAGACATTAGTGTAGCATTGCTAGTAGTAGGAAGGAAGTCATGTTAACAAGGTACTGTTACCAGGGTTGATGCAACGAGTTAGTCACTGGATTTGACAAAGCTTGTGAGGTTCATTCAATCTTTAAAATATATTCAGAATTGTAGTACCAAAGTAGAAAGAAAAGAAACAAAAGATCCATGAGCAAATAGTGCTTTTTTTCGGAGTAATCTAGAAGGTTTTATTTTTGACAAGGAAATTTGGATAACCAAGTCTTTTTCCACTATTTTAATTCTCTCTCATGTTATATTGTATAGTATGTCATGTGTCATGTATAGTTGCTTGTGGAGAAGGGTGGGCCATTATTTGGATAATTTATTTGTGCTGTGTGTTTTGTAGTTGATTGTGGTGAACAGCGTCTAAGCGGACAGTTCTTGATTTGACTGATTATATGAAAGTATATTGTTTGTATTTGTATAGTACTGTATTTTCTTTTATATTTGTCTATTTTTTTATATGAATATATGAATATAATATATATATATTATTCTCTACATCAAATGTTGAGAAACCTCATTTCTTTCTGGCATAACTCTCATAACTCACTCTCAAAAATGACAAAATACTAAATATTCTGTGTTCTCAGCCAGTCTGTTTACCAACCGTAAATCTCAGGGGACGCTGGCTTGAACGAGGCCGAAGAATTACTAACCAATCTAGCTTGGGTTGCTAGTTTTGTATTTCACGTATCTGCTTGTATAACAGCTGCCTTGGATTTCAGGCTCTTCTGATCTTTTCTGAAGGGTTGAAAGTCCATGCAAAATGAATTTTAAATGTTTAATTGCTTCGAGCTTACTGAAGTACTTCTTTGTGACAGATGTATGCAAGTGTGGTTGCAGGTTTGTTTGTTTGTTTTTCTAGGGTGTCTTTTTTGTTTTGCTTGTCACATGACAAAAGGAATATTGTATGACCGTGTCACAAGAGACTTTATCCCTGCTCCTTTATCCCTGCCTTCTGTATACTGTATGCCTACTGTCTACTATCTTCTATGGCTCAGTTTAATTGAAAATTTTTATAGGCAGCAACTCAGAAAACTTGAGGCAACTGCTTTACTTATTCAGTGGTACTATAAACATTATAATTTTGCTAATAATTTTTTATTTTTTTGCCATTGCTGATAGCAATGCATATACTGTAACCAAAACAAGCAGTAAAATGCTATTTCTGTTTTTCTACTGCAAAAGTTATTAATCTAATCAGCTATATATATAAAGCGAGAAGCTGTTTTTAGTAATTAATTGTGAAATCCACTAGCCATTTCAGATTGGAAATTTTTCCAGTGTAACATAAGAAGCAGTGTACTCAAGCTGCCTTTGGAACAGCTTTTTTGTTTGCTAGTGCACTTTTGATGCCTTAAAAGGCAACCCACTGTGTTTTGAACAGCATCTTTATCCTTTTTTTATACTCATTGTTGAGGTGAAGTAGCCATAAATCCAATATCTCCCACAAACAGGGCTGTTTTCTTCACATTCCCATCTCCGCTGCCAAACTGAACTGGGAAATGAACCCTTTTCAAATCAGCTGTGGTCAATTAAACTCAAGCGGCTCTTTTAACAGAGAGCCACAGTGCGTTCAGTAGTGCATTAGGCCACTTTTAGCAGCCTGTCGCGTGGCATCACATGCCCCCCGGCCAACACTTCCTGTCTCCCCTGACAACAGTCTGAAAAGAGAGAGGGAGGACAGATGATAGCGAGAGATAGATCCCCCCCATTCTCACCTCTTCATTTCCTACTTTCAGTCTCCTACAGGATTGAGCATCCCTTGTGTTTTTCCGCCATCGGGACATTTAAGTGATGACAGGGTAATTGGAGCTCTATTGATCTCTATGCTGGCCTTTGAGCTGTTATTTTGTTGTTTTTGCTCATTTGGTCACATTGAAAATGGAAGAATTGCTCGATTTTGTTCAGGACATGTGAAATTACACTGGTAGTACATTTTAATGACATCATAAATGACATCAATGTTGAACTGGAAAATACATATAATCAAAAGTACTACAAATATTACTAAAGAACTAGTTACTAGTTTAATACAGTATGTATAGGTCATTTGTTACGTTTGTATAACAGCTCCCTTGAATGTTTAATTCTCTAGATGTTTAATTGTTTTGAGCTTATTAAAGTAATTCCCTTTCAATGTGTTATTTGTAGTGTATTTGTGATTGTTGGACAAATTTACCTGCAATTTTTTTCACCAAATTTGTTTCAGGGAGGTTACTCTGCTAGACTACCTATAGTGCACCCCATATGCTTTTTAAATCTGATATATATATATATATATATATATATATTGTTTAAATGGATTTTTTAAATTGATTTGATTCTCTAGAAGGGTTACACTGAAGTAGAACAATCTCAGACCTGTATCAAAACACCTTAAGTGCAGCTTACAGCCGAATTATCCATCTGTCTGTATAGTTCACGAACAATACCCTTCAGCCACCTCATGCTTTTCATTGGGCTGTAAAGAACCTTTGTTTTACGAGATATGTTCAATACGACCCGCTGTTGGCTGAGTATATTACCACCAAACAAGGGAACAAATTTACAGAGGCGCTTCGCTAAAGGCAATAGATGATATTTTAAAAGCCCCTTTAATAAAAAGCCTGCCATCAATCTCTAATGCCCTTTCATTTACTGGAAAACCTATGAATTTACAACAAAAAAATATCTAACTGGTCCTTATGCAAAGCTAAAACTGGATTTGAGAACACAAATGTGAATTTGAAAGGTGAATTTCTTTCTGGAACAAATAAAGACATGAGCAGAAGCAGAAATACCTGTTTGTCCAAACAGCGGCTGAAGAGGGTTTAAACACTTCTGTCAGCACGTACAGTAAATTGGCAGCTGTAAACAGGCTGTAACTCTCTATTAATACTCTCCGTAACATGTAAACTTGTGCTTGGCAGTATATTACACCAGGCTGCTCCGACACACCTCAGCACCGCTGTGTGATTTACTGACCCAACATGAAATCATAAACATGATAGCATATTAAATCAAAACTAGGCTGCTGGAAAACATAAAAAAATATGCCAGTATAAACAATCCTTTGACATGAAATAAAACAAGCAAAGTTTAAGGAAACCTATGGCTAGTTGGACGCCGCTATAGCGTGTTCTTGTCGAGGCATTGCTTCACATATAGGATTATTTTTCTCAGAGGTGTTATTTAAAAAAACAATTAAGTCTAAACATTCATACTCCCATGGTGTGTGTGAGTTAGTAAGAGAGTGTTTATAGACAGTAGTGTCTAATACATTTTAATTCTGTCATTGTTAAATCTACTCATCTTCATATTACATCCTTTATTTCTTCTGTGGAACATAAGTGCTAATTTTCAAAGCTTCTTTTTCCAACAATTAAGTCCAACAATTTTCAGAAAATCGGTTTCATATAAATGCTGTTTCGAATTTTCTATTCATTTCATTTCAAGTAGCATAACTATTTTCGACATTGGTAATAATAAGAAATCAGCACATTAGAATGAAGGATCATGTGACACTGAAGATTATAGACCTGTTGCGTCACAGGAATAAATGATGTTTTACATTTTTATTTTAGTTGCACTGTCCTTTTAAGTGACTGTAGTGTATATACTTTGTCTATATGAGATTTTCTCTTTTCGTTTCTTTATATGTTCCAAATATAAATTTTAATTTCAGAATCACTGAGATGCCTTACATTGATGTCTGAGAAGTTAGAAAATTTCTCTCAAATCTATGTGTGGATTTTCGGGAGTGATATTTGGTTTGAATGTGCAGATTTACTTCTCCTGACTGTTTTGTTGCCTGTGGTCAATGGACAGTCACGGATGTGTGTGTGTGTGTGTGTGTGTGTGTGTGTGAGTGAGGGCATTCTGAATCACTCCACTATGCATGAAAAGCTTTTAGGCAGCGGGCCTGCCAGGCACCCAGCTGTCAATTTATTTGATTTGAATTGTGGAATGGAGTTATGAAGTGTGAAACGTCAGGGCTAAAATGTTTTGATTACCCCCATACACTGTGGCCATCAATTTCCATCAGCCTCCTCTAAGATGTGAAAGGTATGTGCGTCTTAGCATGAAAATGGTTATCTGTAACCTAGTTTAGTAATTGTTTTGGGGCGTGTTAATTCTTAGCTGGATGTTGTTTTCTAAAATTTACATGTTCAAAGCAGATCCGAAAGCCTCGTAAAAGTGTTTAATAAGCGGCTTGTATTTACAACGCAGTGCACTGAATGTGCTTGTTATTCATTGTATTCATAATATAATATTTGGGTTGCATTTCTAGAACTGAAATTGTCTCAAATATTTGGAGAGAACATCAGAATGCAGCAAAGCCAAAGTAATTGAAAGAGATCCAGTAAAACAAAAATGTTCAGTGCTAAATTGCTTTTGCTGTTTCGAAAGGTTTATGTTATTAAGAAAAATAATATTTAAAGGGAAAATTCATTCCAGAATGAAATGTTGTTTCTTCACACACATGTTGTTACAGACCTGTATGACATTGAAATAGACATCCAATGAAAGCACAGGCCTATATATATATATATATATATATACATACATTGTGTTCTGAATTATTATGCAAGTTGAAATTCTGGTCATATTTTTCAAGAACATTTTACCAGTCCCAAACCACATCAATCTTAATAACTACTATTGATTTTGCATTTAATTATATATAAGTGATATATAATTTTCCGGGATGAAACTCCTTATATTCAGGTGTACCAAATTATTAAGCAAGTTTTCTTTTTCCACATAAAATGATTAAATGCCCATGAGAAGGATGCAAAACTAATGCAATAATAGAATTAGCAAAGTTAAAAAATTACCATAGGGCAGCAAAATGCTCATTGGGTCAGCAGAGTCAGAAAAACAGGTGGAGAAAACACACGTTAACTAATTTAGAATTAATGTCAAGAATTACGTGAGAAACCATCAGGAACCATTTAGTCTCCAGCACCATCCTTTTCCTGAACTGAACCTTCCTGGAGTCTCCAGAAGAGGAATGTGTCAGGTTCTCAGAGACTTTGTTTGAGTACAAAATCTAAGAGTAACATGCTGAAGAGTTGTGAGATCCATTAAGACTGATTTGTCATAGGTTTTATGGACGGATAAATTGTGAGTGACTCTTGAAGGAACAGCATCAAATCCTCTTGAACCACAGTTTGAAGAATTGATCTTCTAGAATATAGCAGTAAGTTTGGGGAGCTCGTTTTTAGTCCATCTCCTATCTTGAAACGTCTGTCTTGCAGAAATTTACTAATATAAGCTTCTAAACCTACTGTCAGATTCTGGAAGATCAATTCTTTAAACAGTGTTTCAAGAGGATGTGATATTGTTCCTTCAAGAGTTTTTCTCCAGTACATGTTGGCCACAATTATTGGCACCCAATTATTGCTACGTCCTTTTCCCAAGATAACAGCTCTTTAACAGAGTTTTCTCCTGTAATGCCCGAAGAGTTTGGAGAACACTTGATAAGAGAAAAGAGAGCATTCCTTCCTGCAGAATCTCTCCAGATCCTTCAGAACACCAGCTCCGTGATGGTGCTTCTCCTCATTAGTTCACCTCACTCATTTTCTGCAGGGTTCAGGTCAGAGGACTGGGACAGCCATGGCAAAAGCTTCCTTTTGTGCTCAGTGACTAATTCTTATGTTTTTTTTATGTTTGGATAATTGTCCAAATGGCCCATTATAAGATTTCTAACAGTGTCAGTCAGTTTTAGATTTGTTATCTGTTGGTATTTAATAGAATCCATGATGCTATGTGTCTAAACAAGATGTCCAGGACCTCCAGCAGAAATATAGGCCTACAACATCACAAATGCAGCAGTATACTTCATTGTACACATGGAGTACGTTTTATCACTGTGTTCATCAAACACATCTTGAGTGATGCTGCTAAAAATCTAATTTTATAAATTCATCTGATCATAGAAGCCAGTTCCATTTGTAGTTCCAGTCCTGTCCGACAACTTAACTTTTTTTTCTACTTTTATTTATATAGCACTTTTAACAATACAGATTGTAGTAAAGCACTGAACATTATCGAATAGGAGAACAGAGTGATGGTAATGAAAAATGACGAGATTAAACTATTTATTTATTAAATTCAGAGACGGTCTTTACGACAATAATCACTAGAAATCAGGTGCACCCAACTAAGCCAGAGGCGACAGCAACATGTCACATCCTTTCCTTTTTCCTTTCCTTATTGTAAAGTGCAACCCATCATTCTATTTGTAAAAACAATATACCATTTAGTGCTTTGTTTAAGTCTTTTGAAATTGAACCCATCAGTAATAAAATCAGTTTTTGTTATTTCTTTAAAAACTGCTTCTGTTGTCTGTAAAGGAGCAAAATTAATATGTGTTTTTTTTGGAAGAAATAAAGGTTTGCGACTTAATGGTGAATGAACTAAGTAAAAACTTTTTGGTGAGCTATACATGGTATAATGCATTTATATTTGTGATTTCATTCAATCCACAAGACTTTTAATGAACTATTATTGTAAATTTCTATCTGTCTCTTATTTTTCTTTAGATCACCTATAAGGCTCTTGGCTCCCTGGACCCCAGCGCAGATTTGACAACGCAACGTGGCCGTGTCTTCAAACTCCAAAATGAAACACATCATCTCTTTGTAGGGTTGTATCCTGGCACCACGTACTACTTTACTCTGAAAGCCAGTACAAATAAAGGCTTCGGCCCCCCAGTCACCACCCGTATTGCCACCAAAATCGCAGGTAAGGGAAAGGCAGGGCTTTAACCGAGGGTTCTGCTAAGATTATTGGATATTTTCCAAAAGCTAATGATGATTATACGCAATTACCGTAAAACAGACCCTCAAGTTCCAGTTTAATTGAGTTTAATGTGAGACATTTGTTCTTTATGGATATAGAGTATTGACGTCGGACAGACTGGTGATAATGTATGAAATTATTTCAGGGAAGATGAACTGACGGGGTTAAATAAGCTTAATTTGATTGCTTACCTAATTATCTCTTGCATTTCTACAATTTGCATAATTAGTTTTGTCATTTTGACTTTTTTGTGTCTTAAAGAAGCTTTGCTGGAGTGAAAATCTCATTAGCGAGTCGTGTTATTGGCATAAATATCGTTGGAATACAGCTAATGTAAAGTGAACAAAATAATGAGAACATGAATCGTAAACAACATCCTCCACAAGTTCAGCCGTATTCCTGTGGCCCGTGGCTGTCAGTTCGTTCCGTTTCATAATGACGTGGCATTTGCGCAGCATGCCAGACACTATTTATTAAAACCGTATTGTTCACTGAATCTAAACATTGTAATGAGATAGTGACATTTTCAGTACGATTACGTAGTAATGATCGTTTCGGGTCAGGCTTCAAAATCGTACGCTTTCTCACAGGAGTAAATACTGTGAAATGAATGTTTCTTACAAATACATGAATATTAATTATGCATAATTTTAAAACATGTTTTTGTGTGTTTGAAAGGCAGCTGAGTTCCAAGTTCAATACAAGCTAAACTCTGTTGACGGCATCTGTAACATGCTGTCAGAAACAAGTTTGACATCTCCAACAGAAGTGTTTACATTAATGCACTTTCATTTCAAAGCTCTTTTATCAATACTGGTCATTTTATACTTGCAAATACAATTATCTCATTCTTAGGATACATAAAAGTGATAAGAAGCGCAATGCTTTTTGGACATCCGGCTATCGCCCATTTGTCCTTGTCACTTGAGATGAGGTCTGCTAAGCTATACAGTACGTGCTTTCTTTAAATCCTGATAGTCTGTGTCTTTTAACATAAATCTATGTGTCTGCAGCTCCATCCATGCCTGAATATGAGACTGACTCCCCTCTCAACGAGACCGACACAACAATCACCGTCCTCCTAAAACCTGCCCAATCACGAGGGGCCCCTGTCAGGTGAGCATCTTTTACAGTATTTTTACATCGAAAAACTGATCCAATGTATTCAAAGTCACTTTGAATAAGT
>JAUMHI010000041.1:17552336-17585183 GCA_032359435.1 Enteromius unitaeniatus | reverse complement strand
TTTAGATTCTGTCTCTCACAGTGGAAATGCACCTATGCTGAAAATTGTAGACCCCTCCATGATTTCTAAGTAAGAGACCTTGCACAATCACAGGGTGATCAAATACTTATTGACCTCACTGTATACCATAAATATATTAAAACTTAATTTGGTTAGTAATATGCATTGTAGTAATAGTAATAATTTTGTTGCACCCTCAGAGTCCAGATATATGTCCAGGGTCACGTATGCGTTTATTTGTTCATTCTAGAAGCCCAAACTTTGCAAAAATAAATGTGTTCACACAAACTGACCTAGTTAATACTTAGATATGTGTTCCTAGGTTAATCAGCAAAATTTGCTGCAGGCGTGTGAAGATAACTGCTGTAATGGCTAACTAATCCATAACATGCTTCAGAACTGTGAGTGACCAGCTAGAAACCGTATTGACTGTAAATCTGCTGTCATATGGATTAACTCTAGCAGGCATGGCAAAAAGCTGAATGCTGACATGAAATCCATATTCTTTAACTCTGGCTAACCATTAGCCATTTGTCATAAGCGTCCAGTGTTCTTTTTAAACACATCAATGAAAACCTGTCACTCAAGTTTAGTAAATTGCAGTCAGTTGGTTTTGTCTGGTGAGAGTTGTTATTATCTTATTTTTGCTTTCCCTTTCTTTCAGAACTGTCATGCATGTACCAATCTTTCCAATTCATAACAATAGCCATCTTTTTGGCTTTTGATTTGTTTTTGAACATCCTAACCAGCATAGCAACTGTCTCACAACACCTTGACGACGAGCCACATCACTTTAGCATCATTGCACACACCGTTTTCCTTATATAGCATAATAATCCAGTACTGTATGCAGTTTGTAATTTCACAGTCTGTTAGAATAAATTAGATGTTTAGATTAATACTCTTTTCTCATTTTCGCTCACCACCTTGCAGTTTGTCCTGAGCTGCAAAGGCAACTTCTTTTTCATACGTTTTTCTCCGTCTCCCTCTCTCCGTCATTACGCGGTCATCTCAAAAAGCCCTTGACAGTCTGTCAGTGAATTATTTGACTAGAGGGGCAGACAGTATAGCTCAGCTGTCACTTCCTGTAGGGATGTTTCCCATCAGCCGAGACCCCCTCCTATTATTCCATTCCCCAAGTCCCAGTGCTCCTACAGTACTGCACTCAGAAACAAAGTACCGGCCCTCAGCTCCTTCCTCTCACCCTTTTCTCTTACAAAAAGCACTGGAGGTGTAGGGGAATTCTTGGTAACGCTTAGATTAGGGAACACATTCACTGTATTACTATAAGAGTCAATAAACCCTCAGTTGCTTACTTCAGTACACCGATATATTTCAGGAAAAACACTACCATTCAAAAGTGTGAGTTTGAGGGGTTTTTTAATGATCATGAAAAAAGTCTCTCATGTTCACCAAGACTACAGTTTGATCAAGAATGATTAGATTATGGCAGATTATTTTTGTTGTAATATTATTGACATTTTACAATTTCATATTTATGTGAAAACAGTATTTATTGTTTAACATTCTGTGATTAATGAAAAATTCAAAAGAACAGCCTTCGACGTTTTTACTAAATTCTACATTTTCTAAAGTTAAAATAAATATATATATAAATGTTTACTGTCAATAATAATAATAATAAAAAAATACATACTGTAGTTTGTCTATTTTATTTATTTGTTAAATCTTGCTTACTTCAAACCTTTGAACAGTACTGTAATGTTACCATCTGGAACGGCCATACTTTTTTGTATGTGATCTCTTACTATAGTAAATACCATGGCACAGAATAAGAGCCTTATTCATGTTTCCTATTATTTACTTCTAGAACACCATTACCACCAAAAAAGGTTATAACTACAATACTTTTTAATTAGTAGCATCTTTTTGACTTCTCCCCCTGTTTTTGTAGCTTGTATGCCTCCTCTGTTCATCTGCATGGAAAGTCCTCATAAAAGTCGAACAATATTATTTTCACCCACTTTTACAGTGGCCTGCAGTATTTGACCCTGCATGTCCGATAGCAGTCTGTGACAGACAGATGGTCCGCTCACATATGGACCCCTCTCCGCCTCGCTGTGTCAATCCACCCCCTGCTTCAATGCCACAATCAGATGGGACAAACGGTCACTGACAGCGAGGTCACATGTTAGTGGCTGCCCTTTTCCACTGCATTGTCGGTTAATTTTTCAGTGTCAACAGTGTGAGTCGAGGGCGTTGTTGTGTTTGCATTCATCAGCATTGGATGAATTTGAGCAGCTCATATGGGTTTTGATTGCCTTGAGCCAAATTGATATGTGCAATGAAGTGTTGCCAAGGGGATTTTTAATATTTCTGAAGAGTGCCGCTGATAAAGGCATAGTGATGTATAAAATAAATGCTAGGAGAGAGACTGCCTTTATTGCTTACTTAAAATTTTCTGATTGATTTATTAGTGGTGTTTGCTAATAAGAGCTCATTACTGTTGTTAGGGTCAGTCATTTAATAAAACCCCTAACCTTCCCACATGCAAATGCTACCTCTAATGATGAGTCTTGTTGAGGAGAGGTGTGCTTTCGCTTCTCTAAGGGACACACTTAATTTTGATAGTCCACTTTAGACATTCTGCTAGAAACTTCATGTCAACTAGCATTCATTAGAGTGTTAGTAAACTGTATGCTTAATGACTTGTAATGTTCTCGATTATGTCAGTCCTTCTAACACTTTATTTTAATGGGTCCACAGCATACTAAATACTGACTTGTGCAAGTGTGCAAATGTGTCAACTTATTCTACTTATAGTTAGTAGAATGTTTAAAGTGGACTATCAAAATAAAGTGAAACCAGTCTAAGTGATCAGACCACAATTTTCACCTATGCATCCCATAGGCTTCCAATGAAGGAGTTGCTGGGGGAATATCTAGGAGTCAAAATATTCCATGCTTTTGATTTTTGACTTGGCCCAGTTCCAAACCACCTAGCAATCACCCAGAATTTCGTAACAACATTTTGGCAAATACATACTAGCTATATCATCAACTTTTATTCCAGTGCATTACTTTTATAATGACATATAATAAAACAAAAGTGGCAAAAAAACAAGTATTTACCATCATAATTTATTTATTTATTTTTTGTCACATCTGGGTAGCAACATTCTGAACTTGTAAAGAATCTTAATTTGAATGATTTATGCTGCATACAGCAAAGTGGTGTTGAGTGGTGCTAAAATAAAGCACAAAAATAAATAAATAACAGTGAATTTTGAGAACATTTGTAGGCTTCATTTATTTCTAGGCTGTCATTCAGCAGATGATTTCATCTAATGCAGCTTGTAGTGTACTTGTTAGGGTAGAAGCACTTACACAGGTGTGGATCCAAGTGCAACTTAAAGAGATATTCCACACAAAAATAAAAAATATGGCTTTATCACTGTCATATTGTTCCAAACTCATAAGACTTACATTAATCCTTCTAAAAACTATTAAAACATTTTTGGAAGATACCTTACAGCTTTCTTTACCTCCATTGAACGTCCAGGTGTTGCAAAATGAATCCACATAATCCAAGTCTGAAGTGATATTATTGCTTTATATGATGAACAGGTTTAATTTAGGCTTTTACTTTGATCTGAACAGACATCGAGAGCATGCTTGAGGTGTCCGTTAACCGCACGTGATGCCTCTATGTGTGTGTTTATATATGAATAAACAAATAAAATAAATCTGCAATCATATAATGCAGATGTCATCCAAATACGATTGACCTGCTTGGTTCTTGAGGACTTTTATGACACCTTTAGGACCTTTTTTTTTGTTATCAGGACTATCAATGGACTGACAGAATCCTCTCATGTTTTATTAGGTTTAGAACGACGGTGAATAAATAATGACAGTATTAAAATTATCCCAGTCTTGCATTGCATTGTTGTTATTATCAGTTTTATCTTTTCTGTGGAAAAAAAGAGCACAGAAGAAATTGAATTTATGCTATAGATTCTGAGATTACACTGTGTGCTTCTGACACTCTTTTCACATGTATAATATAGCTTCTATACAATATAACTTTCTGAAATATTGCTATTAGCAGAACCTTTCAAGGCCCTGTGATGTGTAGGCATTACTGTTTATGTGCCTGCTGAGATGAGGTGCACACGGACAGAAGATCTAATCAAAACAAGTGACTGTTGTAAACCCGCTCACAGAAACGCATAGTAGCATCTGGCTTCCTGTCTCAGAGCTCTAAACTTCCATGCAGACTTCACACCCAAATCTGCCGACTAATTAACACCTGTCACACCACACGTGCCATTCAGAGGATGCAAGTGAGATTTTTATCTTCATAACTGGCATTCCAAAGGCAGCCATGGATGCTTTTGAATAGAATAGAATAGAATAGAATATGAAAATGTGTTATCTAAATTAGCAGCTTATTCATGTAAAAGGAATAGTTCACCCTAGTTCAACAAAAAGAAAATTCTGTCATCATTTACTATAAATTAAACCTGGAAGATAGTTTGAAGAAAGTTTGTAACTGGGCTGTTTTGGGTCACCATTGACTTCCACAGTTTTTTTCCTACTCTGGAAGTCAATGGTGACCCAAAACAAAATACCTTCCTTTGTGTTCATACATTTGAACTTCATACAGGTTTGGAACTACTTGAGGGTGAGTAAATGATGACAGAATTTTCATTTTAGAATGAACTATTCCTTTAACGTTAAATATGACTGAAATAACATGACTTCATTGGGTTATACGGTCTAAAGTCACAACCTTAAATCTCTTTATTTAACTTGGCTGCAGTGATTTATGTGCACAGGAAAACTGAACTATAGTGTTAGCTTCTGTTTCTTTTGGCCTTAGCATTGCTTTTGGGAATCGTTCACTATCATTGGAAATGTTGTTATATAATTAACTGTTTCTTAATGTCATGCACCTCATGATGAAAAGAACCCGCACTTCATTGTGTTGCAATTACTAAGATCACTGTAGCTTGACAAAAACAATGTTCCTCAATACAGTGCCATTTTGACGTTTAATTAAAATGCAAACTTTCCTCTCCTCTTCCAGGAAACCAAAATCAACTGTGTGCGACTAGCTACCAAAGGTATGAGAATTGTTTCACTTATTTTTTAGCTTGTATGAATGAAACATTGTATTATTGATTACTGTTGATTTATTTGTTGATTTATTTGCCTGTTCTTTTGTATATTCAGATGAGACTTGCTTTGGAAAAGTTCTTTGGCTGGGTTGATATTTGGATAGTTTAAGCCCCTGTAGCCCAATACAGTCAATCAAATTAAATGAAATAAGGTTTTGATTGGAGTAAAGCAGATGTAATGTTAGAAATGTTATTTCCTCTGTATTCTCAATAGACCTTTGATTTTATAGTGGAACCCATTACTAAACATGAGGTACAAAAAAGCCACAAAAGAAAAGGACGAAGCCTTTTCATTTAAGTTGTACATTCAGACAAAGCTCAGTTGCATCAGACTGAGATTAGTGCTTCTGGTTTCATTGAAAAATCTGAAATCCCATTTTATTTTACCTGCATGATTATCTTCCTCTGGCCAACAGTTCTGTTCAGTTTCTTTTGCTCCATTTCATTTCCTCTTCTCTCCGTAAAAAGACCCTTTAACAT
Organism: Enteromius unitaeniatus; assembly: GCA_032359435.1. Classification (NCBI taxonomy): domain Eukaryota; kingdom Metazoa; phylum Chordata; class Actinopteri; order Cypriniformes; family Cyprinidae; genus Enteromius; species Enteromius unitaeniatus. The sequence continues at coordinate 17,579,560 of JAUMHI010000041.1, read as the reverse complement.
AATCACTTCCAGGAACAGAGCAATCACAAGAGACTTTCTATTATTTAATGGACATCGTTCCTTGCAGCACTACAGACTCATCATATTTTTTTTCCCTTCCCCATTCTTTCTTTTCCAGTTTTCTTTCATTCCTTTTGGCTTTTTTCTCCATCTTATTCAATAAGCTTGCTTCTGCACACACCTGTTTGTTTGTTTGTTTTGCTGAACTCATTTTATTTTGCTCCATGTCAGGCTTTTTTTCTTTTCTTTTGGTCATGGCCTATTTTCCTTTCATATCCCAGATAGATCTGTCCTGAGTTGGGTTCTTATTATGATTGTAAAAACCAATTACTTTTGTGTTTCTGCTTTGGAAACACATGCTTTACACTTTGTGATGCCTTGGATGCAGACATTTGAGAGTTTCAACCTTCCCTTGCCTTTTTAATGTTGGTGTTTTTACAAGCTTTAGATTACGGGGTGAATTCACTAAACGCTTTTTGTGATTTTAATTTCTTTTTTTCCGCACATGGTATTCATTCACCACCTGCAAACTAGTTTAATGAGAATGCACTAGACTGCTTTAAGGTCATGCCTTGTTCATAAACAAGCTCTATGTGCTGAAATACCATTAAGCTAGATTTTTTAGTGATCAAAAAGTGCAGTTTATTTATTTGAAATAACTGATTCAACGAATAGTTCACCCAAAAATGAAAATGTACACATAATCTAAGATACATTTAAGTTCAAACAGTTGATAAAACATCACAGTAATCCACACCACTCCTGTCCAGGAATTTATGTTTGGTTTTTTTTGTTTTTACAATCATGCAACTTTTCACAAGATGATAATTGATGGGAATTTCTTCAAATCTCTCTTTATGAATGGCCATCTAAAATGGCCCGACGCTTCCAGCAAATTTTTGGGTGAACTGCTCCATTTAGGTTTGGATTGCAGAGGAAGGAAATACAATTGTTGTTGTATCATTATTACAGTTACCTAAGTTGCATAATTCCTTTATTAAATTGGTTAATAAAACAATGAAAATGCATATAAATGACAGCAGACACAATTCAGGCTTAGTGCATTCCCCCCGTATTTTATTTATTTATATATTATTATTATATACATTTTTTCATACAGTTGCAGACTCAGAATAGAACAATTTTTCAAAGCAACATAAGGCCTCAACTTGTAAAATATTTGCATTAATATGAAAAATATTTATTTATACATTTTTCTAAAACTCTTATGCTTATTCTGTCAGTGAAATAGCCTACCTGTTGTATCCTACACATTTCAGTTTCCTTTTCAGCCAAGTGTTACTCGCTCGAAGGAAGCTCAGATGATTGAGTTGAAAGCATAATTCTTTAGACTATTTTTTCTTTCCTTCTTTTCTCTCATGCATGCCGGCCTGGAACGTAAAACCTTGTGTTAGTGGTAATAGGTAGGGGACAAAATACCACGCCCTACATACTTGTCATTCCCAGTGAAGGTGAATATTATACCATAGTCAAACTTTTCTTTCTTCTTTGTTCTTTCCACCCATCCACATTTCTTCTGCTGTTGTTTCCTTACCTATTTTTATTTTATTTTTTCAGTCTTTTTTTTTCATATCGTGTTTCTTTATTCTGCTTCTCTCCATTGGCATCTTAATGCATTTTTTGCATGTCTGGTTCACTAAAAAGTCTAGCTGGTTCTCATTGACTCCATTGACACTATGGTAATTTGGGACCCTGAGAATGTACAGTGCCACCCACATGTCTTAAATGATCGGATTAGTATTAATATTTCATGTTTAAAACAACAGATATCCACCCTTTATGATAGTTTTGCTCATGACCTTGTTATGCTCTAAAAAATGAAATCCTTAATTAATTCATAGTCTATTTAGATATTACATAATCCTGCTTTAAATGATGTGTTGTTAATTGTGGGGGAAACTGTATGCATTTCTTATTTATAGATTTTTGTGTATAAATATGGTCCCACTTTATATTAGGTGACCTTAACTACTATGTGCTTCCATTTAAATAAATCACTTGATACAATCCCTAACCTTACCAGGATCCCACCTCAATAAAATACAACCATAATAAGTGCATTGTACTTATCTTTTGATGTAAGTACTTAGTAGTTAAGGCCATCTAATGTTATTTATTTATTTGCTCTATAATACTTCTACTGTTAAATTTTTGTTTCACCCAGACCATTATATTTACTGTTTTTATATGCATAAAATGTTTTACAGTAGAGCTTAATAGGTTTCTGAGCAAAATGCGAACATCAAATAATATATGTTGCCTTACCTGCAACACTCCACCCCTTACATGTGCAAGTGACCACTTCACCTAACATGACCCCAGTCATACACTCTGACCCTGCCAGCCTAACCGGTGTGTGTGCGCGCATGTGAGTGTGTTTGCCAGCATGTGTATGTTTGTGTCTGTTTATTATTCTAGATATGTATTCATGTTAATATATGTGTGTGGAATAATTAAGAGTACTTAATTGGGCTTAATTGTAATGGGAGTACTTCAGTGTTATATTTGTTTATTGTATGTTTGTATTATTAATTGGTGTACTTTTATATTGTCATTCATAATTTACTTCATTTATTCTTAATATTAATTAATATATTAAAGGACTTTGCTGTTCTAATCAAATCAAGTTAAACTCTAACACACACACGCATGCTCACACAGGTGTCAGCTCTTTAGTTCCAGTGCAGTAAGGTCCACGTATCGTTGCTTCTCCATTTCTCTCTACAATCATATACAATGTGTTCAATTGCCCTGACTCAAATTACAAATTGCTTGCACTAAAATATCTCACATTTCTAAAGGGTCTTGCTGGATATCTACTTTGCACAGGAGATAGTCAGCTTTTAGCCAGCTAGTGAACCGTTACGATGCCTAATCGTCTGAATTATGCAGATTAAACATGTCATCAGTCACGTTTTAAATACATATTTTGACAGTTATAGGGATCATAATTATTTATTAAGAGTTGAATTTGCATGTACTGTGGCTTTAAAAGTTATTTGACACTCAAAACTTAAATATACATGAATGTCATGAATAGTGGGGTTTATTGTAAAGAAAGATCACAAGCCATTGGTCTTTTTCGTGGTGCATTGCATTTAGAAATAGCATTATTTAATTGCATTGTTTAATGCAACTTGGATTAATATGTTGTTTTCATTCTGTGCAATGAAATTCTACAGTATATTTTTAGGTTTGGCTTTTCCAGACACTTTTTTGGGCCAGTAATGTTCACAATGCAACATCTAGGTGTATTTGCTGCATTATCCCAACAGTTCTCAAACTAAAGACATCATGTATTATGCATGTACACTTTGAGCTTAAAATCAATTGTCAGTTTACACAAATACCTTTGTTTCTCAATGCTCCCATCTGGAATTGAATAAAAAGCTCAAGACCAACAATGCTGAAATGTAAACCCAAATACACTTGTGAATTAGAAACAAAAGGATTTTGAACTAAATGCATTTGAAATCCACCCATTAACCTCTCTGTATTTGCTAAAGGGGGCACTTTTTTCAGATCTTAGCATCATGGGTTGTTTATATGGGTGCCTGGTCTTAATCCCAGTCCATTTGAGATTATAATCCTGTTAGATGCATCCAATGACGCATACGTAATCCTGTCAGATGCAGAACAATGGCAATAGAGATGTCAGAAGCGATATGCACCCCCATAAACCTATGCGTAATCCCTCGGCCTACAGAACTGCTTTAAATAAAATGATACAAAAGTACAGTTTCTCATGCTAACAGAACCACACAGAGTATCACAAAATGCCAGCAATTAAAATGGCAAAACTCACCCACTCCAACGCCCCCCATATATGATAGGGATTAAATTTTAATATGATGGGCTTTGATAATAATTCCTATTTGATACTTAATATTACCCCCTCAAAATTAAAGGATTTGCATACTCGCATATTTTATTGGGCATACAAGCAATGCTCGTGGGTGAAAGGAAATGTACAGTGCATCAAGAGGAGATTGTTTTTCTGTATTATTTTACATAACACTTTATGGTAAAAAAGACCATAGGAGCGCTGACTGATTAAGATCCTTATGGAGTCATTAGAACCAATATTGTTATGAAAATGATATACATATGAGCACTTAGAATCACTTTTTAACAGTTCTATTAGATTGTGGGTGGTACTTAAAGTATGAAATTAACTGGTGTAAAAACCTTATTTAAAGCTGTAATTTGAACCATTTTTGTTCCAAAGAACCTTTCAATGAATATTCTTAAAAGAAAAATGTTTTATTAGTGTAAAGAATCTAAAGAATCATTTTCCAAGATCTAAACAATTAAACAATTTTAAATGTTTTTTCATAGTGATACCATAGACTAACCAACCATTTTTTTTGGTTCTTTAAAGAACCTTTCAGTGAAGAGTTTTTAAAATAACCATTATTTTCTTAGTGTCAAAAGCATTGTTATAATCCATGGAATTAATTATGATTTTTAATGGTTTCTTATGGAACCATAAAAGCCAGTGGAGAACCTTTATTTGTGAGTTCAGCAAAAGGTTTTTAAGACACATCACCAACACGATGATTTGCTATTGCTAGTGAGAAGGGAGAAATCTTCTTTGCAGTTTGCTCTTTATTGGACACAGACTTAAGGTCATTTTTGTACCAGTACATTTTAAATATACATACTAAAAATTAATCTGGTCAATTCTTATAGTAGGTTGTTGCCATATAGAGCTCTATGAGAAGTGATTTTGTGTTCTAAAGGGTCAGTAAAATGAGGCAATTTGTTGGTCATGGTTAATATTGTGTTGTGGTGAAGATAGTGCCGTCTTGGAGGATGATATCAGAAAATAGACTGAAAGAACCCCATCATGGTGTAAGTGTGAGTGTGTGACTGTGTTTATGTGTCTGAATCATGAACTGTTGAACCCAATCAGATCAGAGCAGACTGGAGGACATGGAGTTCAGTTACTACGTTGATAGAGTCAAAGGAGAACACATAGTCCATCCACATAGGACATCCATAGTGCTCCCTTCACCTTCTGACAGCTGTAGATAGAGCCAAAATGTGTTTGGCTGGAAAACACTCGAAAGACTAGCAAGGTTAGCAGAGATTGGCTCAGTGTTCTTTTTAAAGGTCAAAAGAAACTAACGATGTGAATGTTTTCAAAAGTCCAGTCTCCAATGTCTTTTAGGGGTTTGCTTGTCACCTTAGATCGCAAACTTTTTGGAAACTAATAGCTTCTGATCACTGATGTCATTGGAAATCACTGTCAGTGACAGTTTTACAAAGGATTTTTGGTCCAACTTTATATTAATGTGCTTTGTACTTGATAAGTACAATGTACTTTTTGTGTTCATATTGTAGTGCAAAACACTTTTTCTGCTATTGAGGTGGGATACAGGTAAGGTTAGGGACAGGTTTGGTGGTATGGGTAGGTTTAAGGGTGGGTTAAGGTGTAAGGGATGTATGCATGTACACAACAAAGTAGTTAGGGACGTATTTTAATATCTGAACATCCTTAGAACCCCTTTATAAGCAACTTTTTTCAGTAACTGAATCTTAAGTTTTCACTCCAATGTTTTGTAACGAAAAACAAGACAAAAATACGCTTTAGGTAGGTTTAGCTCTTAAACGTACAGTTCCAGAAATGTCTGTACCTTTAATGTTGAACGTTTGCTCTTGCTTAAAAGAACTGTATGGTTGGAGGAAAGTAAATAAATCAAATTATTGAGCGTACATGAAAGCAAACCGCCCACAAAGAGAGATCAATGCGTTAATATGCAACAGATTGTTAAAGATGTCACACTAGCAGGTTAAAATATTCTTTTAAAGGCGAAGCGGAGGTAAATATAACAACATAATTGTTTAATCATTTAATGCAGGGATTACATGCTTTCCTAAGGTTTGTGTATCTGTGCATACATTATTCAGCTATTTATTTATATCTATATGTTTTTTAAAGTCTCTGCAACCCTTCTTCTTCACATAATTAGGATTGATGTAGATTATTATATGGTGACATATGTTTTATTTAGCTCAGGCTTTGAAAATAAAATGCGAAGATGATTATAATCTTTTCAACAGTGAAAAATGACAACAACAAACAGTTGATGTTCTTTCATAGAAATAATGGCAATTTCGCAGTAGAATTACATGCCTGAAGGAGGTAGATGAGCCGTTTGGTGTGGAGCCACGCTAATCTGAACAGTATTTTTTTTAAAAGTCATGCATGGCCGTACAGATTTTATACAGATATTCCAATAACAATGTATTGTCAACAAAACGTCCCGCAAGAAGCCGTGCATGCAAGTATGCAACGCAAAGACACACATACATCTGCATGAATCTCTGCCTTCACCCTCTTTTTGTTTCTTGTATCCATATTTCATGCCTGCATTCCTTGCGTTGAATTGTCTTTTGTTTTTTTCTTTTTTTTTCTTTTTTGCATTCTCTAACCCAGAATCCAAAGGCCCTAAAGTGTTTCATTTCACCACAGTGATCCAGTATTTGAAAAGCTCCTTAAGGTCTTTTTTTTTTTTTGTCTGTTGCCTGTTAATTAATACCATTCAATAAACGATTCCCCTTTGCCATAAACCCGCCACACAGTAATGATCACTTGTGCATTTGTTTTGTCTGAATTTAAATGCATTTGATTAATTTGATTTTGAATGCGTGTGTCTTTGGTTTTCTGTCTTTGGATTGGTTGTATGTATTGTATGAAAGTGTGTGAACGTGAGATGCGCTCGTATGTACGCTCTGTTTGTGTTTTCAGTTGATTCTTGTGTTTCTTTGTTTTGTGTGTCACCGTAGAGCCTTTCTCGACAGCTCTTGTCTTAGTTAAAGGCCCTTTCTCTTCTTTGTGATGTACTTGTTGCTTTAAAGGTGCATCTACCCAGAATTCCAATGACATAGAGCCTGAAAAACAGGTGGACAGCACTGTAAAGATGGCAGGCGTCATTGCGGGAATCCTAATGTTTGTCATCATTCTCCTGGGCGTTCTCCTCACCTTCAAACGCAGGTACTGCTTACACACTTAGTATTTTATGTGTGCTTTTGAATGTACAGTAGCTAAGACACTTTTCTTTTCAGAGGAATTTGAGGGCGTTAGTTAGCATTGCTTTTGACATAATCAGCTTTTGTGTCTCCTGGTGAAACATGCACACTGGCTTTCTTTCATTACATCCCACCCCCCCCCCCCCCCCCAACACACCTCCTCATGTCATTACGCCTTACAAGAGCCCACCTCTTCACATAGTGTCTCTGCCGTCCCTGCCACACACCGACACTCACATACCCTGCTCTCGCGCCTTGTAGATCTTTCCTCTAGTGTCTGTTTGTAACAGTTTATGTAGTCTACAGGGGTGTTTGTCTGACTTGCTGTTTAAGGCTTGAAGCCAGAACTAGAGTTTGAGGTAGAAGGGATGGAGTTAAGATCAAAGACAGAGACAGATATCACCTATAATTCCAGTACTTGAGTAAGTGATAGCTCTCTTGTTTTAAAATCTATATATAATCTTGCAGTTTAATAATAAAAGGTTTTAAAAGTAGTTTAGTACATTTTCAGTAAATGTGTGAAATAAGCTCATTTAATTGCAGAACTTTGATGCGTGAGTTAATTTATATTATATTGCCATTCAATTGGTCTTAGAAATATATTAAGCTTTTTGCGTTTTAAAAAATTGCATTTAATCTTTAAATATTGCGTAAAATAGGTTTATGCATGTTATATGCATTTTGCATTATTCAATTGAATAACTAATAACTAATACATGACATTATATCAGACTTTTGCAGAATTTCTGTGTTAAATGTGTTTTGTATGTATCTCTTTTTACATTGTTAAATGGAATTATTTATAATATATTGACATTATATAGGCCATTGATTATATTAAATGTAGTATGCTACATACGTATAGTATATTAGTTTTAGAAAAGTAAGTCACATGTTATTTACGTATATTTGTTATTTTTCTTGCCAGTTGCCTTATATTACTACTTTATACTACTTTATAACTACTACTTTATGCTTCACAAACATTGGGACTATCTGTCTGATACAATTAACATTGTGCTTTTATTGACCACAAAATTCCTGGAGGTAAAGAAAATTATATCTTAAATGTTTTAGTAGACTTTCTAGTGGCCATGACAGCAGTAATTCATCAAATGAAGAGCATTATAACTAGGCACCTATCCAGATGCACATTGCAGTTAAGCACACTTTCTGCATTCCAAAGAACCAGTTTAAGTGTACTGTATATAAAGTCCTGGTAAATAATGTCAGAAAGGGATGGTCCAAAACCAAGCACTCGGAACAAGAAGAGAAACTGCCCTTGCACAATTTGAATAATTCATTTATGTGCTAAAGTTAAAAACAAGGGAATGCAATAATTTTTAAGACTTTCTTTTGTTATTCAATCTCTGCAGATTAAACGACTGCAAGAAAAAGTATTTTAAGCACATAAAACCATTTATTCCTTCTTTAAAACCTCAGGAAAGTTCCTTGAAAGTGATTTAGTAATTTGCACATTGTTTAACATTAGGTGGTCAGACTCGAACCCCATTGTGAAGCACTATTCCTGTTCTTCATCGCATAGTTAGGATTTGCACTCATGCTGCTTTTCTCAAATAGCTGATTAAGTTGACCATGTCTTTATGGATATGAACCTACATCTAGGAGTTTCTCATTTGTTTTTTAACCTGTTTGATTGTTCAGAAGGGCAAGGTGATAACCTGCATTCCCCATAGAAGCCACAGTCAGAAATACAATAGTGGTTAAAACCACCAGCTAAATCAATAAGCTCTAATTACCATGAATTGTAAAGGAGAGCTTGACAGCACCATTGTTAATGCATCACTGTCTGGAGCAGCGTGAATTGAAACTTAATGATAGATCTCGCTATTAAAAGAGCGGGAATCAAAAGGTTAGCCATGAATGGCCTTAGTAGGTGTTCATCTTCTATAGTCGATGCAGGAGGGGCACTTCTGCTATTCAGAAGACAGGAACTTGAGGCTTGAATATTACAATAATAGCTGGTGCTTTTTTTCATTTTTTTCTGATGTGTGGGAGTCGTAGTGGCAGAAGTTATATGCAAATACAAGAGTTCCTCAGGTCGGGATTCATACAAATAGATCAGACAGGTTGGTTTGAAAACTTTTCAGCTATAATGCATGCATTTAGACACCACCTTACTATAGCGCTGTGTTTTCAACATTAGTGAGTCTGCTATCTATATACTGTAGGTGGCTGCCTTTCAAGAGACATTCAGTTAGAGTTTATGTTTATGTTGCCGAGTTAGCAATTCCAAACTCTAAGAAATACAAAAATACATATTGCATGCTCATATTGGATTAAATTATTTTTAGTAATTCATATAGTAGTAGTTCATATAGTCTATAATGCTGTACTGTGCAAAATTTGATTTAAATTGTCAGTGTATGAATGTGAATTGAATTGGTCATTGGTTTTGTTGTCTATCTATCGTGCAGTCCAACAATCATTCTATAATTTTATCTGTTGTTTTCTCTTCAAGGCCCAAAAACCTACAAACATCAGGGCCTTAAAAAAAAAAAATTTTTGCAATTTAAATATCAGTTTATTTAAATAATAAAATAATATAATAAATAAATAGTGTTTGTTTTATTCAAATAAAAAGGACTAATATATATATCCTGTTATCTTATTTCAAATTTAGGAGATAAAATACAATTTTACTTTGCAACTACCACAAACAATATTATCCATGTTTGATTTTGGTTTAAAGAGTCAATCACATCTGTACATACAGGGAGCACACATTTTTCAAGTATGCTGTGTTGAATTTTGAGTAAATATTCAGTTGTTAATGGAAGCAGCTCAGTAGGGTTTGGAACAGACTCTAGTCTAGGGCAGTAGAATTGTACATTTTTAGCACATTTTTAGTACTTTGGAATTCAATTTACGATGATTGTAGATGTCTGCCCTCTAGTTACACACGGACAAGAAAAGGCAAAATTGCTTATCCCTCAACTTTTTGGTCATTCATATTTTAGCCACTGACACCAGCACTTTAGTCAGGCGATGATGTCTCATGAATCGCAGCGTTTTACATGTCTTTCAGTCACCATGAATTAATTCTGTGGCATCAAAAATGCTTGAAAGCTCATAAGCTATGCTTTATTCCCCTTCATGGCTTGTGTAAAGCATGTTTTTTTAAAGGCAGAAGAGATGGACTTCATTTTTAAACTAATACTACAAGAATGAATGGAGTGGACAGGCTGAGTCTAATGGCAAATTGATGTTTTACTTCTTGGTAATAAAATGTCCCCTCAGGCGTCTTTGGCCAAGCCTAGGATATATTGTAATTAATAATGGATGGCTCACATATCTCTTAAAAGTGGAACTGTGGCCTTCATTGAACCACAGGAGATTTCAGTTTGGATACCTAAACGCACTGTGCTCGAGCTGAAAGGAACATGCGTTAGTCATGGTACTCCATTAGGTCTAATGTGCTGTTTCACATTTCTGTATGCTTGTTATGTACAACAGGTCTTTTTCTTTCTTTCTTAGAACTTGTAGGATTTGTTTCAGAAGAACGGTTAAAAACATGTCAGGTCACATTAAATCCTAAAAAAAGCATTTTAATAAATAAAAGTCTATTTTGGGGCCATTTATTTTGCTATTGTGACATTATTTAATGAAAAAAAAGAATTCTCTCAAATTCTCATTACTGTAACACATCTAGATAATTCTCATTATTCTCAGTTGCAATTGTTATTGCATTTTTAAAAACTGCAATTCAATCCTTTTAAAATGAAATTTAGCCTATAGGGCACTACCATTCACTATTGTGTGTAATTTATTTATATATATTTAAAATTATATTTATTTATGATATTAATAGCATTTTTTATTTATGTCCGTGGTTATTTATATTTATATATTAATATTTTCTCCAAATTACTGTAATGAAAACTGAATGGAAAAAGTGCTTAAATGTCATCTTAATTGAAAAATCTTAATGTTCTTGTATGGTATTTTTTTCTTATGTTCTTATGATTTTAGGAAATGTTCTTGACTATTCTCACGTGGTAATATCATATATATACTGGATATAGTGTAATTTCAAGTGAAATAGCCCAGTTAAAAATGTAGACTGATGTATACTGTGCTGAATCGTTTCTATGTGAGGCATGGGACAGTGTAACATTTCCATCTCAGCACTCACCCGCTCACTCAAGCTTCTCCATTTCAGCTAGCTCAATGAGTTGCATGCAGCGCAGTACATACACTCACAGTTTGGCCTACCACATAGGAAACCCTCAGATGCTGTATTATATGCTGTGAAGTATGAAAAGGTGATGTTAGTGTGTGTGTGTGTGTGTGTGTAAGTGAGTGAGAGTGTGTTACTTAACCTCTAGATTTATACCTTGTCTTTTATTTCTCCTCCTCTGGGCTACGTCCGCTAGAGAAATCCACACCTGGAGAACTCTAAGTGTGGGGTATTGTATGTTTAATTCTAGCCACAGTACGCATCCTGAGCCCATTCACACAACATTTTCCTTTATTTGATCCCATTTGTGTGTCTTGTTATATGCTTTTCTTTATTTATTGAAATATTTTTTAGTTGTTTTTTGTCATTAACAATTTGGCACATGCATGGAAACTATCATCTTGAATTGTTTGCATTAGTGATTAATATAAGCTCTGTTCCCAAACCTAGTGAGCTGTCTTGCTGCCTACTGCCTTTGCCACCTGCTGTCTGAAACAATGGACTATAGTGCCGTACATATGCAGAAACCATAAATAAATAAATAAACAAAAACCCATATATAAATTCATTATGTGAAATTGATTTATTTATTTCAGGATAATTTATTTCAGGAGAATTTACCATGTAATACACTAGAAAGCCTAAAAGTAGCGTAGTAATAAATAAAAACGTGTTTGAATGAATAATCCAAAACGGGAATAAAATTGATGATGCAAGAAATATATCATATTTTATTAGTATATCAGTACAATATATATATATATATATATATATATAAATGAAAATATGCGACTATGAAGGTATACGCCAAGCAAGATAATTGATGCACTATGCTGCAAAGTCGCATCATGAGCACATTTAAAATTAAGGAATGAATGAAATTCACGATGCAAGAAAAATCTGAATTAATATCCATGTGTAAATAAATGTGCATACATATAATTGTGTTACTGTTGTATGCACTTAAAGCAATCCCAATAAGCAGAATGAGATCAGTGAGCAAAATAAATCGGAGCAGAATTACGACTTTAAGATAAAGGATACATGAAGCATTGGTTGAAAAGCAAGGAATCTAAGAAGGCAGCATCTGTTGAGCTTCTGTGATGCCTTAAAAGCTAGGTTTTGGAACAGAGCAATAGTGGTTGTTGGTGTTAATTGTGAAAGTATTGCGCTTTTGCTCGCTATCAGTGTGGCCTGTGTTTAAAGTGCTTTTTGCTGCATTCTCACTCTTGTTTTTTAATTGCTTGTTGTTGTGCATTGTCTCTGTTAAATGTTAGAGAAATCTGCAGTGATTTGTGCCGGGAAATTTAAGGGCGGTTCAAATGTCACTACATTACCATATTAAAATAAGTTTAATTTCTGCAGCGAATCCCGTTGCCTGTTAGATCACCTTCTCATAAATAGCATTAGCATATGTCCCATGGTGTAACAATTACAGTGAAAAGGGCACTTCATTCGCTCAGAGAGTGGCTTCAAATGACACTTTATACCACAATCCGGGCTAGCTGGTAATTATTCCTCTTTAATACTGTCACAACTCTGCCTCGTGTGCTGCACTACGCCGTTAAGCTAATATGTTATGTTCATGAAGGCAAAGGGTGATTACTCCCACGCCAAGACACCTACACAACCAACTGTATAGAGGATTTAGCTTAAAGCGCAGAGGTTGCCAGGTCTTTTCTGTAATCTTACAAAATCCACACAACTGCAACATTACTGAGAACGCATTATAATGTCAGTGCTTAAGGTCGTTTGGCTTGGATTACAGAGGGCAACATAAACAGATAAACGATTTATGGTTTATGGTAGGTTTTCATATCGGAATTGTATAGGCTGTGAAGTAGCTCTTTGGAATATGGAACCACACACTGATGCGTTGTGGGTTTTCTTTTTAGCTGTTTAAATAGAATGCTGTAGCACCATAAATCGATATTAAAAAGGGTCTCTTTGAAATCCTTAAAACGTAACAGCACTGAAATATTCATAGCAATATTCCATAAGCTGACATGCATCAGCCCCTTTTAATAGCAATAGTAATAGTACCTTTATTTAATTATTATTTTTTAAATTATTATTATTTAATTTTGTGGTTTTTAATGTAGTCCCTCTTTTAATTTTTTAATGTGGGAAATTTTACTGAAAGATTAAAACATTCCTCGAGTTAACGTAAATTTAGTTATTTAATCATGTCTTCTTGAAAAGAAAAATCCTATTTATTATATATTAATTATTTAAGAATTATTTGAAATTCTTTTATATTATAAGCTAACTTCTTTGCAGTTAGATTAGGTATCCTTGCTTATTGTTAAGTATGTAATGTAGTTGGTCAATCTTACAGTAACATTGTCTTTGCAAACTCATAAAACAATCTATGCTGAAATTATCCACTGGTGTTTCACATGAACGGGTAAAATACCTTTGGTGAAATAAAAACTTTCCTAACATTGGGATCACTCATTTGCATAGAACCCTGAAAGATGGAGGTAGATTTGACTTTTCTTGACGTGACCTTTTTAAATACCTTCGGTCCGCTTTTGGATTCTTTTCGCTTTTTAATATGAAGCCAGAAGTGCATAAGTGGCATTATCTGATTCCACATCAGAGCTCCAGTGCTAAGAGATCTCAGGAGGTGCATGTATATTATGTGAATATAGTTGCTTATAGACCGGCCCTGCTGAAAATAGATGTATGTGATGATTCAGTGTGTAATCATATGCATAGGCAGCACAGCTATTACACAAAGTGTTGGTCTATTTCTCCCTCGGTCAGCATTACCGTGGAGCGATGAGGGAGTCAATGGTGGACAGAGTTCGTTCGGACACTACTCAGTCCTGGACCATTAAACACACGCTCACACACACCCACATAGAAACTGCAGCATGGCCCTGCATTCTTCACATGGGAGTGAAGCTGTGGTTTCGATCAATGACAGACCTAGACATAAAGCAATTTGACATAAATAATAGATGATTGCTATAGGGGCACAATGTGATAGCATAAAACAGCACATATATGGAGTGAGACAGAAAGAGATCATTAAGTAATATGGTGCATATGAAAGTTATGAGGTACTGATATGAAAGCATAAATTGTTACTATATTTAGGTACATATTATGGTAATACTTTTTATTTATTTATTAGTTATTTTATTTAACTGTTTAAAAAAAAAAAGTTTTTGGACATGAACCATGACCGTATGTGAGCATAGTTTATATATTATTATCGGTTTATATATACTGTAATATATACGCAATTTTGACGTTTAGTTATAATTCATTTAATATAGACGCAGTAAAAGTCTTTGGTATGTTGGATTTGTGTTGGTAGGTGTGTATGTGGATGTGTGAGAGATGTGTGCACACTTCTACATGCTTGTCAGGCGATTGTGCATTTGCTTTCAAGCCTGAATGGATGAATGAACAATTTTATGATCTAATAAACCGCGCTGTCTCATTTACAGTCATTAGCTGAAATAAAGTCGTATGAAATCCTTTGCACTTTGTTAAACAAACCAACCTTTTGTCAAGTTCCGAACCCCTTCTCTTCCACATCTTCCTCCACCCTCCCTCTCTCCCGTGTAAAGTGGCGGTACATGCGTGTAACATCACTGTGGGCATCGCACTTTCTCCTCACACCAGAAATGCGTCTCATTTCAGGAATGATGATAAATCATGGGAGAGCCCAAAAAAATAATAAAGAGGCCACTTATGCTGCGAGCTCCTCGCAGTTCTACTCTATTAATATTTATGGCCACCTTCGCCCGCCGTGGTGCTCTTCACTTCGCTCTCTTTTATTAATATCATCAGAACAATGTCAGCAGGCCATTTTAAAGGGCCATTGAGATGAAATGGCCAAAGATGGATGCCCCCGCTGCATATGCATGCCGCCGAACGCATCGACCGTTTGCATCTGTTTTAGCACCGTCAGCCCGTCGCAAAACACATTTTCCATAACAGCCCATACCCAAACTGTGTTTTTATTGCCTACAGAGAAGTCACAGGGTCATTAAATATATTTACTTTGGTGCTGCTTTAGCGATAAAGCGAGCAGTTTGGGTGCTATAGCTTGCTTTTATGATACACAAACCGTACAGACAAGAATTTAGTGTCTGTGTGACTTAATGCAGCTGTGTGCCACAGAATAACTCTGACAGGCTGATGCATGATTATTACAGTTTGTATTATTGTAAAGATTTGTGCAGAGGGGGAGGTTTTAAGGGTAGCTTGAAAAACATGCTAATAACTCAGTTTAATATATGATTTCTTTAAAAGTTTAATTTCGTCTTGTAGCTTTATACTTGCCGGGTTTATACTTTGATAAATGAAACATGATAAGGTTATTTATAAATCATTAAATGTAAAAACTTTAATGTCAAAGTTTAATGTCAAAACAATATTTGATGGTTTTTTTTTATGTTAATATTAATCGATTTACAACTACATTTTTATTATTTTTAATTATTATTATTATTATTATTATTATTATATCACAAAGGTTTGAGCAAAATGGCAAAATCTGAAAGTTGTTTATCAGTTGTTAGCATGAAAATAAATCTAGCTCTAAGTATATTTATTTTAGTGGGTTTGTTTCAGTGGGAAGGTTTGCCCAGTCGCAAAACTGAACTTAATTTCTAAATTGTAAAAAGCAACCTTGTGGAAGATATGTTTCAGAAGAGCGATAAAAGCAGTGAGCGCAGTCAAGAAGCAGACGGCCATGAAGTCACTAATTGACAACTTCACTTGCATGTCATCACCGATATTACAGTTAATCGAATCGCCGTTAGCAGACGCCATCTGGTTTTTATTATGGTATCAGGCTGCCAGCGCTGTCCTAGCTTGCCGTATGTCACCTCTTCTCGTCTTTACCCGGAAGGAACCGGTCCACAGAGACGTCAGCATTGAGACACTCTGATGACAAGGCCTCATTTTGGAGTAGCAAAAGCGTAATGTGTTCGCCAACTGCTTTTGGTGTCTCTTGTCCTCCTCCTTTCTCTTTTCTTTGTCCCATAACAGAGAACAGAGTTACAATGTGTCTGTGAAACACCCACCATTCCTGTCCATCTCTTTAGCTTTCCAAACACACACTCCCACCAGTACAGGTGTATAGACCTTTCCTTCTTTTTGTTCTCTTTCACAATTTTTTCACTTGAAGGGGAGCCAGATGTGCAGTTTCTTACATTTCATGTATTGTTTAATGATCATTTTTTTACAGATTTATAATTACTAACTATTACTGATGCAAAGGCCGTTTAAAAACCTAAATTTTCAGCCTCAGGTGGCAAAAATACATTGCTTAGCTACATGAAGCTGTGTGGCGTTTTCTTGTCTAGTTTACTATTTTTAATCATTGAACATCTATTTATTTACAATACTGATCACTAATCAATGTGTTTGTCCTTTTTTTGGTTCTTTTTTTTAATTTTATTTCGATATTGTTGTGGTATTTCTGTATTTTTATTTTTATATTTAAATTTTGGATTTATTATTTTAATACATTGTTTAATTTTTTTTATATATATTTTCACATTTTTTATTTTATTTTATTAAATTGATAAATTCTTTCTTGTTTTATTTGTTTTGTTCTTCTTTTTGCTTTTGTTCTTGCTGCTCCAGAAGAAATGCGTATTCCTACTCTTATTACCTGTAAGTAGCATTAAATACAGAACATCTAACCAACAATCCTTTTTTTCAATTGATGCTTTCATATTAACGTTTTCTACTAAGTACTTTTACCAATTCCTGAAAAGTATTTTAAAAACTTAGTTCATTAGAAGAAAAAAGTAAGAAAATGAATTAAATTGCAATGAAGTTAAGTGACAATTAATCTTGGTATCAAAAGTCTCCTAACTTTGCCATGTTGAACAAAGCTTTTTTATGATCTAATAAACCGCGCTGTCTCATTTACAGTCATTAGCTGAAATAAAGTCGTATGAAATCTTTTGCACTTTGTTAAACAAACCAACCATTTGTCAAGTTTAAACTTGGATCAAAATGTTGAATCGGTTTTATACCTCATCACACTTTGCTCTAATGTTTTAACATCCCAGTAGTTAAATTTTCTAGCAAAAACAGTCGATTTCGGCCATAAACCGTCTCATGCACTATATTCTTACAGTATTTTTCAGATTGCGTTGAAACATTAGCAGGCACACATTTATAAATTGCCCTCGTGGCCATAAATTGGCTCCACTGTTATCTTATTATTATCGACTATTGCTTGTTCAGCTCAAATCCCTTTGGTCTGCGGACTCCACCTCTACTTTTTATTACTTTTCCGTTACGCTTAAACTATTCACTATTACCTCGACTGTTATGCCT
Source organism: Enteromius unitaeniatus (assembly GCA_032359435.1). Taxonomy (NCBI): domain Eukaryota; kingdom Metazoa; phylum Chordata; class Actinopteri; order Cypriniformes; family Cyprinidae; genus Enteromius; species Enteromius unitaeniatus. Next base: position 17,561,985 of record JAUMHI010000041.1, on the reverse strand, counting down.
GCCTCAGCATCTTACTGTGCGGGATTGTTTCATTTGCACTGTGTGCAACAGAGCCTAGCTGCAGGATGTTTACCTCACGCGTTAAAGGATTTAAAAGCTCAGATTCACAGTCGGACTACTACTGTATGTGCATTCCCCCCGCTCTCTCCCTGCTCCTGCAATATAGATGAAAGTAGGAACACAGCCTGGAGGAGCTCTTTCAAAAGGATATCATCTGAGAGGGTAAAGACAGAGAGCTACAGGCTAAAGCTAACCGTGAAGCCAATATATTCCCCAAACCTAGAGAGTGAGGCGTTCTCATATTCAGCGAGGTTACATTATGGACGTTTTCAGAATGCGTGTTTAGATGTAGTTGCGCGATCAGTGCACATTTTCCCTCTTGTCCTTACCCAGTCACAAACTGAGTTTGCTGTTTAGGAAAGAAATTTTGGCTTTGATGCTGATTTGTAAACTTGTACTCAATGCCTCAAATGAACATTTACCAAGCACCAAATGTGACCGAAAAACAGAAGTATATGAAACAGTGTTCACACCAAGAACGATAAATGTAAAGATAATGATATAGTTCTAAAAATTGTTCTCAATAGTAAAGAATAGCAAAGTCAATCATAATCAATCCTACTGTCACAAGCTGGAGAATTTGCAGCAGCAAACAAACATGAGTTTAGAATAAACAGATGATATCGTTCACTGGTGAGGATACTAATATTGTTATACTGTTATATATCTTAATAGTTATCATTCTTCGTGTGAACGGTCCTTACTAGTTGGCCAATACCTTTTTTGGGTTAATAAAAAAAAAAACACTATGGTTTACTGCAAGTATGTGGTAAGACAATGCTATCTCATGACCAATTTGTAGGTGTTTTAAGAGGTGGCTAAAGTAATTGTCACTCGTGCAATTTTGTACGATTTGTCTAGACCCGAGTGATGGGTAGGTTTGGGGGGCTGGGGTTACGTGTAGGTCATTTGTACAAATTCATGTATTGCACAACTAGTAAAATACGTACCTTTTAGCAAAAACTCATGAAGTTGTGCAAGTGAGGTCGTATGAATTAGCCATCTCATGAAATATGTACAAATTGGCGTGAGATCAGGCTGAGTAAGACACTTGTATAGCACATTCTACTTTAAAATCAATACCACAGTTCAATTTTAGACACTTTTTTTATTTTAGGATGATACAACAGTCATAATATAGGGTGCTTTAAATGTTTAATACAGATTCATCTGCATGTCTGCTCCAAATTTGTTTGTGTATGCATTTACACATTTAGACACTTTTATCTCATGAGACTTAAGACAAGAATAGAATTTTAACACTGTGTTCCCTGGGAGTCAAACTAATGACCTAATGCCATGCCCTACGAGTTAACCTTGTGCATGCAAGCAACTGAAAAATTAGTGTAAAGGTTATTTTGAGATCTTATGCTTTTTCATGCTTACTAACACGGCTTTGGCGCACACTTCCTGGCCAGCTGCCTTGTCTTTGCATGTTCTGATGTCACAAGTGCATATGTTTGTGTGCTATTTCCTCCATTCTAGTTTTAGCTCATCCAAGTGTGATACCCTTATTAATTATCATTCGTTGAATTTTATGCCAGATCAAGCCAGATTTTACAGCTATCTCCTCATTGTTCCCCCCTCGCTCTTTCTCTTTTACAAAAAGCCATTAACAAAAGTTGGTGCTATAAATACTGTTTATGGTGCCCTAACTATATTATAGCCTTCACTTTTAATGAAGTGCTGTGCTGACATTCATTAAATAAGGATTATCTATAGTTTATGCCACTTGCAATATGTCCAGAATTTGGCACTTGAAACGAAACCTATTACTGCAGCAATCAGTGGGTTTTATTATCTGATGGCTGTTGTTTTACAAAATACTGTGACCTTCAGCATACATTGTGAGATGAGCCGATGGCTGTTGACTGTACTGTCGTGGTAGGGAGCACTCTAGGTTTTGGTATAGTGTAGAAGTACGCTGCACTTTCTGCAACGAATTCTCAGCACTTTCTATCCATCACATTGATGCTTTGCTGCTTAATTGGAAAGTCGTGACCCATCTCTTTTTGCTTCTTGATGTTAAGACCTGCTTCTGAACACTTTTCTTCCTCTTTTGATCCTCAGTCACCAAAAACTGATGTTACTGAATTTATTTTCCAACCTAGGTAAAATGGCCCCGATTTTAAAGGTTGGCCTGGTTTTTGTGGAAGCTAAAACTTTATTTGATTTTTTTTAAATTCCCAGCAGAGAAAATAACAAAACAAAGAGTTATTATCAGCTCGGCCCCGTAAGAGAAGGGAGCACATATTGAGGTCAAATGGTGTTCTGTGGGACCTGGAGAATCAGAGTCGTTTTATTGGATGACTCCAATCCATTGCTGACAGTAATATCTTCCTTGAAGTTCTGTGCACTAAAGTGTGGGGAGACCTTAGCTTATGAACAGCCAGACAAATCAACAAATCAAGGAGCAGCAGAAGTGGTGTCTGCTGCCTTTATAAAAACTACCATAGATTACTTTTATTTGATTGTACTTTGAGGCAGTTTTTATGGATAATAAGGCAGGAAATGACAGGTGAAGAGGTGGGATGAGATCAGGAAATGTTGCAAACCACATTTAAACAGCACAGTTCCGTGTGCCAAAGTAATAACTGCTATGTCACTTATTCAACATGTCACAGATTTAACAACAAAATAACACTTTCATAATGCAATGCAATCCGTAGTTAATGAAACATTGCAACTGTCATCCATGTGTGCGACACTGGACCTTTAAGAGAAACCATTACGATGTATTAATATGTTATTAATGTATAGTACTTTAATTTGTTAGTTTGCATTATTTCCAGGTGAATGTGTTCATGTAAAAGTTTTCAGTAGACTTGTAGTGTTCAATTGGCTTTGTTCTGCATGGCAAGGTTTTGAGTTTCTCTCTCTTGATTTGAGTAGGTTTGTGATTTTTCTTCTCTCTCTTTCTCACTCAATGGCATATATCACTGCAGAATGCATACTGTATTTTAGATGATTATTTAAAATCGTACAGTCAGTGACATTGGAATAGACAAATGCCAGCCTCACCTCTTGTCTTCTATGTGCCCAGTGTGTGTTTGTGTGTGTTTGCCACATATATATTTTATGTCAGTTTTACAGCAGTGTTGTGGCAGTGCTTTGGTTTAGTGCTGTATACTGTTACTCTTATATTGTACATATACTTTTTCTAACCTAAAACGGGCAAGTAACTAAGTTAAGTGATTAATTTTGCACCTACAACAGTTAAACAGTTTGCACTAGAAAAAGCATTGCACCGACAGTGTAGTGTCCTCTTTTGATCATGTGTGTAAACTTGTCCTGTTGTGGATGAATTTGAAGGAAACTAGCTAAAAAACAGAAGGAAACAGCCAGCAGCAGCACGCAGAGAGAGATGGGACCCGTAGGCACAGCGGATAAAAGCACGGGAAAAGTCAGCACGTTACACAAGGACGATCCGTTCTCTACCAGCAACCAGGACCTCAACGGATTCTGTGAGTTCAGCAAATATTGTGCAGTGACATTATTGTGCTGCCCTGTTTTTCATATAATCTCTTTTTATATCGAATGTACCTGTGCTCTGATAACAGTAGTTGGCATTAACCGATAAACCAATGAATACAGAAGTGAATGAATTAACAGATTAAAGAACGAATCAAGACATGAATGAACAAATTAAAGAGTGAGTTAATGCATAAAATTTCAAATGACCAGATGTAAGAATTATTGCTTTCATACATGAACAAATTTAAGAATGCATAAATGGATAAATTAACTAATTATTGAACTTAATAAGTGAACAAAGAAATTAATACGTGAACAAAAATGAATCAAATAATAAATGTACAAATGTTCAATAAATTAGTAAATAAACACGATTTAATGAATAACCCATTGCATGAATAAATGAATGAAATATTGAACATGTAAACAAATGAGCGAAAAATACTAATGAATGAATGAAGAAATTAATAAATAGAGAGATTAATGAACAAATTAATTAATGATTTAATAGTAACTTAGGTGTTGATTTTCAACATGCTTATTGAACTTTAACTTTTCAGTTAGTGATGCAATGTTCACTCTTCAGCCAGAATAGTTTTTTTTTTTTTGGTCCTTGATGAAACAGCAATGTTTGATGCATTTTCACTAGTATTGTGCTTTAATAAACGTTTTAGTAAGTATTATTTGTAGCACTCACCCCCATCCAATAATGTCTGTAAGTTTTGTTACTTTTGATTTAAAAGTCTCACTTTTTAAATTCTGTGACGCAATCATCTGTTCCTTTACTACTTATTACAGCACTAAATAAACATCAGTTAACACCAGAAGGTATATTGAAAGATACAGCAGTAGTTTCATGTTCAGTCAGGCGTTTTTCACAGCTTCTCTTTAGGGAACTTCTTGCTCTTTTCCACCAATCTCAAAAGTCAAAGTCCACAGGTCATATAATCACTGCGTTTTCCAAATATCATGATCTCCATGACCGCAGTGTGTGTGAGCCAATCTCTGGACTCATTACTGCAATCACACAAACCTCCTGCATGTCCCACCATCACGCTGGTGAGCTCAGCAAGCCCTAAAAGGGGTCAAAAGCGGTCAACATTCTGTCATTTTAACTCAACTCACCATTCTCCTTGATTGTCTTTACTAAGCGTCCATCAGGAAACCAAATGACGGGACGCCACCGCATCACACCTGCCGTTCACAGATCTGATCGTCGCTCACCGCAGAGAGCTATTTTGTAGCTACACAGCACGGACCGAAGCATTCTACATATCAAGAGACCCTCGTTATTGATGTGCTGCTTTAAGAGTCGCTAGAGAAGAATAGCAAGTGGCATTTGGACTAGGCGTTTTTTTCTTTCTCTTGCTTTCATTCTTAGTTTTAAGTGGGCTCTGGCATGCTGTGAAGGGGCTGTAATTAGGACGGGTCTTTCTGAGTCGCTTTCTGCACAAAATGTCACAGTGGCCTTTGTGTACAGAATAATTTGAATGGAGCTGAAAGAAGAGGAGGCAACGGAGAGTAAGAACAAGATGCATAGAGAGAGAGAGAGAGAGAGAGAGAGAGAGAGAGAGAGAGAGAGAGAGAATGTCATTATGCATAATGATCACATTTATTTCTTTTAAAATCAACACTGATTGGCAATGTGTTCTGCATGTTTAGTGTTTGGTAGTTTTTTTGAATGTCACTGGTCAGTGGATGTGCAAATGCATAAATTTGTATGTTTTTTTCAGATCATTAAAGGCACGGAGTAATTGGAGGCTGTTATTGTATCTGTTGTTTATCTAATAGTCAAAGAGTCACTATTAGTGAACCAGTACAGGCCCTTTATTATAGGCATGAATCTCAGCTGGGGTGTTTGAAGCAGAAACAATCTAGAACTCAGCCCAGCTCATAATTGCTGTCTGCGAGCAGTTCTTTAAACAAAAAAATGTGTCAAATGACTAGAGATACATTATCAGAGACCATACACTTTCAACTAAAACTTTAAAGCTGTAGCAGGTCATTTCTGTGTTGGATTTTCAATGGATTTTTTTTTAGCTGCAAAAATTATTTCTTAATCACTGGTCTTATAATTTAACAACCTTTTTAAAAGAATATAACATTATTCAAATAAGTAAGAAAATTATTGTACTATTTGATACGTTTAAATAAGCATTTAAAAAGCATTAAAAAAAGTTTTGTTTTTTTGTGCATGACAAGGCACAGGCAGTATCTACTGCTTTTTTTATTTTTACCCTTTTCTTCACTGGTTCTAGGAGAAAAAAAATCTTTGTGCTGAACTTTGTGAATGATAGGCCTTCCAATTTGTAAAGCCTTTTCTTTGGGCACCAAATTCTTGAGGGCCTTTATATCTCATATTGTAATTGTGTTTTTTTCTGATTTCATATCCAGACCTTCCTCTCACTTGCTCCTCAATCACATATTATTATTATTATTATTTTTTCATGTGGGTTTTTTTTTTTTTTTTTTTGTGAAGACGATTCGGCGTAAAATGTGTGAGATAGAAATCATAGCAATCCTAGCCTACACACTCAGCATTTTAGCTGTATTACCATTTAAATGAACACAGAGACACCTGCCTCTAACCTTCCACGCTTCTCTCATTCAGACGCTTTCGATCTCACCCCACTGGCCTGTGAGCTTTTGCTGCCAAAGCACTTTCTGTAGAGATCCTTATGAGAGCAAATGCGTATGCGCCGACACATGTGAGACGCTGGGATTTGTGTAAAGGGAGATCTGGAGTGATAGGTGATTAAAATGGAAAGTAAAAGCGATATGGCTTCAGCTGACAAGCGCAGAAGAAGGTTACTGGAGTGTGTGATGCACTAGTAGTGACTTTCATTTACTTTGTACTGAAAGTCTACACTGTAAAAAAATAAATAAATTATATACACATATATACATTTTTTTTATTTAGTTTTATTTTTTTGAAGGTGTGAATTTAAAAAAATATATAGGAATATGTTTTCATACATAAAATATTCCACTTCAAAATCAATGTGTTGCTACACCATTAATTAGTTTCTACACCATTGTTTTTTCAATCATTGTTCAGAAAATCACTGTATATACTGAGCTAGTACTGTACAGTATATGCATGTGGATATGTTCAAAATAGTCCATGACATTTAAAGGTCTTGTTGACTAAAGCAGGATGCAGTTGATTAGTGTGATATCTGTCTCCTTTTTAGAAAGTGACCTAAAAATCTTGTATTCTGTTGACACTGTGATTCTGTCATAATGTGACTCTGCTATTAATCTGGACATAATGTGGTGTTTTATAAATATGTGCAGCATGTGTGTGTGTACTGTAAGGTCACTAAGTGCTCTTCTCTCTGTCTTTCCCAGCCTCCTCTTCTCCATGCTCCTTCTCCATCCAGGGTAAAGCCCTCCAGAGTAAAACCCTCCTCAACTCCTACTACTCAGGTTTGTAGCTTTCTGTGTTGAGTAGGTCCATATGAGACTGTCCTCCAACAAAATACAACCCTATAGGTCGTTTGTAAAAGTACCATGTTATGACCTGTATTCACGGTTTAAAGGTAAGTGCCCTCTAGCAGGCGTAAAAATAATGACAATGTCATGAAATGACGCATGACTGTTATTACCAGTCAAAATGGGTTTTGTTTAAATGCAGTGTGTGGACTTTTCACACTGATCTCACAGTGATTAAAACATATTTTGTAACATATAGGTGTAATTCGTACGAGTGAGCACACCAACCCACCCCTAAACTTACCCTTAAATCGTGCATTCGTACATCACTCTACAACCTGAACTACACCAACCCTGAGTCATGTGGGGGACATAATAATACAAAACATTAATATGCAAATGTCCTGTTGCCAATAAGTGTAGTATACGCTCTGATGGGTCGTATTTCGCCGCTATGTACAAAAAAAAAGATTTGAACTGTATAATATGTCAGTCGGACAATCACGGAAGGCTCTACGGAATTTAAAAACTCACAAAGTTTTATACATTTTCTACTTGCATGTTCATTTATGAAATATTTATTTAATTAATTTGATGATGCTTTCCATTGCCCATAAAAAGGCAATATTCTCTGCTATATTTTCTCAGTTCTCAGCTTGTAATACATTTTTAAAGCAAAGCACTCTAAAAACCAGGTTTCTACTGAATTGCTGTATATTATATTGGATGTTGCTTCAGAGAAATCATCTGCTAAATGACTACTGAAAGGAATAGTTCACAAAAAAGGTTTAATTATGCTATCAAGCTTCAAAGAGGACACAAAAAAGTAGCAAAACTAAGCCCGTGAATGAATCATTCAGACTGGTTCACTGAAAACAACTGATTACAAATAATGATTCATTCATGAATTGGACGTTGCATTAATTCATGAAGACTTGGCATGTAGCGCTTTCATATATTTATATATTTTTGAAGCTTTTGAAGCTTTAATAGAGCCATTTTATCTTTTTTTGAGGCATGGAAGAGAAACGGTTATGTTTAGAATTACATGAGGGCGCATAAATGACAGTGTTTTGACAACAGTGTTATTTTAGCATTAAAGTCAAGGCATTTGCGTTTTTTATATTTTATTTTAAGTATTTTTAACACTTAAGCTTATTTCTTTGAGTGAAGTTATATTAATTTATTTATATTAATTAATTTAAAACATTTCATTTCAACATTTTTTAATGGTTCTATTTAAGCAATAAAAACAGCATTTTTTTGCTTAAGAATCACATTACAGTATATCAGCAGCCATGTTGCATTTATGCCAATGTCAAAAATAAACTGCATACAAAAATGGAAGGGCTTCACTTTTATTCTGTTTTTAATTTCAGTTTCTAAGGAGCCCGTCCCTGCCACGGCATCCATAGGTAAGACACTTTTCCTTCTCTGCTGATTATACGTGGATTACGTTAAACCGCTTCTCTGGTTTCTTTTGATATGAATGTAGGAGGAAGCTGATCTTAGACAAAATGAATATTCAGAGGCAAATCGCTATTAAGCATGTAGTTTCATTCCAAACCTGTGTGTGTATCTGTGAAACATCTCTGAGTCATAAAGTATGGGTTTAGATGTTGAAAGATCATAACATTGACCTTTGAAGTCAAAAGCAGGCGCTCCAGACTTTGTCTCCCGTCCCAAACTAATTGCAGCTTGTTATTTTGTGGTTTGAGTGAGAAGTCGGTGGCGACCTCCTCACGCTGATGCGTCCATCCCACGCTGAGCCAGATTAGAGGAATGAAAGCCCTCTGTCAGTTCAAACAAACTCTATGTTTATATCCCAATGTGTGGAAAGTGATTTGAATCAGATTGTTAGCTGTCTGAATGCTAATTTTCGAATTTGGCAGATCTTTGTGTTAATCACCCTTACGTCTTTTCAAAGGCAGATTGACTATTTCACAGCCAATGGCAGAAGCTCAATAAAATAAAGACATCCATCCTTCATTCATTCTGTCTATTGTTTATTCTTCCTTCCTTTTTTCTGTTCTTTCCTAATTAATGGTTAATTTGTTCACAATTAATAATTAATTGAGCAAAAATGTAGTTTAGTGTTAATTATTAGCTTTTCCTAATCAATAAACTCATAATAGTCTTAATAACAATATTTTAGCTATAAATATGCAAACCAGCAGTAATTAAACATCATAACAATAACAACAACAAAATTGTATATATAAATATAGATAGATAGATATTAGTTAATTATTAATTACTAGCTTATTTTTGTTTATAGCATAAATGTATGTCTTTATGACTAATGACAAATGAATTGTTAATAATGGATAATATGTCCTCACTATATGTACAGATAATCATTAGTTATACACGTGTTCATGCTTAACTGATGCAAAATTGTTAATTATAAATTACTACTTTATTTGTTCTAATGCATAATTTGGGCCCTAATCATTAATTACTAGTGTTTTTTGCTCAACTAATGCTTAATTGTGAACAAATTAACCATTAATTAATGCTTAACTAATGTATTATTCTGACCTCCTGTTCAGAAGTGTTACCCATATTTTTTATTGACTGTCCTTTCTTCCCATTTTAATCCATTCTTTCTTTCTTTCTTTCTTTCTTTCTTTCTTGTGTTTTCATTATTTCCCTTCATTATTTATAATTTCTGGTTATT
>JAUMHI010000041.1:17529199-17544778 GCA_032359435.1 Enteromius unitaeniatus | reverse complement strand
TGCTGACCATTCAACAATCTGGATGAATGTTGTTGCAATGCTATCCCAGTCATCATACTTGATTTTAAGAGCTTCAGCTCATATTCTACAACACTTTCTCCTGTCTTTTGCATGCAAGAAGTTATTTTACTCCAGTTAATCTCTGCAGGTTTCAGTTCAAACAAAAAGGTTTTCACAGCTTCCCATCCATCCTCAATGTTTTCTTGAGACTCACCAATCTTTCTTTCAGCACTTTCAGCATGTTAGTCTCTTTTGGTCATTGTTTCTTAAGTTCACATTAACAATCATCACACCATCTAGTGGATGCAAATTGTAGATTTTCTACAAGCGTTGAAGAAATTGCCAAACCTTCAGTGGTTGTTTGTACACGTCTGGCAATTCTTTTGACCATTTGTTCACCCTTCTCCTCATACTCCTCCTCATTTGTTGATTTCAACTTCAGTCCGTCTGTTTTTGACAATTACAGGAGCAAGTATGACCTTTGTATTCCTCGTAGCCTGAACACATGTGTTGATTGAAGATTCATCATCACTGTCAACTGAGCTGCTTGAAGATTTTGATTCCAGTCGTTTGGAGAGCAAAGTCAGCAACTTGTCATTCTCATGTGACAGTCTTTTTTGTCCTAGTTTTTGTCTTAGTTTTCAGGTTACAACTTTATGATTGAACTGATCTTTCTGAATCCTATTTCAGAAGACTGAATTACTTTGTTTCAAATTTGTCCCTTAGACAGTTTACTTCAGATCTTTTTGTATCTTTCAGCAAAAAGGTAAACAAACTTGTTTCATGGCTTTATACCATCTTCCTTTAACCCAATTACTTTTCAAAACTAATAAAAATGGCTACTGAATTAGCTCCCAGCCAAGAATTCACAATTCTTGCAGCAAAATCAGTCCCATTGCTTTCTACGGCTCCTACCGTCTCTGGACGAATGGACCAAACTGTTTATTTTCAAAAACAATTCCTACAGACAAAAAGAGAAAGGGCCAAGCCTCTGCTTCTACAATCTCTTTATGAACGGACCAAATTGTTTCTTAAACAATTCCTACAAACCTTTTCTAAAATGATTCTTACAGACTCAGAAAAACAGGGCCAAGCTAGAAACACTATTTCTATAGCTCCTACAGTTTCAGGAGAAGGAACTAAATCATTTAAAAGGTTCCTACAAACTCTAGAGAAAGGACCAAGCCTTAAATAATTACGTTGCTACACTATGAACATCAAATAATCTGCTTACTTATATGAGGGTTCTTGGAAGTGTTCTTTTAGAGAGCTGATAAGTTTCACTCACCAAATTAGAATCTTTGAGACAGAATCTAGCTTAACTAGCTTATAACTTGTGTCCATGGACCAGAGTAAGCAGACCTTATACCCTGACATCAAAGGCCATTTGGTTCACACCTTTACAAACAAAAGACAGATGCTACCGAGACCACCTATTGGAGGTCTTACAATAGGTAACAAAATGTTGAATACTGGGGTTGGGTTGCAGTGTAACAAATCAGATGTTGATTCCGTCTAGGGAATACAGATGTTGATTGTGTCTAGGGAATTCACATAATCTTTTATATTGTTTCAATATAATAACCCAATACCTAAATGTAACAATTACCTTACCAACTAGTAATAAGCAGCGAATTACAAATTTATTGAAGGAAAAGTCATAGTTAATAGTTAATATGTGTTACCTATTCTAAAATGTTACCTTTTCTTTAAATGTTTTCTTTACAACTACCCACTTTGTGGTGTGTTCACACTACAGGAGGAATTTTAGTTCCAGGAACTACATTTGGAGGAACTAAATTGGCTCCTACTTCAGAAAAAAAGTTCCAGGTACTATCGTTGATGTACGCTCATTGGCTAAATGCATACAAAAACGCCCTCACCCATCATGATATAAAACACTGTGTAGACACTGTATCAACCTATTTCTTTATAATGGCTTTTACCTTCATCTACGGTGTTCCTCTATGTTTCTCTTGTTGAATGCTGCGTGCAAATGACGTTGCTGTCGACCGCTTTATGTCACTTTTTAGTACCCACTGTAGGTACAAATGCAACTCTTCGCACAAAATAGTCCCAGTACTTTAGTATTGTGCTCTAAGTTCTGGAACTAAAGCTGTATGAAGGGCCCTTTAGTCCATACATTGGAAGTGAGTGGGAACCAATACTTTTTGCCGTTCAGTAAGATTATAATGATGTTTAGTGTGTTGGTTGGGAACCTGATTCATTGAGCAGTCTCAGCATCTCTGTGCTAGTTACTTTTTGTGCCCTTTAAAAAGACCTTCCTGAGGCTACAATTGTGGCATAATTGTTTTCTTCATTATACATTGTCGCCGCTAATACTTTCAACTTTTCCCTCCTGGCGCTAAAGTTGCTACGGCGTTAACACATCATGCAAAATTACTCGTATTTCACCATGTCGAAAGCGTAGATGTTTGGTGTGGATTATAAATTTTTTAGCCCCAGAATTACTTTAAGTGTATAACGAATTTTCAAGGCTATTAAGATGCAAATAGCCACATTAATAATTTGTTGAGTAATATTCCATCTCTCTTTGCATCTGAATGCTGTAGCTGGTTAAAGGAGGCCATTTGAAATAAAAAAAAATTAAAAATCTGTCATTTGCTTCTCCCATTCCTCTAGTTAATGAACGCATTAACATCATTAAACTACTTCCCAGTCTTATTCTAATAAAAGAGTTTGCAAGGACGGACTGTCTGCATCTCAGTATATTGTTATGCATAACTAAAGTCTGCAGTGAGCTGTGATTGAATGGCGCTCAGATAGCTCACAGTAGTCAAGGTCTTAGCTGAGCTTTCAGGGTTTTGGTCTTGATTGAGAGGTATTAGTGCAAAGTAAACAAAGCTGTGCTTTTTTGAGAGCAACATGATATCCTAGGCTGCAAATATTTGTGTTTTCTTTGTGATTTTTCTGAACGGTTCTGCAGATTATGTAGTATCTGTGAGGTGCGTTTGGCTAGTTCCCTTTAAATTTTATTCACATCTGTTTGCTCTGAGCTTTATGCTAACATACTCCTAAAAGTTATACAAAATTAAGTATTTAAAGTCAATGAAATCAGTCCAAAATGTGTTTTTTTTTTCTGTACTACAATTTGAAAGAACTGTTTTCTATTGTAATATTAGAATGATTTCTAAAGGATCATGTGATGCAAATGACAGAAATGTTAGCTTTGCCATCACAGTAATAAAAAAAAAAAAAGTAAATATGTTAAAATATTTTGAAACGACTACTTTTTATTTAAACTCTTAATTTCTATAGTGGATGGGGGAGATGGCCATTACATTTTTAATACATTTAAAATATATATTTACGCTTTTATGTATTTTTTTTGTGCAGGCATTGTCATTTAAATATTGATAATATTAGCAGCAGTGGGAAACATTTAGAAGAAACCAATTTAATCTTTAGATGGTCTGAAATAGATATGCACTATTCATTATAGCAGTTCAACCTCACTAGGTTGTAAATTATTGAATAAAAGCTCACAATCTTCTAGCATTTCCATTCTTGCCCAAGGCTTTTACATTGATAGATTGTAATATACGTAGGATATTGTGAATCCAGCAGTTGTAGAGGTGAATCATCTTTTCTAGCTAAACTGTAAATTAAACATGGTGCTCATTGGAAACTATAAACTACAGAACAAAGAATTTTTTAGCGAAATGACCAGGACTAGAAGAGTCCATTACTTTTCTGTCCTAAATGCAGAAAAAGTGCAATCCAGAGTTTTCTGCCTCGCTTGTCTTGTTCGGTGTCAAAGCAGCAGCCTTCCAGCTGGCGATTGGACATTGTGGTGGTTACTCAAGGATTGTGAATTGTTCCTCTACAGATGGCAGCCACAGTGAGATGTCCCAGCCCTCGATGACCATCCAGACGTACCCATATGGAGGCTGTGAGTCGGTGGAGATGTCCTACCAGGCCGGCCAGTTCCAACCGGCCATCAGAGTGGCAGACTTGCTCCAGCACATCACTCAGATGAAGTGTGGGCAGGGTTACGGCTTTAAAGAAGAGTACGAGGTAAGAATTCTTGGGCTTGAGTGACTGACATCAATGAGAATGAAACTTTCAATATGGCAAGGCAAGTTTGTTTATATAGCACATATCATGCACAATGACTACTCAAAGTGCTTTACTTAAGAATAACTTGACCCTGAAGAGAGTAGATAAAAGATTATTGATGCTGATTTGTTTGCTGCATTTAATAAATGAAGCTGTCTTTACAGTATGTGAGAAGTTTTCTCTCTTCTGTAGCTCTCAATATCATTTCCTTACTTTTTAGTAGACTAAATTTGTAAAAATTATGTTAGATCAAGTATGTTAGCTGCACAGCTATGAAATTTGTTTTTGCCTCTGCATGCACTAAGCCCAAAACATAATGTGAAATGAATCTAAATACTGTTTTATTGAGGGGCACAGGCGTCTTTTTCCTGTTTTGTTTTTTTTTTTTTGCAATTTTCCTATTGTTTAGTTTAGTTTAGTTTCCTTTATTTCTTAAACACATTTGAATAACTAATAAAAGTGCGTCTGTGCTTATTAAAAGAAGCAGGTCTGTGCATCTCGATGACATGCTGGCATTTTGTTCAGAAAAGGTCATGTGAGATACAATGCACTACTAGAAATATCTGCCTACACAGTGGGCCACCGAAGATCAACCCCTGTGACAATAAAACCAATTATCTTTCACTGTCTAAACCTTTATTGGTAAGAATATGCAAAGACCTTTGTGTCAATAGCATGTCTTACTCTAGATTTTAAAAAAGCATGCTAACCTCGGGTTTGAAGGCTCACTTATCTCTGCCGTCTGTCCTCACACACAAACCGCTCGCATTAATAATAGAAGTAAAGAACCTTTTTAATTGTTCATGAAGGTCAGCAACATAGAAACTGCATCCATTTGATTGTCTTCTTGTCATTTGAACATATAAATACATGTTTTTTAGTGCACGCATCTTATTTTTCTGTTTTTAAGGTAAAGATGTTGTAGTTGGGTAAAGTGTTTTACGACTGAGAAATCGTTGTGGCTCTGTTCTGTTTTGTTTGAATGGCGGTCGAGGAAAGATACTGCCAACAAAAGAGAAATAAAATTAACTTTTGATAAGGTCATTTATTTTTTCTCTAAATGTATTTCCTACAAATTGTGGCTTTGAAGTAGCTGCCTTGTATGAATTCCAGCTTCACTTTGTGATTTGTTTTCATTAAAGGGATCGTTCCCCCTCCAAAAATGACAATTCTGTCATCATTAACTCACCCTTATGTCGTTCCAAACCCTTTCTTTCTTTGGTGCAACACAAGTTTGACATTTTTTAAAAAATGTACTGGCTGCACTTGTCCTTGCAATTGAAAAGAATGTGGACTGCAGCTTTTAAGAAAAAGAAAAAAGAAGACTATGCAGTAAACTATTCAGAAAGTGTTCTATCTAGTTCAACTAAAGTGCCTATTGGTCATTATTGGTGCATTTTTGTGTGACCAACGAACCCAAAAGGTTTGAGGGTGTAATAAAACGTGACCACAAAACCAGTCTTGATAGCCAAAAATACAGTGTATGGGTAAAAACTGTCCTCTTCACTTTTATGCCAAACATCATTAGAATTTGAAATAGTTGTATTATAACAAACCATGCAGTATATCAATGGAACGCTTATTTATTTAGCTTTCAGATGATGTATAATTCTCTATAAATAAATTAAAGACCCTTATGTGGTCCAGAGTTGCATATAATGTCATTTTTGGGCAAAATTGTCTGTATATAAATATTTAAAATACTCTTGACCCCACCCAAGATGTAGTTTGAATGTAGTACTGTAGTATGATTACACTTTAAAATTATTTGTGATGGCAAAGCGTGTTCACAATATTTCGGCTGGTAAATACCTTATTCAGAATCCTTAATATGGAATCTGGTCTTTCTGAACAGCTCTTTGCTCACTAATGTAGGAATACACTTTAGTAGGCTTTCAAAGGAGAGTATTGCGTAAACATTCATAAGAAAACATTGCTTGAGTATAAGTATGAATCATATTTGGCACATTATTGTGTGTTCAGACAAGGCCTTGATGAATTGCTCTGGCAACAAGAGACATCAGTGAATTAGAGAAGAAGGATGCTCTCCGCGTCCAAATTTTCAATCACCTGGATTGAAAGCATTTTTAAAAGGGCAAAGATTGCACTTTTTAAAGGCGAGACTCTCATTTATAATGAATGACTCATAGTTATGTCTGTCATACATCAGACGTAATATTATAGATAACAAGATAACTGATGTGTATGTTCTGTGCTATCTATTTTGTCCAATTTATGTGTTCACTGTGAGTGTTAGAAATGGGATAATGCAGCTCCGTACCGAGCCTGAAGGAGATCTAGATGTTGCAGAGGCCTGTCCTAACTCTCTTACTCTCTTAACAGGATCGTCAGGATAGGCCCAGCTTAATTTCAGCAGCTGTATAGGCCGCTCTAGGCCATCTGAAGTGTTGAGGTAAACATGAGATAGATGTATGGTTGGCAGCTCATTCCTGTCATAGGCAGTCTGATAGCCCCAGAGCCTGTGCCTCCGTGTTTAAAGGGTCATTCATCAAGGCAGACGTTTTTATAACGCCTTTTTGTTATCGCCTCTCTCTTCTAACCTGATTTGCCTCACAAGTTTGCTCGCAAATGAAGTTGGCAGCTTTTTGCATGAGCCCATCTCTATCCTTGCCGCCGAAAATAAGTCATTTTTCCTAATATGCAGTGAAGGAGGAGAAACTCAATACATTTACGTGTAGCTGAATGGAGTGTTTGCTTACTGACTTGTGACTGGCTGATATGAGCGAGAGCACATTAGGGGCAAATACGCCATTTCACATAATGCAAGTTTTACTATCAATTTGGAGGTGGTTTTCACTGCAAATGAGATTTTAATGTTACCTAGTGCACAATATATATATATTTTTTTCAAGCTAATTAGCTAATAAATTAAAATACACTCACATGAAGATACATGTCATAAATGCTTCAGATCTGGACTTCATCAGTAGACTCATTTAATTTAATATTTCAATTGAATTAAAGTATTAAATTAAATATTTTAAATTTTATTTAATTGTATTTAATTTAACATTTAAAAAAGTTAAGCTGCATCAATATAATATTCCTGAACATCTATGCTGTGTGTCAGTCACGCCAACTTTACATTATCAGTTATAAATAAATAAAGAATGAGATTTATGTTTATGTTTTAAATAAACTGTAATCAGATTTACGTATATGTTTATCATCAATAACTACACTTTGTTTAAATCTCATTAAAACTGAATCGTGCTTGTTTGATATTTTCATGTATAAAGAATGTTTGTTTATGTTGATAATCAATGTGGAAAAAATTGTGGAAAAAATTACTAAAATATAGCAAAATAATTGCAAATTCTTATTAATTAATAATGTCATATTTTAGGGCATTCGTGTGTTAGTGGATCTCTAATTTTACATGACATGTAAAGTAAAACGAGGGTAGAGTTGAGACAGAAGGAATAGAGATAGATGAGATATGATGGACAGGAAGTGAGTGATTCAGATCTGATCATGTTAGTAAAAGCTGATGATGACCACCTGTGTGTGTATGTCAGCACAATCGCATCATTAATCTCAGCCTGCCAGATGTGTGATCTTACATCTGCGCTCATGTTACAGAGAGAAGAAACAATGAGAAGTTAATGGCCGTATAAATATGGAGAAGATTACAGTGGCCCCATAAAGCATTTGGACACCTTAGTAACACTCAGTGTGTGAATGTCATTGCATTAGATGACAAAAAAGCAAAATGGTGAAGAGTAGAAGTGTAGCTGGTGAAGAGGATTATGAAACGTTTGTTAGTGTGAGGTCTGACAGTGTCTTTGTGTCCACACACACATGCCTTGTTTTATTCTTCACCATCTTCTCATCACTTCTCTAAAGTATTAATAGTATCAAAAACAGAAGATCAGAGAGGCTCCAGTGAGGACATTTTTGGGTGGATGAGGAATCCAGTACAGAACAAATGAAGAATAAGTTTAGCTCACTGCCAGAAGACAGAAGTTTAAGGCTTTTTGTGTAGCGATTCTCTCCGGATGTCTCGAAATGTATCATTAAGAAGCCCTCAAACAGTTTTGGCATCACATTCTGTCAGGCAGACAGAGAGATTGGCTATAACTGACTCAGTTACCCTGACTGTACCGCAATAATAATGAGAACATAGGCAGAGTTACCAGATCCCAGCATCCCTGTGCATGAATGAATGTGACTGATTTATTGGAAGGGTTGCCAGATCACGTTTAATTCACACATGAAAGAGCAAGTCAACAAAAACGAGGCTTTGTGCGGGTTCTGATTTTCACAGGTGCCAGATCACGTTTAGTGCATGTGAAGGAACAGTGCAGCAGAGATGATACGCTCTGTATGTTCAAGCTTCTGTGCTTCACTACGTCCAGATGGGATCCATCGTACAGCCTTGGGAGAGAAAAACAGTTGTACATATATGACTGAAATTATGATCTGATGCGGATCGATTCACCCAACCAGAACAGTCAAATAGTTAATAACTTCTGCGTGTAGTGATGCATGATGAAACACAATTCATTTTCTATATTTATTTATTCTTGGTTGGTTTGTTTGGTTATGTATTTATTTACTTTTTACATTTTTATTATTTTTTCTATTCCTCCAGCTATCCATCTATAATGCAATATCATATCAATGTAAAGTTTATACAATAAATACAATTTTCATCATGTAATCTAGTTACTGACATTATATTTTCCTAAAATATATAGTTCTGGTTGTTAAAAGTAGATAAAACAATGAATGAGTATGTCATTCACTCATTATTATTAGAGACAGGGTCACTTCATGGAAACAATGTGCAATATCTTCACATGCAAGTGCCAAAGTTACTTTTTGAAATTCGACCCCCAAATTTTACTGAGAGTGAAAATAGATGAATGAAGAAAAGACACATCATGAAGTCTATAAATAAACGTCGATTCTCTGTTGCTGTTCTTTTACAGAGATGTCTTATAAAGATAGACATTCACTAAATTGCGGCATCACCTCTTCCATTCATCTTTAAAATGTGCTTGTTTTGAATCACTTTGTCCATGAAGTCTTTCTTTAATGCAGACCACCGTTGTTTCTCTAGATCTGTCACCGTAAATGGCTTGTCTTTTGTTTGCTAGACAGGATGAAGATTGCACTACGGCTTTAAGTGGCCACCATTCAGCGCTCTTGTCTGACATTTCAGAGTCTTGTCTTTGCCCCAAGGCTAAAGGATGAGTCTACAATTACCAGACTCTTCCAAACACAAGAGTCTTTCAGTGATATTAAGGGAAAAGAGACAACTACAGTAACTTGACCTGTTATTTCAGAAAAGCATCTCAAAGTGTAAAAAGTTGAACTTTTACCTATACCTACAGTATATCAGAAAATATAGGTTTAGGTATATGCGTGAAAGCAGTCTCCGTAATGGAGAAACATGTTAAAAAAAATATTCTTGATTTGATTCCAGGGTCTGGCTGAGGGGCAGACGGCACCGTGGGAAACTGCCAAGAAGGATGAAAACCGCAACAAGAATCGCTACGGCAACATCATCGCTTGTGAGTACTGAAACAACAAGGAGCCTAAATAGTGTTTGAACTACAATTTAAGTCAAAATTTGGGCTTCTTTTAACTTGATAAGCACACCTCACTCATCAACTGCACCAATGGCTTTATATTTTACGTTATGCTTAAAAAGTAGGCGTACTATGGAAGTACTCTGCAACAGAGTGGTATCTGTTGGTAATATCCTAATATTTTCTTCATGTTTAAGTTCCTTTAAGGTTGTAAATCCACAGTATTGCAATGCAGTACTGAACCACTTCATTCACAAGATTCACCAATATCTACTACACTGGTACATTTAAAAACCATGGCAGTTGAAGTTTGGTATATGTTAAATGTATTTAATTTAATTTTTTATAAGTACCATAGTTTTTCCATACAATGGAAAAACATATGAACATGGTACACCAAGGTATTTCAAAGAATATTGTTTTGAAGATGTCAAAACATGTTATTGCCATGGAAGTACCTTTGGTAATTATTTTGCTAATAATAGCACCATTAAATGATATCTGGTTGTTCTTCATTAAATTTCTTCTACAACATTCAGTTGTGACTGTCACAGTGCTCTTAAAATGAGATGAAACACTGGGCCAAATGAAATAGCCTGTCACTCTGTGATGGCCAGCAGGTATTATGATGAATTTGCTATTAGTTAAACCCATTTAATTATACAAGTTGCTAATGAAAACTGTCCATCAGGCTGTTCATCAGTACAACAGATCATTTTTGTGGAAAAATAGGGAAAAATGGGGATAAGGGAGATGGCTTTTTTTAACACCAGGTGCCTAGGGTGTTGCATGTGACTTTAGCCTATATAGTAATTTCATAGTAATTTAGCACAGCATTCTTGTAATAGTTAAATGATGCTTAAGGACACCTAAATTTTATTCTTTTGTTGACTAGAAGAGCAATGCAAAAGCTGTCAAAAATATGACAATTATAGTAATTATGATTAGAATACACGTATGTGTTCCATGAAGGTATTTAGTCAATTTCTTATGGAAAATATATTAAAACGTTATTTTTGATTAGTAATATGCATTGATTAGATCTTCATTTGGACAACTTTAAAGGTGATTTTCTCAGCATTTAGATTTTTCCGTACCCTCAGATTTCAGATTTTCATATAGTTGTATCTCGGTCAAATATTGCCCTATCCATCCAAATCATACATAAATGGGAAGCTTATTTGTTCAGCTTTCAGGTCATGCATTTAATCTTAATTTCGGAAAATTAACACTTAACACACACGACTGGTTTTGTTGTCCATGGCCACATATTATAAAGCAGATTGGTCCCTTCTTGTTATATTTAATAATAGCTTTAAGACTTATTATGCGGCTACATTTAATGTAACCAAATGCATCGGGGTAATGGGTTTTTAAGTCTCAAGTCTACCAGCCAGAGGACGTTGTTTTGTGAAGCATTTCATTATGTGAATGCATGTTTAATCACCCCAAATTGGAGCAATGTCTTACAAACTGAGCCAAGAAAAAAAGTAACCCACAAACAAAATTGGCCGTGCATCCCTTGATTAACTTTGACAATTTATGGGAGATGAGGAAAGCCGCTTCAATTAGAGACATCTGTCCGGTCTTGCTCATCCCTTCAGTGTTTCAGCAGGCAGTGTCAGCCATTCAAGCCCATATGGTCATTTATAATTCACGAGACTCTACACCCAAAATAAACTGTTATTGGCAAACATTTACATTTCAGAGAACGAGAAAAGGGGGGTGGGGAGATTGGGAAGATGGTTGTATTTACTCCTGCTCGCCTTCAAAACCAATTTCTGCTTTTCTGTGTACGCAGAAATTTTTGCATCTTTTCCAAATGATTCCTCATTAGTATATTTCGTACATTATGGTTGGGAGGGAGGTATGATTTGGCGCAGGCCGCTTGACAGATGCAGGCTGCTTGAGCCCCTTTGCGTGCTCTGTTTGGACTGAGATTGCAGAAAATGCTTTGGCAGCAGGTTTGAATAGGAACGGATGAGTCACAGCATAC
Source organism: Enteromius unitaeniatus (assembly GCA_032359435.1). Lineage (NCBI taxonomy): Eukaryota > Metazoa > Chordata > Actinopteri > Cypriniformes > Cyprinidae > Enteromius > Enteromius unitaeniatus. The sequence continues at coordinate 17,533,144 of JAUMHI010000041.1, read as the reverse complement.
CTAAGGGTATGATCCTAAAGTCGAGGACAATGACATCACAGAGAACACAGCAGAAAGAACAGTGGACGGTTGATAATAGAATGTTAAAAGGGGTCTTTGAAAAAGCAAACAAGACAACAGCTCTGTACTTACTTGAAATCCAAGTATTTTTTGAGGAATTTAATGCTTTTATGAAAAATGAATCTAAGATTTTCAAAAAAAGAAGAAGAAAAAAAAACCTTAGTTAAAGGGGTAATATAATGTAACAGAATATGTTGACATGCTTTATAAAACACATTATTTGTCAAATGCTGTACATTATTAAAGCTCTCTATGCCCTGCTCAAGCATGTAGTTTTCTACAAAGACCTTCTTTCTGACAAGTGCAGTCTGATTGGCCAGTTAACACAGGGCATTGTGATTGGACGAACCCCACAACCATGCACTGGAAATGTAATGCCCCTTACCACAATCATGAGTTCAGCATTCAAAATAAATGTAAAGTTAATAATGTCCTTAGTAGTTTTACTATCAGTTCAAGCCAGAAAGAGCAACAGAGTAGTGTGGCAGACACAGCGCTCATTTATATTTATAGTACACAACCTATGATTGACTGTGATGTGACCCTGTTTTTCTCTCATGCACACACGGCTGCATCAACACTCCTGCATTACTGAAACCACACCTTCTTCCTTTGTGTGAACATTTGAGTGTTTTCATGAGGCGTCTGGCCGTTTAGCCTGCTCTGGATCAGCTTTCTCTGCAGATCTTATGCATGCACAATCAGCTGCATACCACACAAAGAAAAGGAAAAAAGATAATATCATATGACCCCTGTAAGGCATTGTAAACCTGTTTATCATCATAATCTTCTTCATATGCATTCTGGGATTGCCCAATCCACAAATAAGACATGCAGTGTTGCCTTAGTTATTTGCCAATATGAGGTGGGATAGTTAAAAACTTTCTCAGAGAAATTAATGGTCTGTCATCATTTACTCACTTCTGGAAAATGTCATAATAAAAATGTCTTTGTCATTTAAAGGGATAGTTCACCCAAAAACAAAAATTGATGTTTATCTGTTTACTCCCAGGGAATCCAAGATGTAGGGGACCGTTTCTTTAGCAGAACACAAATGTTTAGTGAGTCTCATGTATTATAGACTATACTTGTAGTGCAGAGGAAATTTTCCTTCGTATGAAATGAATTCAGTTCTGTTACTGACTAAAACTCTCAGATGATGCAATTCATGTAGCGAACGCCAACATCACACGATCGTCCCATGAAGAGGCATGAAACCCCTAAAGGATAACCAGCACACTTCGGCTCATTATCCAAACCGTCACTCATTTTAACCAGTTAGTATCAATGCCTTTGTGAATCTGAGGGTAAAATATGCAAGGTAAGGCACCTGCTGAATAATAAATGTCCAGGTTGTTCATCTTCATTAGTCCAAACACAGAGGAGAGCGTGTCTTGCTCTTTTAAGTGCTCTGCATGCATGGATCCGTGTGTCTGGATGAAGACACCTTCTCATTTCTTCTCTCTGAGCTCCTCAAATTCTGACATTTATTCCCTTCACGTAACGCTGCCAGAATTGTCAGGTTCCCTTGAAGTCTTTGCGGGGGAAAAAAAACCCTCCTCTGATGTATTGACCAAAGCTGGAGTATTAGCATTCACATGAGCTGTGTAGTGTATTACGCTCTCGCTTCTGTTTGTTTGTTTGTTTGTTTATCATCATCTATTAGTGCTCTTAACCAAGAAGAAACAACTAATCACATTCATACTTCATTTACGTTAAAATGCTTAGTGGATTTAGACATCATCAATATTTAGAGGTTGCTGTTTTTAATAGATCAGAAAACTCTGTTATGGTTTATTCAGGCATCAACTTTTTGGATGAGAACTGAATTTGATATTGGTATTAAAATTCCACTTTTGATTGCATAAGCACAGCGTTTGTGAGATTTCTAAGGAAATAAACATTAAAAAAGTGGAAATGACCAGCATAAGTCTTCTTTTAATATGTCTAGGAGAAACAAATTGAGATAAAGAGTGTCTATCATTTAGCTAGTTCTATAAATTAATAGGATCAGTTACAAAATGGTGCGAATAACAGATGGAAATTAATTTCTTTAATAAGAATCCTTGAGTATGTGGCAAATAAGATACTTTTTTATTGCCGTTGGTGAAAATTAACCTTCCAAAATGAATCCCTTTCAGATTAGGATGACACTTGTCCTAACACCAAGCTCTCAAAGCTCAAGCATTCGCATAAACACTTCTGCTGCTTTCTAAAACCCTCTCAGGTAGACTGCATGAGCAAAGCGTCTTATCCCAGAGCGGATGGAAATGGATTAAACTGGATTAAAGTGTTTCGCTCTCACGCCACGAGGTGTGTGCGACAGCACTCGGCCCATTTGACACAGGAACCTCTTTTCTGCCGAGCAGGGATTTAATAGGCTGTTTAGGTGTATAATGCACTGGGGCCAGCTGACAACACACTAAGGTTATATATAAGAGCAGCAGTGAGGACACGGGTTTAAGAGCACTGATTAAGAGACTGCTGACATTTTTGGGGTGCGGTACTTTTAAGCACACAAAAGAACCAAGTTATTATTTTTGTGATTCGTTTACTTTAGGATGAGGTGCAAAATAAAAAAATCTATATTTTTAATGTTACCACTGCACCTGAAATCCAAATTTTAGCCCAATTCTGCTTATTGCGCTTTGTTGTTGTTCAGTGATTACATCAGCAGGATCAGGCTGATAACAGATGCTATGCATGGCTTTAGAAAGTACTTGGAATCTATGATGAACTAAAAAAAATGAATGAATGTCATGGCACTGAAGTATCTTATTGACCTTGAAAGCCATTGCAAAAATGGCCCAGTAAAATTAAGTGCAGAATTGGTTTGCAGATGCTTCTTGTATAATTACATTTCTTTATGTCATTAAATCAATTTCATATGACCAATGTAATTTTACTTTTTCCAATTCAAACAGTATATTCTCTTTCTTCCATCTTATCTGCTGTACATTAAAATGTTTCAGAGCCAGATTAACATTTAAATAATGTTAAATATTAAAAAAAGACATTTTTGGTTAAAATGCTGCAGTTTTGCTAGTAATTAACCATAATATATATATATATATATATATATATATATATATATGTATATATATTAGGGGTGTAACGATATCGTCGTATCGTATTGAACCGTTCGGTATGAGGCTTTCGGTTCGGTACGCATACGAACCGAATGATTCAGATAAAAAAAGAAAGAAAGAGAATAAACTGTGTACTACTCTCAACAAGGCAGCGCAAACGACGGGACAGGGAACCCACGTCTGCTCCTCCCACCCTCAAACAGACGAGAACCAGAAACACCAGCATTTCCCTTTGCCAATTCAACCCAACATCCAGCTGTTTAACCAGAGCTGCATCTTTCTGCTCTAACAAACTAAAATAATGTTTGTATTGGCGTTAATGATACTTTAGCCTTAAATGTAACATAAGGGTACGGTCACGAAGTGTCTAACGAGTGGAAAACGCGAGGCGCGTTGCTTCCTCCACCAATTTCAAAGCGCTTCGCACTCTCGCGTCTGTAGCATCTGCTGTTACTTGGCAACCATGAAAGCGCTGTCAGTTACAAAATCATTTCTGCTTTGGATTTTAAACAGCGAGGCTCTGTTGAAAATGAAGAGCTTGCGCGCGCAAAACGTGCTGCATGTGAACGACCCCTAAGCCTTTGGTGACACACACACCATGAAATTAAATTATGGATCTCTCCCCTGTCTCTCCCCTCAAAGAAATTCTCTTTTTTTTATTGTATTTTTGCCGTATCGAAAACATACTGAACCGTGACACTACTGTATCGTATCAAACCGAACCGTGATTTTTGTGAACCGTTACACCCCTAATATATATATACAGGTCCTTCTAAAAAAATTAGCATATTGTGAT
>JAUMHI010000041.1:17509071-17526944 GCA_032359435.1 Enteromius unitaeniatus | reverse complement strand
TATATATTTATATTTATATATATATATATTTTTTTTTTTTTTTTTTTTTTTTATGCGCCTATAATAGATTTTTCATAAATAGTGACAGATTGCTAGACTGTTCTGGGTTGCTCCTTACTGGCCCAAGTCAAAAGAGCAGCTAGATAGGGCTCATGGCTAAATTTTTTTTGTAAAGCAGTCTAAGTCAAAATTTAGAAAAGTAATAGCATACCTATCCTTATTTAACTGCATGACGTGAGGAATCACTGAATCATGTCTGTGGTGCAGAAGTAAGATCCCTACTCATCATCATGTCACCGTAACGCCTCTCATATGCATCTAAACAGGTGATCTTCCAGACATCTGGATAGTTTTTCAGGCTGACTCAGAACTACTGTATCCATGCATCACGGTGCTCGTCTGCAGTCCGGTCATTCTCTCCCAATTAGAGCTTTGTGTCTGGCCCCTCACTGAGGAGAAGAACCCTGCCAAGCGCTTGCTGTTATGACAACTGAGTCAGTGGTGTCTAATTAGCCCCGTCTCTTTCTCTCGCTCTCTTTCCGCATCCCTCCTTTTCCCTCTTTTCTCCTTCCCTCGTGCACGTTCCCTTTCGGGGAGCAGAGGGGTCAGCAGACAGACCAAAGCACCGGCGAGAGACAGCTGAGATGTTTGTGAGGCGAGGCAAAGAGAAGAAGCAAAAAAAGAAGCATGAAGTAAAAAAATATAAGTTGGCGAATTTTGAGCAGATAGAATAAGAAACGCAGCAGGTTCGGGCAGGAAGGAGGGGCTGTCTGAGAGTAAACAACCTTCACAACCCGCTTACAGCTCCAGACACGGACCTGCTTCTCCTCGGAATGAAAAAACGGAAAGACTGAGAGAAATCAGGAGGGATTCTGTGGAGCTGCCTGCCATCAGAGAACATCCGCTTGGAGTCGACATGCCTCAACAGCGCATTTGCATTCTCCATGTGATCAAAGCAGAACGCCACACGGGTTTGTGGAGCTAGTGTCAGACCTTTCCTTTACCCCTCCTCTTTTTCCGTTTCCACCCTCTTCCCATTTTCCAGACACGTCGTCATAATTGCCAAGACATGCAGCTTCACCTTTCAAGGGTGGAAAGACGCAGTGCCCAAGCTAAACGTTAGCAGGTCAAGTGTTTATAGCGAAGACGAGATGAAGATTGGCGGTGCTTGTGTAATTGCATCAATTACATCACTGGTCAACTGTACATCCACTTTGTTGGATGGGAAAATGATCTGATTCTTATTCTCAATTCCCAGAGTGCAGAGCTGAACTTGGGGCACCCAGACTTGAGTTGCTTGGAAACAGGAACTTTTTTGAAAATTGTTCCCCATCACTAAAGATATTTTTAAAGAGATTGTAATTGTTTTCCTTATGCAGGAAGTAATGCTGAGGTTGCAGGTCTTTTCAAAAAGCATAATTCATTGGCTCCGTTGGTAAATCACACTAAATGTGTTGTCTTTTATTGAAGGAGATTGCTGGCATAGTTCTCATACTCATTAGAGACTGGTTTTTGTTTTTGAATTCAAATGTGCCTGATATATTAAAGCAATATACTCAAATTCACATCGTTCTTGACCATGGTGTTTTTGACAGTTTTCTCTATCCAAAAGTAAAGTTTTTGCTTGGGTGAATTCCATTATGTGTACAGTACAGTTGTGTTTCATGGACAGCTCATACATGTATAGCTCCCCTTTAAAGTGTATGTGTAACTTTAGACCGGCTCTTCTGTGAATATTTGACCCCACAGACGATCACACTCGTGTCCGACTGCAACTGCTGGAGGGAGACCCCCACTCTGACTACATCAACGCCAACTACATAGATGTGAGTGTGACACGTTATACATTTATTTTATAATATAATTTACATTTATAATATTTATATAATGTTTTTAATATATCATGTTAATTTGATGTTTATTAACTCATTATTATAATATTTATTAATTAATTTTCATAATATTTTGTTAATTTTCAAATTCATATTCTGATTTATTTTTTAAATTATAGTTCTTTTATTTTTTTTTTGTTGATTTTATCACTTTAATTTATTTTACCTAGTGAATTTATTTAGTTTATCTAGTAAATTAAAAGTTTTTGTTTACATAATATATTTATGTATATACATACACATACAGTATATATTTAGAAAATATGTACACGTATATACATTTATATTACCTATTTTCTTACATTTTATATGATATATAAAAATATTTAATATATAAGCATAACATCTTATAAATATTTGCATGCATATATTTATGTAAAAAATAAACATAGTCTTAATGAGCACAAGTGACTTCTTTTAAAAGACGTTCAAAAATCTTTCCGACTGTACACTTTCGAACTAGATTTCAATATTTTCCTTATTTCTAGCTAAACTAACCATACAACAAGCTTTGCATATACTACAAAGTATATAAGTACACATATAAAGAAGTAATGAACATAGCAGTTTGAACATAGAATTTCCGACTTTTAAAGTCTGTGTATTATATAACCACCTTAAAATGTCAGAACAACTTCACTCTTTGCTGTCAAAGAAGGGCTTAATAGATTAATGTAACATTTATGTGCTACGCTCCTGAGAGCCTTGCTTACAACAAATGAAGGATACAAGGGATTTCTGCACTTAAAGCGCTCTTCTAAATTTCTTCAAATTACTCGAGCAAATGCTCCATGTCCACAGCAAGCGACAGCTCAATTGAAAGTGCTTCCCTGGCTGCTTCAAATCCACTAACTTGATCTAAACACCATAATGACACAGTCGATATGATTGTGATCATTGCAAAATGGGAAGTAAACACATGCGGATATGCTTCAGCGCGAGGCTGCTCGCCCTGCGGCAGCTATAATCAGGCTACCCAATCTCATTCCTGATAATAAAACAATTACCAGCTCCGTCGTACCACAAACCCACTCGTAAACTGCAGCGGACCTTTAAAGCCTGACATGAGCAAGGCTACATTGGTCACCAATTTGTTTCACAGTGGTTAAAATGCTAATGAATCAGAAAGGTGAAATTACAATGTCTCATTGAGTGCTGAATTAGATTCAAGCAAACTTTACTTTAAGCAAGTTCATTGTTGCATGCGGTTTGTGCAGGTATAAAAATTTGTTTCATTTGAATAATTTTAATGCTACTTTCTCATTCTGTTTCCCAGGGCTACCACAGACCAAGGCACTACATAGCCACACAAGGTAATTAACAAAACACATAACAAAGGCATAGCATCAGTAAAACCGAGACAAGTCTTCTGATACCAACACATTCTGCACATCTGTCACTACGTGAAAGCTAAAAAATATTATTAATTCAACCTGGTCTCATAAAAATATGTACCTCTGTGCACTTTTTATGCAGCATTTTTACGTATCTTGCATGTTCTCTTTCTAAAGAGAAATGTCAACTGAGTGATTCTGAGTGACACACAGGTTCAATATGTGTACCCTGTCACATTTTTATTACATTTTTATTACATTTTTATTATAACAAGTGCAAAACTGATATAAAAAACATTTGTTGATTCATTATTGTTATATAATTATATATAACTATATATATAATTATAATTATATAATTGCGAACTCGTAAAAATTAAATTTAAATTAAATTTAATTTAAATGTTAAATTTGTATGAAAAGGAATATATGGTGTCAGAGTTTTTCTGGCTCCAGTGTTCTTTTTTTTTTTTTAGAAACTGCAGTGATATGTACTTATTGGTACATATTGGTACGTTTGTGCCATGAGACTAGGTACAGTAGGATTAATTAGAATATCCAAACTATATGTTGGCTTTTGGTAAAGCTGTGGTAACTTTAAGTAATGACAGCACCAGAGTACAATAGCTTTTTAGGTTTCCAGCATGCATCTGTGTAATTTGCTGACGCACATTTTTGTGCATGAAGCTTTATGGCCTAGCGAATTCATTTTGCACTTCATAGGCTTCTGATTTATAAATGAGGTTGTTGTTTTTTGGTTGTATTTAGTGTAAAATGTTTGTAAATTAAGTTGAATGTCACCCTAATTGAGATCCTATTTGTTTTTATGCAAAGTAAGCATTGCTAAATATCAGCATAGCTATGCTAGAAGTGATTCAATTAGTTTTTAATATTCACACATATTTATGCTTTACAAGAACAGCTCACACAATAAAATGAGCAGTTTAAAGTATTACTTTACCCAAAAAGAACATTTGCTGGAAATGTACTCACCCATAGACCATTCCAGATTAGTTTGTTTCTCATTGGAACAGTATCTCTGATTACTTGTGGAGTATTGTGATGTTTTATCAGCTGTTTAGACTGTCATTCTACATGGACATTCCTGCTGGTCTGCGATGCTCTTTCCCTCAGGGGCTGTCTTTGAATCCATAAGGAAACGTTGCATCTTATTTCTAGTTGTTTTGTGAGTATTGCATGATCTTCTAAATTTGTCCCGCCTCCTCTCCTGTAGGCCCCATGCAGGAAACCGTGAGGGATTTCTGGAGGATGATTTGGCAAGAGAATTCTGCCAGTATCGTCATGGTTACCAACCTGGTGGAAGTGGGCAGGGTAGGGTTCTTGTAATTATCTCTTTCCTTAATAGATATCACAGGATTAAGAATGTTATTTACGAAGCGCTCCTCCAATTGTTCCACATTTAATTACGGTCTCGCGGTTAAACGGAGTGTCTGTGTATATATAAATCTCTGAGGTGGGTGCTTCTGCAATGGTTTTGGAAGTAACATCTAGCAAGAAATTATTGCAAACACGCAATGTGTCTCTGTGTCTCAAGGCATAGAGCACAGCAAGCAAAATTAAGGTTGTGGGTTACATTCTCGTGCACATCTTGAATCCCCCTAAAGCATAAATGTTCGTTGTTGGCATCGATGGTTCCTTGAAGAACCTTTAATATCTATAATACTTTAAGAATAATTTAATATTTAATATCTTAAATAAAAGGTTCTTTCTAATAGAAAAAAGGTTCAAGGGAAACTTCAAGTGAACATTTTGGAGGACATCCTAGAATTGAGCACAATTAGGTGCACAAGTCCTTCACAATATCCCCAACGAGAGCCGTTTGATGTCACGTTGAGTGTAATTGAGCGGTGTTCAATGATTGGCTCCAGTGAACTCGGACCACAGGGGTCGTTCATACAGAGATAACATCCTGTCTGACAGGTGGCCAATTACACCTCTCTGTTTTCAAAATGTCATCAGGGACTTGTTTAATAATACTGTTTCTGCAAATGCCAATTTGACTTAGACCTTGCTGTAAAATAGAGTAATACCCAGACAAATTAAGATGCAGGTGTTGTGTAATAATGTGTGCGTGTGGATTCCTATGTGTCCATAAAGGTGAAATGTGTCCGGTATTGGCCTGATGAGACCGAGGTGTACGGAGACATCAAAGTGACGCTGATTGAAACTGAGCCTCTTGCAGAATATGTGATCAGGACTTTTACTGTTCAGAAGGTAAAAACATATGCTCCATCCACACTCATGAAATATTTCAAGTTTCTCAGTGGTTTTTTCTTTTATTGCCCAGGTTTACTCGGTTTACTCATATTAGTTTACATACAAATGGTTCTAAAATTTTATTTTAAAATGGCCTCAAGTCGCTGTGGTGTATTTGTAACGATAGCCAAAAATACATTGTATGGGTCAAAATTATAGATTTTTCTTTTTTTTGCCAAAAATCATTAGGATATTAGGAAAAAATTATTTTCCATGAAGGTATTTTGTAACTTTTTATATTGTAAATACACTGCTCAAAAAACTAAAGGGAACACTTAAACAACACAATGTAACTCCAAGCCAATCACACAAACTGCCCACTTAGGAAGAAACACTGACTGACAATCAGTTTCACATGCTGTTGTGCAAAAGGAATAGACAACAGGTGGAAATGATAGGCAATTAGCAAGACACCCCCAATAAAGGAGTGTAAGGCTGTAAGGGGGCAACAACCAAGGAGGAACAGGAAGAGCACTACCAGAGCCCTGCAAAATTACCTCTAGCAGGCCACAAGTGTGCATGTGTCTGCTCAAACAGTCAGAAATAGACTCCATGAGGGTGGTATGAGGGCCTGACGTCCACAGGTGGAGGTTGTGCTTACAGCCCAACACAGGAACAAGATTCGCCACTGGAGCCCTGTGCTCTTTACAGATAAAAGCAGTGTACATTAAAACACAATTTTTGATTTGTAATATTAATTGATAAGAACAACTTTAAAGGTGATTTTCTCAGTATTTAGATTTTTTTTGCACCATTAGTTTGCAGATTTTGAAATGGATATATCTTGGCTGAATATTGACCTCACAAACATATATCAATGGAAAGCTTATTTATTGAGCTTTAAGATTATGTATACAGTAAATTTAGATTTTGTGATTCAAGGTCCTATGGTAATGTACCTATATTTATTTAATATTATATACATTAGTATTTTATAGAAAATACTTATTAGTATTATTAATATTTATAGAAAAGGAGAAATAGAATGTGTGTGTGTGTGTGTGTGTGTATACGAAATAATAAAACAGTTTTAAAAATGCTTACATTTAAAAACAAAAAACTTTTCAGCACACCTCTTCATCTCATGTTCATCCATACCATATGAACCATCAGCTTGTGTTTAAGCCCACAATGCATCTCTCACTCAATCAGTTTTATTGTTCATATCATACAGGAACAGCTTGACGTCAGAGCTGCATAAATGAAAAAAACATAACTGCAATGTTCTAACAAACGAACTTTACAAGATCTTAACATAAGCCAACAAACAATATTTTGCAATGAAAGCAAATTGCAGGGAAAGCTCTTAAGAGTGGGTAGAGTTTAGTTGTTGAGTGTTGTAATCCAAACAGAACAGATGTAGGGAAGCTTTGATAGTGGGAGAAATTAGTGTTTTGGAGTCGTTTTTGAGGGGGAGAGTGCAGTCTGGAACAGCATGTCATCAGCAACTTTCTTAAATCACTCAATCCATCTGACTCATGAGGCTGCTGCCTTTCAAACGCTTCCTCAACTTTGAAAGAGAGTTGTTAGGGTACATCCTCCTCTCGGCGCATAGTTGAGTTCATAATGAGTGGGAGCAGAAAATGACTAGAGATGTTTTCTGGTTCCTCTTAGACAGCAATGAGATCAAATGGATATATCAAACAGGGACTTCTGCTTAAGTCTTCTGATTCTCAGATGATTCTCCAGAGAAAAGACCCTAAAAATCTTGTCTTGAAAACATGTCAGGGGCACATGTCTTAAGTGTTATTAAGTAATCTATATATCCTTCCTTCCATCCATCCATTCATCCATCTATCTATCCTTCTATCTATCTAATCTGTCTGTCTGTCTATCTATCTATTTACATGTTCCTCTTGGAAGGATCTGACTCATGTATTATTCTGTATTTTAAGAGTTTTGTGGTCAAATGGTTAAATTAAAGTCATTCAAGAAGATTACATTTAAAGGTGATATTAATATTCACCTAATATGGATTAGCTAGCTCCTTTTTAAGACCATTTATGAGTGGCCTTATGTGTGTCTAGTTATGGATTTCATTCCCAAGTGTTGGATATCAGAGTCTTCTGTTTTTTTTTTTTCAGCTTTTGTTAGCTCTCGTCATCTTTTGCAGCTCAGTTACACACACACACACACACACACACTGCATTAAACAGCTACACGGGTCCTCGCTTGGTGGTATCAGCACCTCCAGGCACGGATTACGCCACTCTCAATCCCAAATTATAATTAAAAGCTTATCAGAGCGTTAAGTGCTAGTAAGGAAGTAATGGGAAAATGTTTCTACTGTAACACAACACGGTGTGAGAAAAGCCTCAGCGTTTATACAGATCTAGGCACTTGTGTAGTGCTACAAACACTGACCATGAGGCCCTGACTGACATTTCATCCAATTTTCTGCTGTAATTTAAGGGCAAATCAGAAATTTTACAGTTGTAAAAGTTTTCACCCACTGGCTCTTATTGCTTGCTTTTTTCTTTTGGAGTATCAGTGAGTGTTTGAACCTTCTGTAATAGTTGCATATGAGTCCCTCAGTTGTTCTCAGTGTGAAAAGATGGATCTCAAAATCGGAAAGTCATTGTTGGGTTCGAATACATAAAAATGCTGGGTTTTGCTGAATTTGTGGGACCTATAGGATTTTTCTGAAGACCAGAAGGTTTAACAGTTTAACTGTTCAGGACAAACAAGGAACTTAATAACAACTATCACAAAAAATAAAAAGCACAGCTGTGGTCCTTGAGGTAACTATACCGTATTAAAAAAAATAAAGGGGATGTAAACTTTTGAACGTGGTCATTTTGTTTAGTTTGTGAGCATGCTTTTTGTATGACCCCTTTTATTTTGGTAAAATAATTACAATTTTGCAGATTCTGAAAGGGGGGTGTAAACTTTTGACCTCAATGTTACAGTGGTGCCTTGACATATCACATTATAACAAAATTATTTGGGATCTCAACAATAGAGAGCCTACTGCTGGATCAGTAGTTCAGCAGTTCTTTTCTTTTCTTTCATCAGTTTTTCCACTACATACACTGTATACACTGCCAGAAAATACCACATGGTGTTGATTGTTATTGACATGCAGTTATTGGGTCTGGTAATCCTAGTCATCTTCTGTCATAATCACCTACCTGTTACCCTCAGATGATGACACCTGTTGATATTAGGCTCACCACATGCTTCTGTTTGCAGAAGGGTCACCATGAGATTCGGGAAATCCGGCAGTTCCATTTCACCAGCTGGCCCGATCACGGCGTTCCCTGCTACGCCACAGGCCTGCTGGGTTTCATCCGCCAGGTCAAGTTCCTCAATCCACCAGATGCAGGACCCATCGTGGTACATTGCAGGTGTGCTCTTATCTAAACTTCTCTTGCATCTCAACCTATGGTCCCTTTCTCACTCTTCTTACATACATTTATTTTAAGTCAAAGGTTCGGGTTTAAAGTTGGACTGACGGTGCGATTAGGAATCTGCAATGAAAGGTCAACAGATTATTTAAATAATACATACTCTCTGAGGACTCTCAGTGGCAACTATGAATATACTGAAATATATCTAAATGCTGGTGTAGTTTGTGTAATTTGTTAATATGGATGTCACTAGATAAAATAAATAATAATTAATTTGAGTTTTTTTACTGGCTAAAAAGCCTATGCATTATTCTTGTTATATTATTATGAAAAATTAATGAAAGCTTTAAAATATTATAATCAAAAGCATAAAATAAAATTACAAAAACCCAGAATTAAAATGAAAACTGAAAATATAAATTTAGAAAATATATAAAAACAAAAGCTCATAAAAAATGATTAATAACAATATATGCCAAGTGTTTAGAATATATTTGACTCTGTATGTGATCTGTAGATGATACTTTTACGTGTCGAGCTTCCATGATTTTATATTCTGCCATACAAACATAGCCCTTCAGAAGGTCTTGTTCCATCATTTACTGATAAACAAGAGCTATTTTATTTCCTTACATCTTTAGAACCAATTAAAACCATTTTAATGTGAAATTAGGTGACTGCATTTATTGTGTTCAATGTGTTTAACATTTATTTTATCTCAAACATTTGTCACTCCAGATGATCCCTTGCTGGCAGCATAACTAACTTCTCATATAACAGTAAAAGAATAGAGAAGATGATTTTCACACATCCATGAGCGCACATTCTCACCCTAACGTAGGACGCTTCGGCACATGGATAGACATTCACCCATGAATCTGTCCACAACATGCCCACGTGCTCACAGATGGATGCACAGATAGACAGACTCGCTTTCACAATTGTGGGGAGTAATTGGGGGGCCGTGTGGGAAGAAGGTCTGAGAATGAAAGGTGACAGCAGGAGACTGTGAAGTGGCAGTGTAAATTTGCAGTCGGCCCTGCAATCTCAGAGACGAAGCAGATGTGACAAAGAAACTTTCAGAGCGGATTAGCCCAAGCGTCAGGGGCTCCTGGTGCAGAGATTAAGATTTTGATTCAAGCAATAGTTTTTCAGAACATTCCAAATATTCTTTTTTACTTCCATGAAACAGAAAATTAGTTTTAGCTCAATGCCCTGGCTGCTTTGACGTCAGTAATAGGATATTTGAGACCCAATAGTGTCACTGTCATCAAACCTGGCACAACACAGACACATGTACCATTTAGCAGTACTGTACAGCAAAATGCATATGAAATTTGAGATCTGTGGTGGAAGGGAAGATATCCAGTAAATTCTGTTGCATTTTGGACTGGATTCATTTATGAAAGTGTATTGTCATTTTCTGAGAAATGAGAACAATGTTGTGTATGTTAATGCCGTAAACCCTGTTAAAATTTTATTTTTACTTTCTTTTTTAATTGAACAGTTTACTAAACCTTTAAACAAATGTAAAATGTAATGTAAATCAATGAGATCCTTATATCAGCATAGCAATATACTTACAACAAAGGCATTCGCTGTATTTTTCTGTTGTTTTATGATCAAAGCTCTGGAGTTGGGAAACTAAAAAAATGAAAATTCAGTGCACATTAATGGGTGTTGCTTTAGTCCTGTGAATGTTCTTCTAGAAATTTTACTAACAATATAAAATGTATAATAAGCTTTAGTGATAAAAACTTGTGGTAATTTTGGGATGATGATAATAGTGAATGAATGATTGAGGATGTGAGGTGTAAAGGACATCCTATGTGTCTCTCCCTCTCCCCCCCCGGCTTTCTTTTTGTCAGTTGTTTACCACTCACTCCATTAATCACTGTGAGTGACAGCCAATCTTTGACACCGTGGAGCTGGACACTCTGTATTTGTGTGTGAGCGTCGATTTTAGACTGACTGATGGCACGTCTTCTGTCCAAATGCTTTCTCTCTCACACACACATACACTTGGTGCCTTGTTTTCGTAACACCTAACACTTGGATCTCAGCAGAAATCTCAATCTTATGAATGTGTTATGTGGGGAGGGGGTCAGGTTTTGGACATGTTGTGAGGACAGAGTGTCCCCAGAAACATAGTAAAAGCTTAAAATGTAGAGTGTGAGGACCTGGCAAAATGTAATCCCTTAAATATACAGGAAATATATATATATATATATAATATTATATAAGATGTATTTGTATTTACTGATAAATTAATATATAAAAGAAGTCCTCCATGCTTACTAATCTGTATTTATTTGATCAGAAATATAGTAAAAATGGCATGCCAGATAAAATTTTAAGTGCCACATGATCCTTCAGAAATCTTTCTATTATGATGTTTTGCAGCAAAAACAAACAAACTAAAATATTATTGTTAGCAGTGTTAAAAATGCAAATTGAAAATTGCCCTTTATTTTGAACAGACAGTTTAAATGAACAATTTCTGAAAAATCATTTTGTAACATAATTAATGCCACTTTAATTGCAGTCTTACAGCAGAAATGGAACTGTTAGAAGGTTATAACGAGGGCAAAAGTTACCTGACGCTAACCTGTATTTCTGTATTTTCCGCAGTGCTGGTGCTGGAAGAACAGGCTGTTTCATTGCAGTGGACATTATGTTGGACATGGCAGAGAGTGAAGGTGTGGTGGACATCTTCAACTGCATCAGAGAGCTGCGCTCACAGAGAGTCAACATGGTCCAGACAGAGGTGAGCACGATCACAGGAGTGTGTCAGTCACGCATTATAAACTAATTCATTCACATATTAAATAATTAATCCTTTCACATACGATTCACACACGCAGTCGCTTAACCGTTCACCATTTTACTTCTCAGTCACATACTCACTCACACTCACATAGCCTTTTGCTAGGCTCTCTAGTCTGTGAAGATGATATTGAAGCCATCTATTTTCAGCTTAAAACTTAGATAACCTTTCTCTTCCCTACATTAATCTTCACACTGTAACATCAAAACAGCCAGAATATGAAATTGCTTTGGCTCTGACAGGCAGATTCCCTACCCAGAAATTACTGGATGTTGAAATACAAAGTCATGCCCCCTAGTGGTGAATAAAAATTAGTATTGCACAATACAGCCTTAGATTTTTTATTTTTGATGCAATAGTAATACAGTATAAATATAAAAAAACAAACTGGTTTTATATTTCTTTAAAAAAGCATTTTACATGAACATCTGAATTAATTATTTTATATTGCAATGATGATTTGTTTGTATTATTTGTAATAATAAATTATTGTCATTGATGTTTAAATAATAAATATTATTTATGCTCACTACTCAACACACTGTATCAAGTCAGCATGGCATTTTATTCGATCCATTTTAATGTTACATGTTTTTTGGATGTATGCTTTTAAACAGCATGCTTTTAAGAGACTAACACTAAACACAGTGGTGGTGATAATGGCTTCTGGGAGGCAATTTGTGTCAGCCTGCAGCTCCATTCAGAGCTAATCCTCCACAGACACAACACACAGCAATTAATCTTTTAAAAGGCTTTTTCCTCGTCTTTTGTCCTCAGCCCTCCGCAGAAGTGCTCACCAGGTTATGGAGTAATAGGTACGAGAGGTCAACCCAGCTTGACTTTAGCTTAGCGTGGATCAAAGACCCACATTAGCATTCAAACCTTTAAGCCGGAGGCATTGTTGAGTTAAAATATGGATAATTCCAGCCCATATTTGGGGCCGGGGTTTAAGAAAGAGTTTAATATTAGCTGCAGGATGGGGACATCGCTTTGAGTGCCCCCTTGATCTAATTTTTAAGGCCACAGTTGGAACGGTTTAGGCGGACGCTGCTGTCACCGCAGGATTTCAGCATCAGAAGCTGCAGCACTGTAATCCCTGTAAAACATCCCTGAGGCTGGAGTCTTTTCACCATCAGCAAAATTGCGCTTTATGCATCAACGTTCATGCAGCGCTCTCATGCTAACATTTGCGTGGAGTATCGACTCGTATTTCCGTGATGATGCGGTGTACGATAGCTCTCAGCTTGAGCTTGGGTTTTTTAAACGTTAGGGTTTAATTACTTTAGAGCTGTTATTATTGTTTTTATTATTAAAAAATTGGCGCTAAAAGGCCGAAGGGAGGTTTTCCCCTCATGTGGCCTACAAGAATCAGCAAGATAATTAAAAGCGTCTAATAGGGTTGAATTGTAAATCTGAGATTGCATTACATTCAAATATTAAACTGATTAAATCAAATGTTTTTTTACACTTTCAGACTACCATTCAGATGGTTTTCTGTGCACACAAAGTCTGCATTTATTTGATACATACTAATCATTTAAAACATGGTAGTTTTATATACGCTCTTACCATGAGGTTAGAATGTCTTACCATGAGTGTAGCACAGTATTTTCTGCAAGTGTTGATATGTATGTCTCTCTCTGCAGGAGCAGTACGTGTTTGTGCATGATGCCATTCTGGAAGCATGTTTGTGTGGGAACACGGCTATCCCAGTGTGTGAATTCAGAGCCATCTACTACAACATCAGCAGACTGGACCCTCAGACCAACTCAAGCCAGATCAAAGATGAGTTTCAGGTGAGCCGTCTAAGCAAATGGATCCATTTCCACCAAAATAATGTCATAGTGTAGAGCATTTCTAAAATGTAAACTTACCATCAGTGCAATGGGAAAATTGCTCTTTCATAACCCAAATATAGTCGTTGATGAGACATGTTCATAATGACGTTTCTTTTCAGACTTCTCAGTATATCATCCTCCACTTGCCCTCCATTCAGTCTCGTTACAGTCTAGAAAGAGCAAATGATATACTAAAGAGATCGTATTTGAGATTGATCTTTCCTCTGAGTCTTAAAAACAGTAGGAACATGCTTTTTTTTTTTTTTTAACTTCACGCTTCGTGTTCCTGTAGCTCTTTAAACTATAATCAGCACACTACACGAGCAGCCCATGTGGAGGCCTAATTTACCGAATTCTCCAAGGTTTTTGCTGTTGATTGCTTGTGCTGCATTATGGCTGAAGGCCTTGCAGCTATTTCTAACAACTCTATCAAGCTCTCTGGTGTGATTTCATCATGATTAGTCCTAAATTTGACGTTCTTTTGAATAAGTCAATCGGCCAAACCTTACCACATTTAGATAAGTCAGGTGAGTAAAGACACGGTGACGCAAGCGTCAAGAGACAAAACATTTCTTTACGAGCCATCGGCGAGCTGCTGAAGCCCCATAAAGCTCGGAGCTGAGCTATTTCTTTTCATGATGCCTTTATGTTTTGTATTCCCTGTGAAATGAGCGCGCCGCTACCGTCTGTGGGAGAAGCAAAGCTTCAGATCTGTGAGGTGTCTCATAAAATATGATGAATATGTTTCTATCTTTCTTTCCTCCCAGATCATTCGTTTTCTATCTAGCGCTGCATCTTTCTCACTTGTAAGCCATTTTTCACTGTCTGTCTCTTTCTTTCTCCCTCGATGTTCTTGAGTCTGTCTTATACATAAGTAATGACTGACCTTCGGTTTACTAAAATATTTGCATTGCTTGTGGTTGGACCACCAGTGCGAGCGGAATTGGTTTTTATAAATGCACCATTTTTTACCCTCAAGTAAGACTAAGAGCGACCTAATGTTTTTCTGTTTTAAAGGTGTATGTTACAGACCTTTATGTCTTCCTTTTCAGACTCTGAATATAGTGACTCCGCGTGTCCGTCCAGAGGACTGCAGTGTAGGTCTGCTCCCGCGTAACCACGATAAGAACCGCAGCATGGACGTCCTCGCGGTGGACCGCTGCCTGCCTTTCCTCATTTCTGTTGATGGCGAGTCGAGCAATTACATCAATGCAGCACTGATGGATGTAAGTTTGATCACTTTTGTTAGAAGTCACCTCTCAACCCTAGATGTACAGTACGGTCAAGTACTAATAAACAGCCAATATATGTTAATAATAGGCATGCTGATAAGCAACTAGTTAATAGTGAAAAATGGTCCCTATACTAAAGTGATACCAACAATCTAATATATATATATATATATATATATATAATAAAAATATATCTTGAACTGTAATGGGGTCATATTTAATTTCTTTTCAACTTAATACTCAGACATAATTTGTAATCTCATGATTTTCATGATAATCATTTAGATTTAGATATACATTCATTTTTACAGCATTTTTTACATTTAGCTTGATTTTAAGTGTAACGCTTCATTTTGATAGTCTACTTTAGACATTCTACTAACTTTGTTACTACATGCCAACTACATGTCAACGTATTGTCATTCATTTGCAACTACATGTCTGCTAACTCTCAGATTAGGTTTAGGGTTAGTAGAATAAGTTGATACCTGCAAGGTTTCTAATAGTCAGTTTGTAGCATATTGTGGACCCATCAAAATAAAGTGTTTGAAGAAATTAATTAGACAGTCTACTAACACTCGAATGACTGCTAGTTGGCATGTAGTTGCACCTAAGTTACTTAGGTTGAGTAGAATGTCTAAAGTGAACATGGGGGGGGGTACTGAGTAAAGCTACTCTTTTGAAAAGATGCACACTATAAGTTATAAACTACTGAAGTTACTTATGAGGTACAAAACATGATTTTGAGCAAATCAACTCAGAATGGTAACATGAAATTGTGACATCAAAACATGCATTATATACTACTAAACAATATTTGGCAATAAATTACATACATTTTTTGACTTTTCAATACTTGCTATATTTTTTACAGTAAAATCTCAAGCATTGTATATCACAGAGCTTTCTATAGTACAGTCTGATAAATTCCAGATAAGCAGAGCAGAGCGCCCAGGAGATCACACAGTAACAATCTCATATAAACAAGCCAATTTAACAGGGTACAAGATTAGATCACATCGCCATAATCTCCAC
The DNA here is from genome assembly GCA_032359435.1 of Enteromius unitaeniatus. Classification (NCBI taxonomy): domain Eukaryota; kingdom Metazoa; phylum Chordata; class Actinopteri; order Cypriniformes; family Cyprinidae; genus Enteromius; species Enteromius unitaeniatus. The sequence continues at coordinate 17,511,159 of JAUMHI010000041.1, read as the reverse complement.
ACATAGATCATAATCACACTCGTACTATAAACCAACATCTTCACTCAGCATCCAAAAAGGATAATCAAGACAGAAGACACGCACCTCAGATAAAGAACAACAAGATGAAAAGAAGATAAGCAGCAAATGAAATGAAGGGGCGACCCATGCTAGCAGAGTGTGTGTGTTTGTCTCAAACCAAGCCTGGGCGGTCCATGTCAATGAATCCCTTGGCAAGGTTATCACTCAGTCTCTGTGTCTTTCCTGTCCCTCTGCAGGTCTCCATTTAGTTTAGGTCATTACACATGTAAGGCACGTTGGGATGTGTTGGGTTCAGGCACATCTTCAGCGCTGGAAGGAAGAGTTAACTTGTTCTCTTATTGATTGTCCTAGAGCCACAAACAGCCGGCGGCTTTCATTGTAACACAGCACCCTCTGCCCAACACTGTGGCTGACTTCTGGAGGCTAGTGTTCGACTACAACTGCTCCACTATTGTGATGCTGAATGAAATGGATGCTGCACAGGTATGTCAAGTACTTGACCCTCACCACCATTTGTTATCTGTTGCTATTGAATGTTGGAAGATGGGATTTATTTTCCACACTGTGTTTTATTGATTTTTGTGGATGAGGCTCGATCCAAAAAGCCTACATTAAGTCTTTATGCACACATTAATATAATAAATTATGTTTTGTATATATGCTACAATAAAAAAAAAAGAATTGTCATTACGTCATTTGTTTATCATTATTCTGAAAAAAAAGGATTCTATTATATTTATTATATTATTATATTGTAATATTAAGCATCACAACAGTTTTTAACATTGATAATAATAAGAAATGTTTCTTGGGCAAAACAGCATAGAGTATTAGAATGATTTCTGAAGAATCATGTGATGTTCAATACTGGAGTAATGATGCTGAAAATTCAGCTTTGCCAATAATAACAAATGGCTTACAACAGACATTTTAACGTTTAGTTTTTGAACGCTCAAAAGGAACCAAAATTAGTGTTACCGTATTTTTTAATATGACTACAACCTTTTTCCGGGAATGTCAGAAGAGTTATAAATGAGGTGATTCATTTGATTGTATTTTTTTCTGAAAGTTACAGTATATTTTCATAGTATAGCAAACTCTTTTATCTCAGAAGATCAAGGGAAATTTAATTTATCATGATGTGACTCATTTAAGTTTGAGTGAGTAAGTGAAACAAATCATTGGAACAGATTTCTTTGGCATACTGCAATTTGAGTTGAGATTTGTAGAGTTTAGAGTTATTGAGTTGTTTCCATTTTCACTTGCACTCTTTTGACTTCACCTTCATGAACTCTAAGTACATTATTGAGTCACGTTGTCTGAATGTGGACTTCTGTTCAGTGCGCTTATTTGCTGTAATTCTCTCCCCCGCTACAGCTCTGCATGCAGTACTGGCCAGAGAAAGGCTCCTGCTGCTACGGCCCCATTCAGGTTGAGTTCATCTCCGCTGACATTGACGAGGACATTATCAATCGCATTTTTAGGATCTGCAACATGGCACGGGTAAGTGGGGTCAGTGGACAGGGAAGGGACTGCTATTTAGTGGCTCTTAGGGACTCAGTTGAGTGAGCTGAGGCAGAAATGTGTTCACAAATATGATTTGTGTTCTAACTCCAACGTTTGATCTTTTGTTGATCTGCAGACTGCAACCAGGATTGCCAGAGCTTTATTTTTTCAACTAGGCTGCAAATTTATATATGCACTACTGGTCAAAGGTTTTTAAAAGTTTTTTGTTATGTTGTACATTCTCAGAGGCTGCATTTATTTTATTTATTTGAACATTAATATTGTAAAAGATTATTACAATTTAAAAATAGTTTTTTATTAGAATTTGTCTTCAGTGTCACATGATCCTTTAGATCAGGGTTCCTCAAATCTCACCCTGGAGGTCCGATGCACTGCAGAGTTTGGATCTAACCCTAATCAAACACATCTGAGCATGCTAATCAGTGTCTTAAGGATCATTAGACACAGGTAGGTGAGTTTTGTCAAGGTTGGAGCTAAACTCTGCAGTACATGAGACCTCCAGGGTAAGATATGAGGAACCCGGCTTTAGATATTTGATGT
>JAUMHI010000041.1:17472918-17488612 GCA_032359435.1 Enteromius unitaeniatus | reverse complement strand
ATACAGATTTGTGATTGAGTAAATAATAACATAAATGTCATTTTTGGGTGCACTATCCCTTTAATAACACCCAGCAGTACTGTCCCTTTAAATTCTGCACGCATCCATTTCTCTCTAAACTGGTTACTTTCACTTTAGACATAACTAGCTGTGTTTCTATGTAAACCTTGGGTGCTTTGATAGTATTAGACGTGAAATCCATCAGACGTGAAAGACAACTTACAAGATGAGTAATCAGGTGCTGTTTCAAAGCACGTGAATTAAATGTTTAACTGTTTTTTTTCATAGCAACATATATGTCGCACTGGACAGCCCTGTTATGTCAGAAACTGCTAGAAGGCACATAAATAATTATATATTGTTAAAAAAAATTGGTATGGCAGGTAAACCGGGTCAAAAATAGACAGTTTTCTAAAAAATGCTTGGTCAGGCTGGGGGAGGTCAGACTCCTCTCACATTCTCTGAACTGGCTCCTGGTCGAGCTCTGCATCGCTTGTGTACCGACAGGCTGACAGGCCTGATCAAACACTCCAGGTCCTGCTTCTCTTTGAAACAGTGTGGCTGAGCTAATACTGAGCTGAGAAGTCAGATCTGACAGGACCCGTGTCAGCGAGAGCCCATTAAAGATAAATGAGAAATGCTGATGGCATAGCTCGACTGACAGGTCCAAGATCAGCCTGTGCTTTCTCTGATCCTCCTGAAAACGCTCACAAAGGCTGGAATCTTTAGTCACGCACATCACCTGGGTTTAATTGTACCAGCGAAAGCACAAATCTATCAAATTGAATTATTACACTTAGCTTTTGAGGCTCTTTAACAAAGGCACTTTGCTTTACTGAGCTCTATAGATATCGGCTAGAGGAATTTTAATATAATGTGCTTTGGATAAAGAGGAAGGACCTAAAAAAAGAGCATAACTAACGTAATAAAATGCAACTGAGGCCAGAACCTGGTTTTTAAAAAAGTTGTTTACATTTTTACCCCAGTATGTCTGAATGAATTCTGTTTGTTCTGGATTTTTTAAAAAGCGTTAGATAAGTTTCTTCTTCTTTTTTTTATTTTTAATCTAAAGGAAATTATAATTAAATTCACACACCTGATATCTAAAGATTATACATACACATACAGTGTGTATATACTTTCATGTGTCCACAAAGAGAGATTTAGAACAGAAATCAGGTCCAGACAACAAACCTCAACAATACATTCGTTTATACAGAATGATTATAAGTGTCAGACTAGCTTAATAGAATCACTTACTGACCTTGTCTGGGTAAAGATGTATCCAGTCTTTCAACTTCAATGCCATGGATGATATGTGCAAAGAGTCCAGAAAGAGACCATTGCTAGGAATCAAACAAAATAAAAGCTGAATAAAAAGACTGAGAGCTGAATCAAAACAGTTTTGAAGCAAGTTACTTGTTTACCAAGAAAACAAAAACATATTTATGCCTCTGTACTCTTAGGCACTTATTTTTTTACTAGCAAGCGCATCATTGCAACCACAATTTATTTATTTTTAATTAAGTACAATAAAACGCATCCGAAAATTCATCCAAACTGATTATCCGTGATTTTCAAAATCCTTTTCTAAATGTTTATAGAGCTTTACTTATGTTGAACTTGAAGCATATCTTTCACTACCTCAGCAGTCTTATTTCAGTCAGGGTTTGAGAATGTAGCAGCGTCTTCCCAGAATGTGCCAAAAATGTCTTACTCTGTTCCACTCCAAAGCAAGACAACTGGCTTTCCCTGGATTAAGAACTTGTATTTTGCTGTCTTCTGTCTCTCTCTTTTGCCACAAGCTGCTTCTACAGCAAACTGGTACTGACAGCACCTAAATGAGGCAGGAACTGCGGCCTAGAGGATCTGCTCAAAGAGGCTGATTTATCTCTATAAAAATAAAAAACAAGGGATCCTAGCATTCAGAAACAAGCAGGGGTGCATGCATCTTTCAGTATTTACAGTTTTTCACTGTCTCTTTCTTGCTTTCTTTCATTCACAGCAAGCAACTTTGTATTTGACATTTTGTGTTTACGTTTTTATTTTACTATTATTATTTACTGCACAATTTTGAGTGGAAACACATTTGAAGATGTACAAAACGTTGAAAAAATATTTGCATATGTAATAGTGATTTGACTAATTCATCAGCATATTCATTTGATTCAAATCATCCTGATTTCTAAATACAGAGCTTACATGATTTTATTTTCTACCAGTAGCCTTTATCTTTACCAGAAATATAACCTTTTTAAGCCATTTCACGTTCCCAATGGACTATCAGGGATCATCTGTGCAGTTTTGTTCTTGCCAATTCAGCATCTTAGGACAGAGACTCTCAGTTACCTCCTGAAAACCAAATGTCTTCCAGAGCATTTTCCCACCTATTTCAGAGCAACAACAGCAGACTTGACAGAGAGTCAAAGGGACGACGAGATCTGAGAAATGTCACTGTTTCTCTATAACTGCAATTCAATGTTAAACATAAAGAAAGAAAAAAAGTTGTGTGTTAATTGAAAGACCTTTTCCATTAAGAAATAGGCTAATTTTTTAGGCTAATTAGGCCATTTTTTTCCTGAATAAAATCAGTCCAAGCAGGAGGTCAAGGTTTGGCTGGTTAGATTGGTCCAGCATTCACTAACTTATGTTTGCAAAATACATAATTCTTAAATGAAAGGTGATATGAAAAAGCTGTGGATTTTCTACTAAATACATTCTTTGCCATAAATGGAGATTAATTAAATAAATATGCAAACACTCATGTATTTTGGTTGTCTGCTTCAAAGTGTGTTCACATACTGTATTGTGATCAGTTACATGACATTCAACAAATATGAGCTATTGAGATGAATAGCAATGCTAATGGATTGTTTTCTCAAGGTGATACAGACTTCCAGTTGTTTCTTTAACTGAGTTGCTGCATTTAGTAAGTGTTCTGCAAGTCGCTTCAATAAAAGCATCTCCTCGCGTATCGTGCTGATTTGCATGCTTATGTTACACTGTCACATGCACATTAGATTAGAACAATTCATGTCACAGCCATTGATACTCACTCTCAAGAAACACCACTTTAAAGGCACAGAACACAGTTAGAGGTAAATGCTTGTATATTGCACTCTAGGCTAAAACATTAGCTAACATTGCCCTGGCACTAAGTGAAATTCAGAACCCATGCAAAACATCGCCCAGTGGACATTAACTTAAGTAATGCAACGTTAGCTGTGAAAAAGTTCTGAATTGCTCTTCAAGTACACAATCTTAACAGAAAAAAAAATAATAATAATAATGTAGGCCTAGGCTAATGAAGCGCAAATAGCTTGGCTGTTGCCATGTGCAGCAAGGTGCTTTCCCATGGAGGAAATTGAAAATTGATTTTGTGGAGAATGACTGCAAATGAACTGCGAGGGGATAGGAGAGCACAATTTCCTCTCTCTGCAATAAAGCCGCGACGGCTTGGGCTTTATTTCATTTTTAAACCACAAATCGTGTTAAACCTCAATGCCTTTTTAATACTGTGATATCAGCATTTGTTTTACAAACAAAGAGAAATTTGTAGTATCCAATCCATGCTTAATTTCTCACTTTATTTTGATTTTTTTTCGCACTACAGCTTTACCTGAGCAGAACGTCTTATTGCCTCCAAATGATCAGAAGCCTCTAGAAAAGCAATTTGTCTGAAAATAACGTACTGTATGTAGAAGCGCAGCCAATCTGCTGATAGGAAGGATGTATTTTGCTGCCTGGAAAAATTTGTTTTTTTTTTTGGACATGGTAACATTAGGCATTTCTAACAATGTAAATATAATATAGTTCTTATTGTATTGTTGCATTATAGTACTATGTGTGTATAGAGAATGGCAGAAGAATCTCATAACGTCATGCAAAGTAATGGTGAGCATTATTGGTGACACTTTACAATAAGGTTCATGAGTGAACAACATTAGTTAACATAAACCAATAATTAACAATGCTTCTACAGCATTTATTCGTCTTACTTAATGTTAATTTCAGCATTTACTAATGCATTATTAAAATCACAAGTTGTGATTGTGATAGTTAACTAATGCACTGTGAGCTAACATGAACTAACAACAAATGCTTGAATTACCAAAGATGAATAAACACTGTAATAAATGTTTTGTTTATTGTTTGTTCGTGTTAGTTAATACATTAGTTAATGTTAACAAATGACACTTTATTGTTACCACAATATTACATATGCAAATATATATCATGTATAGAATATAATAAATATATATATATATAGATATAGAAATAGATATCATGTATAGAATAAAAATACAATAATTCTGATTATTCTAAAAAAATAAAAAATAAATCAGCTAGAGGAAATGCAATAAGAGAACTGCAGGATTTTGTAATGAAGCGTAAAGTGTGTTGCAGCTACTAAACACTGGCACTCTGTGTAGCATATTTAATTCCATTGTGAGCTGTTTTATTTTCCAGTTCTCATTCTGGCTGACACCATCTGTGCTCGGGTATGAAATAAGAGCCTATTTTGCTAAAGCAATTTTTAAAACATCTAATTTAGGAAAGCATAATTTATCAGTTGGCCGCAGCGCATTCACTAACTAACCTCTCGACCGTAAAAATGAGTTGAAAATTAAAATTCTTTACTCAAAGAGAGCCAAGTGATCAGTTGTGCATGGTTGAAATGTAATTTGGGTGCAGTAATTAGTTGAATTAGACATATGAAGTTTGAGTTTGAAAATGATGTGACCCTGAATTAAACTCAAATGTTCTAGGTCTCCATTACAGTGAAAAATAAGTAGCAAGAGCACGCTACTGAATTCTAGAAGTTTGATGCAATTTGCCTATACTTTCCATTAGCAAATCGGCATTAGAAAAACCTGTATTAAACTCTGGTCAAATTCTCCAAATATTGACTATAATATGTATTTGTGACCAAATGCAATGCAGTTTTTAACATCTAACCGTCAAAGCATAACTTATTTTCTTACATGTGTAGGTTTAAAAAACAGGTTCTGGCAATTTCTGGTACCCATAAAAAATGAAAAATAGCTTCTTTCAAAGCACTGTTGATGTTTTCAAGTTATATGCTAATCATCCATGATGTTAGCCAAGAATATTGACCTGTCATGCAAAGTCTTACTATTACAAAAGCAGAAAATGTAATTACATAAGAGACTGGTGCTGGAAATTCCTCAGAAACATTTCTTGACTCACAAACACAAGCTGCAGTATTTACACAGGCTTTAAATTCATGCCGGATTTGTGAAGGAAAACAATAAATGGGAAAACGTGAAGCATGCCATGAGCGTGGCCAATAAGTAACGCATTTGCCAAACATGCTGCTTAACAACACAAAGCACTCACATCATGTGGGATGAATACAAACACTTTTTATGGCCATAAAAGTTCAATAATTGTAACTTGATTTCAGTTGAGCATACAGTATACTTGAATAAATAAATAAAGAGCTCAAGTTATTAAATCAATTACTGCTTAACAAGGGAATGAGAATAAAAAGAATGCATCGCTAATACTTACTCATGTTTATGCTGTTGATTCCCTCCAAAATGATGTCACTTCCTGGAGGGTGATGTCATTTAAGGTTAAAGGCATTATACAGGCCTATTTTATCTCATATAAATATATTGTAGGGATATTAAAACATACTTAGTAAAGCTGACCAAAATATTACCTTTTTGTAAAGTTATTTTCTGTTGATAGCCACAAATCTGATGACCACTGAATACAGCACAACTTTTAGTTTATTTAAAGAGATTGCACAAACTCAAGCATCTAACAGATATCCATACACTATCTATCAAAAGTGAAACATCCCATAGTAACCAAACTTATCAACATGCACTACTAACTAAGAGGAGGGAAGATGGTGAGGACAGTACAGAAAGGTTTTTTTTAGCCTGATCCTCTACTTTATGTTCAGCAGAGCATCTCTGAAGGTGATTTATTTGGGTGTTAATCTGGTTTGGCATTGCTTGTGTGTGTACGTGTGTGTGCTATATTTACAGGCTGGAGATGTGTCCTTACGACCTGCTTCACAGCTGCACACCAGAGATAGGAGCTTCAATCCAGAAGCCCCCACAAACACAAACACACACGTGTGTAACACTCACTGGCTGACAGACAGCTACACACAAAGACACACATGTATTAGAGAGCACTCCATCATGAGCAACACAGGACAGATAGTGTTGTTGTTTACAAAAACAGAAGTGGCTGTAGGTGAAGGGTAATTTCCTGTCTTCTTTGATTGGTCATGTAAGAGAGCAAAAAAATAAATAAGACACCTTGTGGGTTTGTGCCAAAAATTCAGGCAAAATACGGATGTATTCTTAACTCTTTCCCCACTATTGACCGATTGGACATTGTCTTTAAAAATTATATATATTTCTCAGACTGTTCAAAATGTAAATTATTTTATGAAACTTGCCCAAATTCAAGTGATGATAAAAAAGAATGCATGAAGCTAGAATAAAACATGCAGCATGTTACATGCAGCATGTAACACAGCTCTAAGTGAATGAAAACATCCTGCAAAATTTTTAATCTGAATGTGCACCATAACATTATTGTCTCTCAAAAGAATGAGTGGACTCTGAATCATTCAAATGAGTCATTTTTAAAACGAGTCCCAAGCTGTTTCATGATGACGTCAAAATCAACCAATCACCGGAGTGGCTTGGAAAAATTAATCGTTGAACAAATCATTTAGTAGTCGTTGAACAAATAAGGTAAAAATAAATGCAAATTATGTCAACCTGTTGTTTTGAGACCAAAATATGAATCTTTTTTAATAATAGGGCAACTTTAAGCACTGACAGGGAAATAGTAAAACAAAAATCCCTTAATGTCAATCGTATTAATGTCAAGGAGAAACTGTTGAGACATGCCAACATGCCAACGATTTTGTACGAGTGAGGTCGTACGAATTAGCAACCTTGTAAAATATGTAAGAATTGCCATGAGATCGGGTTGGATTTTTCACATCACAATCAGTTTGCAGCCATTATATCTTTCACTTTTGACTTTCAGTCACAAACCAGACTGAATCACGGGCCATTCCAGTTCTTTTTTTCCACTTCCTTCCTGCCATTCCAAATCCTCTTGATGAGTTATTCCTCTCGTTAGCACAGTGTGTTTAATAAGGCATGAAAACACAGCTTTGAGGGGGCTGGCATTCAGATTTGAGAAGCAATGATCATAGAATGAGTTTAAGTGCATAGAATTGTTTTTACAGAGGCAGTACTCTGTCAGATGTAAATTGAATGACAAGCATCAAACCACGTTTGCAATATCATCCACAAATCGACCAACAGGTGACAGCTGCCCAGCTTCATTTAATTCTTTCAGACATTTAGAGAGAGAGAAAACGCAATTAGCGCTTCTTCCCTGCTCTCCTTGTCTCTTTATATATCTTTCTGTTTTAGTTATGAGTGTTTGCTAAGGCAAGCATTACTATTAAAATCTGTTAAAAAATGAACCATATCCATAACCAAGATTACAGAGAAGTATGATCTAGAACATCCTGGCAATTACATAGAAGCACTTTCAAATAAACGCAGAACACATTAGCAACAAGTACTCTAGTAACTACATTTTCCTCAGATAATGTCACAAATCTAGTTTACTCTTTGTTTTCCTTCTCTCGTTGACCAGCTCTCTGTTTTTCCATTTTTCAGTACCTCCTCCTTCCTCTGTTCACAGCTCTATAACTGTGTCAGGCAGGAGAAGCAACAGTGGCATATAGATCAAGTGTTTGCTGATGAGTCAGACCATCTCTGAGAAGAATTGACTGATAAAGGAGGGAAGATGAGAGGAGCCAGACAGGCAAGAGTTACGGATAAAGTCAAAGAGTCAGGAGGCATCAGACCAAACACATTTTTTTTGCTTTTTCCCTTTATGCATTTTAGTTCATATAAAAGTGTATAAAAGTCTAAGTCTGTAAGTTTCAGATGTCCACACAATGTGTCTGTAAAGTTTCACACAATACCCACAGATCCATTATTATATCATTTTGAAAATGCCTATTTTGAGTGGAAGCATAAACAGGCTGATTTTGTGCATGTCTCTTTAAATGCAAATGAGCTGTTGTTCCCTGTCCCCTTTTCCAGACTAATGCAGATGTTTTTGGTTTTGATTATCATGCCTACCATGCTGAAATCATGCTTTTTTTTAAGGCTAAATCAGTTTAAAATTCTGATATACTGTTTCTAAGCACTAAAGTATGTAAAACAGCTTTTACATGGCATGTCTTATTGCATCTGTCAAAGTTTGTGTTTAAAAATAAATACAAAAAATCTTAGTGTTCTGTGTAGCCGGTTAAAAAAGTCCCTGCTTTCCACTGTGTATACGTAGCATTATTTAGTTTTATATATCATTCAATCATGAAACTCTTCAGAGCAGCTGATTGGTTTACTTATTGGATACTTTATCCTATAATTTGTTGGTTTTACCTACGCAACCTAATTATTCCTGACTTGTATTAAATCAGTTCGTTGCAGCACACTATGGGATTTCACTAACCCTTCATCCTCAGCACCACTTGCCTAGATTGTCTGAATTCAAGTCACTGTTTTATGTGCATTTCAGATGCAGCAGATCTAGTCTGCCAGAACCAAGCCTATGTACATTCCATGCTTAGTAAAATTCATTCGAAGAGTTGTCACGATTGACCAGTTGACACCCTTTTTCTGACTATAAAATGTAACAAGATGTTATTGCTAAGATGTACAGTAAATAACTTACCTACCACTTCAGGGCAGCTAACTAGGTTCTAGAACACAGCGACACACAGTTGGTGTTCAGAAGCCTGAAGGTCATATTGCAGCAGGTGATTGTCTACAGAGGACGGTGTCATTGAAGAGCCACATCTCTACAGGGGCTGTCTGAAAGAAAGTCACATTATCAAGAGACTCCCAGTCTCCCCCTTTAAAAGAAAAGAAAAAAAATCAGTGAAACAAGGTACATATTTTACAGCAAGTTCCTATACTGTTGCTCAGATGTCGTACTGCTTTATATAGGTTGGAAAATTGAATGTTCAATAATTCACGATTTGCTCAATGAACAACTTTGTATTTGTAGTGCATGACATTTCTCACTCCAAAACTCATAAATAATTACTTTATTGAACAATGTGCAAGTATTCTTTAACCATTTTTCGCTGAAATAGCACTACGATAACATAATAACATACGCAAATACAAAAAAAGATGTTATGAACAATTTAGAACACCTCAGCAACTGCATAGCAACATCTTGGTGACCAACCACAACAACTGTGTATAAGTTTGGTGAGTTATGTATAGAAAAATAACACTCACATATAACACAGAAAAACAAAATTTAGTTAAGAGTTTTCAAACTTTTCTGGATGGTAAACATATTTTCAGAAAAGGACAAAGAAAGCTTTGAGCATGACTGCTGAGCACCTGTTGTATCAAAACGGTTCTGTTACACAGATCATCCTCTGTCCTCCTTTCTGATGCAGATGTGGCAATCTGAGGATTTGATTCCAACCGCAGCTTATGACAAAATGCCAGGATGAGAGGGAGAAAAGGATGAAATGAGAGGGAAAGTAGCAGGAGGCAGAAGGTTTTATGTTGTGCTGTTTGTCTCCTGCAGAGGAGGAGTGCTGAGAGAAGCAGAAAAGATAGTCATGAAAAACACGACCATTGTGAAGGAGCAAAAAAAGATCCAGATGAAACAAAAAGAGCAACAAAATGACACTCCAAATTTTGTCATCTTCTACAGGTAACTCATCATGCGGCTCAAAAACACCAAATGTAGGGCAGCTTTGCAATAAATGAAAAAACTACATAATGCCCTTCCGTAATTGTGTGCAACAAACCTCTAAATAAGATTTAAATCCCAAACAGCTCGTGCAGTGAAAGAGTCACTTCCATAAACAGCTTCACAAATCTTTTTTCAAACAATAGTTGACCAAAAAATAAAGACATTATTGTCATCATTTTTTGGTTTTAAAACAGTATGACTCTTTTCTCAGCTACTCATTCTATGCTGTAGCATAGAATAATGCACCAGTAGGTGGCAACAATATAGACATGATATGTCTTTATGAGTGAATTTTTCCCTTAAACCTATTCATTTACAAAACAAAACGAATTACTTTTTTTTTTACAAGTGAGTTACTGAATCATTCATTCAACTAATTAGTTCAAACATATATTCGGGAATAAACCAAGTGACCGTCTTTATGAATGAATCATTTAATCATTTTTACTCCACCACTTTGCTACTACTGTATGTGGTTCATTGGTTATGGGGTTGGATTAATTTAAGAGTAAACATTTCTTAACCTTTCCTTCTCCCTCTATTTATGCAGTATTTTTCAGCCGAGATCTCTAGGCATATTCAAAATGCAATTTCATATAAGGTGATTTGTTTTGTTCTTGTCATAAAATCCAGCAGTCTTTGAAAATAGCAACTTATTCTAATTTGTTAAAAAACTTGCATCAAGTCTATGGATGAAGGGGTAATCCATCAAAAGACAGGTAGCGTCAATGCACACTTCACCAGTAACAAATGTATGAAAATGTGCAGTCAATCAAAGACAACAGTGTCTCTCCAGCTCCATACTGATAAATCCAGTTTATTTTCACATGTAAACAAGCAGCATGTGTTTGGGTGCTCTTAAATCTCTCATGACTAACAAAAGTTTTCAAAAAATTTAAAAGAAATAACTTTCTGTATAAGATTCTGCATAGCATCCTAGATTGCATGCTTGGGTACTATTGCACATACCTTTTTTGCTGTATGCTTCATGTACTGTGTTTTATAGACAAACATTCATCTAATAGAAGCATTCAGTTCCAAAAATGTCTATTGGTATGCACCTATCACAAAGTCTATAGAGAATGTGACTGTACCGGCATGAAAAACATGTCTGCAAAAGTAACAAAAAAATGTCCAAAGGACACGGTTGAGCTATTCAGATTTTCAGGTAAGACTTTAGCTCTCTATTGATAAAGCCTTAAAAAGAGCTGGCAGAACAAATAAAAAGGCAAAAGTATTGCAAGAGACAGTGAAAAACACCATGTTCTGTGTGTGTGTGTGTGTGTGTGTGTCATTCTTGTGAGAGTGTGTCAGTCTCCATGGGAGGGCTCTGTTTGACAGACGGTAGGATGGAACGAAATGGACAAGGACATACAGAGGAGAGACAGACAGCTTTACTACTCTTTGAAAATCGCTCATCTGCCATCTCAAGGGTGTGTGAGTGTGTGTAAGTGCACGAGAGCTTCCCATCCATAACATCCTAATTTTCCAGCCACCTCTAACTGACACACTGCCAGATTTACGATCGCGGCCCTGATAGTAACAAACACACGATGGTGTAATGATATGAGTGTGAATGCGTGTCTGAGACATAACCCACGGCATTTAATGTTGTTATGCATGTTTTTGCACCTCCAAGTTCATTTTTGTTGACAGAATACAATAAATGGAAAGTTCAAAATGTATTTTGCTGTGACTGCACAAAATACGATTAATACAACACAGGTGAAATCAAACAACCTCTACTGTATGCTTTAGGATGTTTTTCTTTTTTTCTCATGGTTAAATCCACGTTCCAATGAACTGAAATTGCACTTGCACGACTTTTTAATCTGTCTTAAAACTATCATCCATTAAAAGCAACCATTGTGTGTTTAAATAACATGAAAGATCAGGACTCGGCAGTCCTATTCCCTATGCCACGCCATCCCTATTGTGAGATAGAGAAGGCTTAAAAACAATAGGTCTTTGCTTTCTGGGTCAGTGGGTCCGAATGCCAAAAAACAGAAAACTAGGCTGTGAATAAGAGCAGAACACAGGCCAAGGGACCCTAATGCACTTGTCGAACACACTTAAAAGATTAACTATCCTTTTAAGTACTTAAAAAACCCATTGTGACGCTGAAAAAAAGACCAAAAACCTCTTTAGCATATCGTCTGACAATGACCGGATACTGCCTTCGAGAAGAAGATTAGGCGTTATAATGCCAGACAACAGTAAATAACATCAGGGATTGAGGCCTTTTTAAGAACAAAGACACTTTGTGCCTGTGATGTGTCTTAAATATGAAATGCAGTTTAAGGGATGATCGCTTTTTATGAGGAAATGAGTATTAGCAATAAGCTGTTTGAAGTGTGTTATGTAAAGAATGATACATTTACCCATGAGTGCTGTTTAAACTCTGTCATTTGCAGCAGACATTCTGCATATTTGTCTGTAAAGCTTTCATATTAAAATGTCAAAGCTGAGACAAAATACAAAAAGGAACTTTTATGAATGCCATTTGCATTCCAGAGCAAAAGATCAAAAATATAAAAATAAGTGGTGCTTCTGTTAAAGAAAGATAGCACAGGCACACTTGTTATATTAAATAATAAAACAATACATATACTAATACAAAATATTTCTACAGTTGCATTATTTGCTTGCAGATTCCACTTGGATATATATTTAATAAATTCATTCGCATTTCTGACTTCTCTTCTGAAAATTGTTAGCTAAAAACTCACAATTGCAATTACAAATATGAAAAAGGCTGATTATTTTCTTACAATTTAGAGTTAAATTTTTTATTCTGACTTTAAAACTCACAATTTAAAGTCAAAATTGTGAGACAAAAAGTAGCAGTTACCTTTTTTATTTTTTATTTACTGGTGGAAAAAGGAGGCCAAACACTGGAGTCCAGTACTTTTGAACATTAATAAACCCCGAAAAATACATTAAGGTGGGTGTATAGTGTAGGTATATAAAAGCACCAAAATATCAAGCAATTTCATACAAGAGCAACAGCAACAGTGTGAACTGCAGGCCTTTATATGCGCAGTATCAGTTTCAGGCCTTATGAATGAGTTTGGCTGAATGGATGTATCAGACTCACTCAGGTTGCTGTGATAATTACTGTCTGCTCGTTAAAGTACAGTCTAGGAAAACCTCTTCATCTGGCCAGCCGTCAGGGGGAAAGTCAATGATATAAATGACTTTTCCAGCATGATGAGCAAAACTCTATCAGGCCAGCCGAGGAATTAAGGACGTAACTGTTTTGCGGTCGTTAACATGTCACACTCAATTAGGAGTATCGGCTAGAAGTTCGTATTGAGAAACCAGAGCTCATACTGGGACACAAGCCAGTATATACTGTATTATTTATATATGAGTGAGAGATAGACTTGAGTCTACTTTCAAGAAATATTTCAAGAAATAATTCATTTTTATTCAAAGGAAATTTTGCTTTAACGCTTAAAACATCAAGTTATAAAGTCTGAAGACCTTCACGTTGATGAGCTGCAAATCAATTACTCCTGAAAATTCATTTGATCCATCATTAGTGAATCACATTTGAGTGATTCATGTAGCTCTTAGTATCCTTAGAAAAACAGAACATTCATTTTACTTCAAGAATAACTTTGAACGAAATAATTATTTTGAACGGCAACATCCACAAAATACAGAGGTATGGACAGCAAAACTTCGACAGCTAAAGTCTTCATATGAATCAACAAATAAGTTGCTTGTGAGAGCTGTGACACAGCAAGAGAGAGCTACAGAAGCATCTTTCCGAGTGGCCTGGGTACTAGGCAAAAACAAGAAGCCTTTCACTGATGCAGAGATAGTTAAGGAGTGTTTAGTGGAGATAGCAGATGCTTTGTTTGAGGGAAAGGAGAAACAGAGAAATTAAAGAAAATTCCACTGTCCAATGACACTTCAACTAGGAGGACAGAGGTACTTGCCGATGACTTAGTAAAGCAGTTAACTGATGATATCAAAGAAGCAGTGTCTCCGTCTAGCAACCACACCTTTTGTGCCACGGTTTCAGTAGCTGATGGGAGACAGACTGTGCCATTTCTCACATTAGACTGCTCTGTATTTTGCACCATGTTACTTTTGTGGTGTTTTGTTTAGAAAAATCCAGACACCCAATTATTTTGCCACTTTTGCACTTGTTATTCATGTATTTTGAATGCAAAAGGCACCTTATTTTTTTCATAAAATTAATGTTGATTTGTTTTACATGTTAATTAAAAACAAGTTTTGTAATTACCAATAGTTCCGGACTTTTGTCATTGATGAAAATTCCGATTTGGACCTTTCAATGTAGACTTTGAGAACCCCTGCCTTACACCTTAACCCAACCTTAAACCTACTCATGCCACCAAACCTGTCCTTAACCTTAAACGTATCCCACATCAATAGCAGCAAAAGGGTTTTGCAATACAATATGAACACAATAAATACATTGCATGTAATTTTGATGTAAGTATATAGTACTCAAGGCCACATAATATAATATTAAAGTGTGAGCAAATCTTCTGTGTTCCACAAAGAGAAAATAAAACATATGGGTTTGGAAATGCTTTGAACAATTCTGATATTTGAACCTTTCCAAAGCAGGAAATATCACACCCACTTACAAAACATCACAGGGCTTTGTAGGCAATCAATAGAAGAATCAATGGTTGTCAGTTTGAGGCCAACCTATGCGTCAATGTCTAGAAGATTCCCTCTGTTTGTGAATGTTTACAATGTAAAAAAGAAAAATACATTTCAACAGAGAGCTTTTATTTTCTCCACTCTGTACGTGTCAATCAAACTCGCTCTTTATTCAAGTGTGTCTGTGCGAATGAAAGATTTGTAGAGTTTGGCAAAGTGCAAATGGAGCAATCAAAAGAAAAAAAGCGACAAATACAGCATTGTGATGGAGAGCTGTCCACTCAAACAGATGACTAGTATGCCCCATGCCTCGTGGGGAATAAATAAAACAAAAAAGGAGATGCACACAACCATCAAATGTCTTCAGATACCACTCTGAACATCTGATCTACAGTACACGTATAACCTCTGTAAATATACCCTCTGACTTATAAACACACATTTGAGTAGGAGATTAATGAGGTCTTTCATGCAGCTCTTGGCTGAAGAGGATGAGTTTGCTGTGGGCACAGTTCAGAGTCGCTGTGATTCATCGCTCAAATGAACATTCGGTTGCTCATTCTTTTGGTTTCCGTCCAGTTTACAATGTTCATTTCCTTTCTACAGGCTTTTTATAAAAATGCCCTTAATATTGATGCTTGTCATTTTTCTAGCTTATAATACTGTAGCCAGACCTGGTTTAATAACTTCCTGAGGTGCTTTTGAAACACTGTGCTGCTTGTTTGAGCGGTTTGATCAAGGTCTGTTCTGTACTTCCACAGAAAGCAATTTCTCTTCATGCAAAATTCATACATATACACATTTGACGGTAAATCTCTCTTCAGCATCATCTATTAGATATACTCAAGTGTTAACAGTGGCAGAATTATGGCTAATTTGTGCTCAAATTGCTGTTTAGTAGGTGTCAAGGGGTTAGTCTCTTGATGGCTTTTAATTATTGCTCTAGCAAAGAAAACTACAGCAAATCTATCTTTCAATATGAGCTGCTGGTTAATTACTAATAGTTTTTGTGGCATAATTAAAGTACTTCATTAACAGTACTCCTCAACCTCAAAGTTAGGTTCATGTAAGGCCCGCCTTCTTGGCTCGGATGCCGCGTCTCGCTTCCCAGAATTTGATTATTTTAATTTAGAAACCTGACCCTTTTAAACATGTTATATTCTATGTTACCTTTTTCCTTGTTTTTCCTTAAAGGTACAGTGTGTAATTTTTAGCGGCATCTAGCGGTTAATTTCAAGTC
>JAUMHI010000041.1:17451421-17462998 GCA_032359435.1 Enteromius unitaeniatus | reverse complement strand
GTCTCATCATTGGCGAAATCAAAGAACCTGGGGGGGACCAAATTCCAAAACAGAAGGAATCAATCCCAACACTGCCTGGACCTGGACTTCTCTTCTGTCTCTCCCCAAGGTTTATTGGTATTTGGACCTTCTGATTTGTTTCTCGACCTTGCCTCTGTTTGTGTCTCTTATAACGTTGTTTGCTGGCGCTTGACCAGTTCTGCCCTGACTCTGAGCCTTTATTAAAATATACTGTTTGCACATGCACCTTAAAGGGACAGTTCACCCAAAAATGAAAACTCACCATCATGTCTTTCCGAACCCGTATAACTTTATTTTTCCCTTTGGTAGAACACAAATGAACACACACACACACATACATAATATAACAGATATAATGCGGCCATTCATTTTTGTGACCTTTTTCAATTCAAAACTAAGAGTATTGTTCCACAATTCAAATTTATATAAACACTGTGACCTGGAAAGATAATTTGCATTATTATTCGAATTTGCAGGAAAATACGCTTCGTTTTGGTGTAAAAAAAAAAAAAAACCTTTATGAGGAATTTTGGTGCATATTGTCATATATCTTTTATTACAAGCATTTTAAAAAATAATTGTTTTATATATTAATAAAATTTAAAATCAAATTTATACTTCATTAACTATTTAACTATGGTTTGAACCCAGAACTGCCAACGAGACAGGAGAGGAGAAATAAACAGTTTCTCTTGTTTTAATTATTTGACAAGAACATTCAAATTGGAGGTCGCCAAAAGACTTTATTTTGGCTTTTGTTCACACCTACAGAAGCTTTGCACTATTACAAAACTGAAGAAAAAAATCAAGGTCATCTGAAAAAACACTAAAAACATGGCTTTAATCCCCATTTAAAGCAAAATATCATTGTGCGTTATCTTTGCTGGAGTTCTTCCAAAGAAGGCATTTTGCTGTATTGCCTTAATGTAGTGCAGAGGACAGATAAAACCAAGATTAATGTTGAGGTATGATAAAGGTCACCACCACAGAAAACCTTTTGCTAAGGTTTAGCTGTCGAATACTGACACCTACACTACAACAATTGCTTGGTCAGAGGGTCTCAATTGAGAGGGGAGACAGATATCAAATGCTACAGATAAGGTGGGCTTTCAGAAAGCATGTACACTTCTTTTCATTTTCATCCTTTAGTTAGCAGTGGCGGGTCGTAAAAGGAATTACTGTGAAGGGCTAGCTCCATGTCAGATAAAACTCTTACAAAAAGCTGGTCATTAGCGGAGAATTACCAGGGACAGATAATGGAATTACATTAATGAGATTTTTGGTCTGGAGTCAAGGGGTAATAAACATATCTCTATTTTCTGAGGAGAGATAACAGGAAGAAGATCTGCCCAGTGATGGGATGATTTAAGAAATGCAAAGTGTTAAACCGAATTTAGTATAGCTCTTATCGCACAATTGATTTAGACTTGCAAGACAGAAAGACTTTCACAATTGCAAAAAATCTGAATTTTTTTAATCAGAATTCTGCATTTACATTTCAGTGGATGTCACAGAATTATCAGATGAAATGATAAAAATAAAGAGATCAAATGTTACAATCCATGGAAACAGGATTCCATAAAAAATACAGAATTTTTTAGAATGTAATATCTAAAACATCTCAAACAATCACTGTTATGACAAGACACCAAAGTCTGCCATCAAAAGATTTCAATATGAGCTCAAACATTTCTCATCAAATGCCAATTTTCACAAGGTCACACTGATTTGAGTCATTAAATGCTATTAATTTTGCTTCTATACACCAAATCCATATTTCTAAGAAAGACATGAAGTTTAACAATAAAATATGTAGGCCGTGACTTGATTTTATCCATTAGAAACTGAGTGGATCAAGAATATTACATTTTTATTTCGATGCCTTATTCTTTTATGCATGTCAACAACGATCTGTTTCTCTGAAGAAACATTTAAGGAGGCATGATTGAGAACTCCATTAAACATCCTTTTTTAAGTTTAAAAGAGCAACTTCTTGTGGGTCATAAACACTGGACAAGCTCCGAAATTTAGAAAATATTATGCCTCTGTGTCTAAATTCATGATCCATCTCATAAATCATCTCAGTTCTCTGGTAAAGAGTGAGCAGTGTAGTGTGCGCTCATTGTGAACGGTATGCTCTGATTTTTGTCCTTGGGTCCATTTCTGTGTATTCAGAAAATTGCATTCCATTCATGAAAAAAACTCACAAGATCCCTTTAGTTAAGTTAATATAAATGCATCTATCATTTGACCATTTCTTATCCCCTTTGTTAAAAAAAGGAAGAACATTTTAAAAGCATTGGCCCTGGCAGAAAACTCTACCCAGAATGCATGGCTTTGTGCTGAAATTGCTTTTGAAATACATTGCAAGTACGAATCTTTGTGCATTTGCAATGATTCACTCTTGTGTCATGCACAGACCTCTAAATAGATTCTTCACTGGACTGAGAAATGTCACTCTCACCTTTTAGGGAAGAAAAGAATAAAGACAACTAAAAGGATGAGATATCTTTAGTATAGCAGTTGAGAAAGCTAAATGTCTTATTAGAAGTTCAAATCGAGCAGTAATAGCTTTGTGGATTAGTGCAACACATGATGATGAAATTGTGGTGATAGAATTTACGGCTTGGCTGAATGGTAAAAGTCTAGTGAGGCAGAGAAGATTTGCGGTTTGATACAGGGAACCCGCAGGCCATTATAAATGCCAAAGGAATGGTTAAAGAGACTGAGAGTTTCAATCAGCGACGATCAATGTTGCGAGGACTTTCTCACTTCATAACTCTGCAAACGGGGATGAATTTTACTTGAGGGGTGTTTACTGTCATTTTAATGAAAGGGTGGGTAGACGAAGGGGTGGATGGGTGGAATTGAAAAGAATGGGAAAGTGATGTTTTCTTGAAATATGGTTTATCAACGGAACAGCCATATTCTAAGTGATGAATGCATGTAAAAAAATGGCTTTGATGAGAAACTTAAACAGACTTAGTGGACTTTTTGGACTGGAGAGAAAATTGAACTGGAAAGAAAACTCGGTAACACTTTATTTTAAGGGTCCAGAATAATGCATTAGTTAAGCATTAATTAATGGTTAATTTGTTCACAATTAATCATTAGGTGAGCAAAAACACACTAGTGATTTATGATGAACTTGTTCACAATTATGCATCAGTTAAGCATGAACACACGTATAAATAATGATTACCTGAACACACAATAAGGGCATATTAGCCATTATTTACAATTAATTACTCATTTTGAAAACAAACATTTATCAAACTTCCTTTATTAGCACTAAATTAGTGGCAGTTTAGCCTTAATTATTACCTTATAATCTATAAACTTGAATATTACTCAATAGGTGACATAATTAATATGGATTTCAGTTTCACTTTAGAATAGGGGGTCAAATTCCATTTATTAGCACAATATTAGTAGTTTAGCCTTAATTATTAGCTTATCCTAACCAATAAACTTGAATATTACTCAATAAGTGTCATAATGTAGATTTAGAAAAGGGGGTCAAATAGCCTTTATTACAATATTTCAGCTATGAATATGCAAACCAGCAGTAATTAAACATAATAACAATAACAACAAAAAAATTATATATATATATATATATATATATTATATCAGTTAATATATAATTATATTAGTTAATTATTAATTACTAGCTTATTTTTGTTTATAGCATAAATGTCTTTAATGTCTTTAAAATGACTAATGTACTTACTACAAAAACTTACTATATGTACAGATAATCATTAGTTATACATGTGTTCATGCTTAACTGATGCATAATTGTTAATAATTTTGGCACATCTCACTCTGCAGCCAATATATACAACCAGTTCTTTTAAAGGAACTTTTTTGAAAATAGGCTCAATTTTCAACCCCCGAAGAGTTTTACAGTTTTACCGCTTTTAAATCCATTCAGCCGATGTCTTTGGTAATTTCTGAGTAAGATGCTTCTGGTCTAATCAGATTCAATGATCTATGCTAAGTTACAGCTAAAAGTGCTACCACCAGAGCCGGAGATAGGCTAAATGGATCCAAAAATGGAATTTCAACAGTTTCATTATTTTGAGCCTAATGAGTGTTCCTTTAACAATGATTTATTGTGACTGCTTCAGTATCTCTTTAGGAAGAAATTTTAATTTAGGAATGAAACGCACAGCTGTCTTAAACAAGTTACGGAACTGTTAATTTACAAGGTTTGTTCCAGATTCATATAGGACAAATTGATGGTCCACTATTCTAGGATATTAATAATTTGCAGAGTTTAATCTGCCAGCCCTAAAGCACTTTAATTGACTTGTGCCTCAGGAGTTGTCCGGTTACCTTCTCATTTATGCTATTATTATCTGTGCTGTGAGAAATTTGACTTGTACTGGCTAGTCATTAATAAACCAAACAAGGTTCACAGCAACATCAAAAAAACATAAAGCCTCCACAAACAACACAGCACAGTCTCAGTGAGGCTAATTTTCATCATCTAAGGCTCTAGCATTCACTAAGTTGTTCCATTCCTTTACGTCCAGATAAACAGACTCCTTTGTGCTCAACTCTTTCATTCTCCTTCATTTGTCTTTCCTCCTGCAGTTCATGTGGTCTCCAGCTAGCGGGTGCAGCATTTGGTGGAGCTGGTTTCATTAGTAACCCTGGGCGAATGAAAGGCCCCTCTGACTTATTAGCTTTAATTACTCTCCCTTTCTCTCACTCCTCGACATCTCAGAACCTCCCCAGCACCCTTTAATCTAGACAGACACGCTGGTCTTGGATGATTTCCTCTGAACAAGAAGTCAGCCAGTCTGACTAAACGAATTCAACAGT
Source organism: Enteromius unitaeniatus (assembly GCA_032359435.1). Lineage (NCBI taxonomy): Eukaryota > Metazoa > Chordata > Actinopteri > Cypriniformes > Cyprinidae > Enteromius > Enteromius unitaeniatus. The sequence continues at coordinate 17,458,144 of JAUMHI010000041.1, read as the reverse complement.
TCAAGGTTGCAATTGTTCCCTTGATGCCACAAAAAAAAAGTGTGACAGAGAGAAAAGAAGGTTGAAAGACAGAAAGGGAAGATGAGAAAACAAGAGAAAGAGACAGAAAGGCACTTTCCATTAATAGGGAACAAATTGGTGTCCCATTAGTTATTTAAGCATTACAAATCCCAAGTCTTTTGTTGTGAGAACTTAAGTTCATTTTTGTACAGTATATTTTAATAAAAAGATAATGTCATGTTAACAAAGGAATTTTTAGCATAAAAATATGTAATGTATATCAGATTAATTGCAGTAATTAAATTATAATAATAAAAAAATAGATAGAATGAGAGCAGGTCAGTTAGACTTACAAAGGCATAAAAGAGAATTTCTGAGATTTTTCTGTCACCTTGTAAATAAGTGAGGTGAACCAAACTGTGGAAAAAAGATTTGCTGATATCAAGGCTTCAAAATAATTGCTTAAACTGCATCCATGTTTACAGAGAAACATCCGACTGTATCGCCTTTCTGTGGTGCTTACTCATTCCTTTCTTCATATCTTTTTTTTTTCCAGGAATGCTCACAGGTGGGTGAAGCTTTGTGTTCACAGCACAAGACCCCCTTCCTCTTTCACGAGGAGACAGGGCGATTGGAACCCTAGAGTATTATTTAATGTTCTTAATTATTTAATGTTAAAGTTATTTTAAAGACAAAACATCAAATATTTTGAGAAATACAAGTTTATACGCAATTCATTTCAGCATTCTGGCTTTTTTTATTTTTTATTTTTATCTATTTAATTTGGTTATATAATGAAAATATTTATGCAATATTTGTGATTAAATTATAATATTTGATATTATAATGTTTGATATAATACTTATTGAAATCACGAGCCTTATACAAAATCAATATCAAATGAAACATCTCATATAATATTTAATTTGACCTCCTGAGGTTGATGATCAACATTTTCGTCTCTGTGTCTCTGTTCACTGATCGTTTGCTGAAAAAGAAAATTGACTCTGAGAATGGAGAGCACAAACAATGGCCGACGAAGGTGACACTTGGATAGTCAGCCATAAAGTCTTGAATTAATTAAATATGAGTACAGTTACAGCTTGAGGCATGTGCATGAGAATGCCATTAATCTGAATTGACAAATTGCAAAGTTCTTTTATATTAAACAACACTTTTGCCCAGGGCAAATCCTGTCCTGACACTCTTGAAGGCCTAGCACTGAAAATGACTGTCTGTTGAAAAGTATATATTTGATATGTTGCCCTGACATATTAAATAAACTGTATTGTCATTTTGAAATGGCAGTATAAATATTGTATATTATTAAGTCCACTCAGAATACAATAAATATGGATTCAATTTATATAAGGAAAATGGGTGGTTCCTGGTCCAATTGACAAACATTTTCATTATATATTGATGCTTATAGATGTCTCAGGTCCCTCACCAAAGGACATAAGAGATTTTTAACTGTAAATACAAACAACTAAATGTGTATTAGTACATCTTTTCTTACAAGCTGCACAATATCATTCATAAATCTGGCACAAACAATACAAACAAAGGTTAAAGCTTACACATAGGGTTAGGGGTTGTTTTAATCAGTATTTTAATCAGACATTTGCCATCATTAATTAGAGACTAGTCTGTGGGCTGCAGATTTACCTAAGCTTAGGGATTTCATCCTGCCTTGAAAAAGCAAACTGTTCTCTGTGACCACTTACACAGCAAACATGAGTATTCTTCAAACCTTCTTCCAGTAAATATTCATTTAAAATGGTATTGTTTTTAATTAGTACTGTCAACTAATTAACTAATTGTGACTAATTGCATCCAAAATAAGTTTTTGTTAACATAATGTATGTGTGTGTACTGTGTATATGTACAATGTTTATATAAAAAACAAACACATGAATGTATATGTCTGAAAAATATGTTATGTTTATATATTAAATGTGCTATAAATTATAAATATAAATTATGTTAATATAAATATATACATAAAAATTCATGTACAAATTTTCTAAATATATGCTGCATGTGTGTGTCTATAATAAATATACACAGTACACACATGTAAACAAAAACTGGTAACACTTTACAATGATGTCTCATTTGTTAACACGATTTGAGGCAGGCAGAAAACAACCACAGAGTAGATAAACAGTCCAAGGTTGGTAACAAGAAGGCTATACACAGAAAGAAGGCTCAGAAATGATAGATGCTGCAAATCAAGACTTCGCGAAAGTTGGTGTGTGAGTCTGGCTTAAATGCAGTGTGTAATAAGGTTGTGGGTGTGGATACTTGCGAGCAGGTGAGCGTGAGTGCAAATCTGAAACAGGTGTGAGTGTGTGGTGCATGATGGGGAATTGAGTTTGTGTGAATGTTACTGTATCAACTAACATTAACAAACAATGATCCATAAATTGTTTACATTATTTTTCATGTTAGCAACATTTAATAAAAATACAGTTGTTCATTGTTAGTTCATAGTGCATTAACTAATGTTAACAAACAACTTGTAATTTTAATAATGTATTATTAAATGCTTAAATTAACATTAAGATTAACAAATGCTATGGAAGTATTGTTTACTGTATATTTAGTGTTTTAACAATGAACCTTGTTGTAAAGTGTCACCCAAAAACTTACATTTTGGATGGAATTAATCACAATTGATCATTTGACAGCACTATTTTAAATCAAATTTTTATAAATTGTCTGAAAACAATTCAAGTTTTTTTTTATTGTTTCAGAACATTCAGGGAATATACAATTGAATTGTAGTAAAGTATTAGGTCTTTCTTTTCACAAATAAAACAGTACAAATAAGTAAAAAATAAAAATGTACAGAGTGAGCAACATAATGCAATCAAATGTAGTCAGCAGAGCCTTTTTGAATAGAATAGCTTAACAACAATAACACACATGCATGAAACATGGGTTCAATGTAAAGTTTCCCATACTTCCCATAAATGAGATCGAACTTTTAATGCAAAGCATGCTGGGTAACCAGCAGTGCAACAGCTACTGATCAAGGACTACTGCATTTTGATAGTGCTCCAAAATGTTACTGTTATTTTTTATACTGCAGGTAAATGCAGGTATTTTTATATTTTATAAACATTTTTAAAATATATATGATTTAATTATAAATAAAAAAAGAAGCATTTCATACGTATGTGTGATCAAGGTTCGATTTCTAATAACCCAGCCTCCACCGAGATCAAACACTTTCTACTCCACCGTACAAATCGAACAGCCGCCTCTGAGCCCAAAGCAGACTGAAAATCCTCTGATGGCTCTCTGTGTACTAACCAAAATGTAAAAACCACTCAAACCCACCAACATACAACACTGCATGTTTCTAGTGATTATCCACGTTTTGATTACAGAGACCGTCTTTGCATTTAATAAATAAATAGTTTAATCTCGTCATCATACACTACCATCGCTCTATTCTCCTATTTGAAAATGTTCAGTGCTTTGCTACAATCTGTATTTACTATATAAATAAAAGTGATTGATTGATTGACTGATGCCATGAAACTGATGATTGATACTAATTGGAGGGAAAATGGTCAAAGAAAGTAAACAAAATAGGTCTCATAGAAATCAACCCATGAATCTTTCATTTTTAAAGTCCTCCACTTGTGATTTCACCCCAGTGCTAAAACAAAACTCTGGCATGAAATCTAAGTAAAGCATGTTACATAGTTTTGTAATCCTCATATTATTTTCTTTTTATGAGTTTCTGGATTTTGAGAATTGGCACATGCTTTCACATAATCCCCTAGTGCTGAGGAAAATTAATAAAGAGGAAAAAACCCATGAGTCTCCTCGTTTTTATAATTGACATATTAAATGATGCCTAATTATTTTATCAATTACCTTCGATTTATTTCATTAGATGTTTCAACAGCACAGAGAGAGAATGGAGTGGAAAATTGATATGTAATGAGAATCAATGTAATAACTTTTAATTGGTATGCTAATTACTTCTGCAAATTGATTGTCTCATCCTAACGGATTTGAGCAGATTCTTGCAGGCACTGCAGCGCCTTCATTGGGGGTTGATCTATTGACATTTGTCTGCGTTAGGAAGTGTCCTGGGGTGAAACTCCATTTTTTTAAGAAGTGTTGATTTCTGACAGCTAGCCTGTTTATAAGTGTCGTGCTGTTTAAGAGACACTTCTCTGAAAAAGGTTGCATTTAAATCATCTTTACAGGCAGAGCTGTGACCAGCATGTGTTCTGTAGCTGCAGAGACAAAAAACATTTTATTTCTGCTGGAAAGAAACTTTTAAGTGCACATGGCCCATCAATCATTCAGTGTGTTTACAATGTGAAAATTTGTATAAAAAATCTAACTATATTATATAAACCGTTTTGAAGTCCACATCAAAATGGATCCTATTTACTTTTGAAAGGCACATTATTGACTTTTGAAAGGCACATTATTGAACAGACACTGTATCGTTCCGATTTGTTTCGTACAGCTGTGGAGTGGATTATTGATGACAACAAAAAAATCAGCTGCAAACGCAGTGAGACTTGTCAGGCTCAACAAAGATGAAAACCAACACAGTCTATCATTCAATGAATTACATACTGTCACGTACGGTACAATGACAGAGGAATATTATGACTTATTTAATTAATACCACAGAATTTCCCCCCAAATCTTGTTTGGATAAATACAAATGGACTTGGGTCTCACTTTATATTAAGTGGCCTTAATACCTGTGTGCTATCATCACAACTAGATGTGCACTAAGATGGATGTAATCACAGTGTAAGTACACATAGTATTTTACAGTTGTAATATGTCTGTAACTCCACACATGTAAAACCCCTCAGAATGGTATATGCAAGTACAAATGTGTAACAGGACATTGGTAACACTTTTTTCACTTCACTATAACAGGAATACCAAGGCGAGGGTTGAATGATGATCAGAGACCTGTCGAGTCCCTGCCTGCCCCCCGGGAGGAAGAAACCAGTAGTGAAGACAATGCAAATTTGGTTTCTCTGTCTTGACCCTGATCCTACCCAGTACTTATTTTCAACTTTTTGATTATTTCTTTCACTTTTATTCAAAATAATTGGGTGGGGGGAGTAGGGAGTAATTCAATGTAGAACCGCCACTGACTAGAGGAGGCTGAGAGGGGAAGGCAGTGGGATTCAAAAAACGAAGCTACTAGAGGTAGAAAACTGAGCTGTATTTAAGGCAAAGAAGAGAGTTACTGATCATGTAATTGGGTAATGAGGAGATTGGAGTCAGCTAGTTGCGTATTCCTCCTGAAATTCATTTATAAAACGTAATTTTGCATTCTGAAAATTAAAGATCTTATGGGTTTGGAACAATTAATTTTCTTTTTGAATTAACCATTGAAGGTAAAAATATAAGTGTGTAGTTATTTATTTATTTATTTATTTTTAAAGGAATGGTTTTATGTAGTTAGTTAGTTCTAAATTTGTTGTACATGTCGGGTGGGGAAATTATCATTTTATGTTTGGTATTGTTCTCTTAGATTGGGTAACAATATTGCATGAAAACAGAAAATCATGAGAAAGTGGCATACTTCATCTTCATTTGCTCAAAAGATACATTTATTTTAATAAATTAATTTCTATCTCCATTGAAATATTCTAATTCTAATAACATATTTTCATATGCAGCCACAGTCAAAGAAAACAATTCCAGTCAATAAAGTGTGATCAGAATGATTACAAACGTACGGCATCATCCTCTAACATTTCCCACGACACACATCAGCCTCCTTCGTTATCACAACTTCATCGCGTTAGATTTAAGGGTGGAAACCTTGTTTGGATGATGGAGTGCTGTAATTATAGACTTCGCTGTCCTCATTGCTCACAGGTGTTGGGACCAAATTATGGAGAATGAAAATAATTAATCCCTGTGCAGACTAAAGAGGAACACTGCGCTATGGGGGGTGATGGAGGTGGGGGGGAAGAAACCCGTTCATGAAGATGGATGGATATTTCCAAATTCATTTAAACTTGAGGGCTGTTTGTAAGTTTAATTATTGGTTTTACTGTGTAGTGAGTATGTTGTGCAAGGGGTCATGGTTTTGCATCCACTTTGAGCATGCAGACCACTCTGAACTTATATAAAGTTGCAGTATAATTAAAATAGCAAAATATCTTTTCTTCAGGATTGTGACGTGCATCTGAGAAAAAAGAATAATCGGAAATGTAAAAAAATAAATAACACACAGCAACAAGGCAACCAGGTCTCATAAAAATACGTACCTCTGTGCACTTTTCCCGCAACACTGTTTTTATGTACCTAACTGCACATTTCGCCACAGTTTTAAAGAGAAATCTCCTCTGAGTTTCACAGGTTCAATATGTGAGACCTGGCACATTTGTATTCCGTTGAGTTAGGCCTGTATTGACTTTGAACTGTTGCTGAAAGTTAATGCTCTATCATGTTGTAAATATGTCCTACACTAAATCCAACCCTAAACCTACCCAATAGTGTAATCAAATGCAAAACTGATATAAAAAGGCATTTGTTGATGTAACCAACTACCTTTTACACAGATTTGAACCGTTTTTTCGAAACATAGTTACACAGGATTCAAACATTCGGAACTCCTTGCCTCTCAAGTACATTTTAAGTCAAGTCAAGTCACTTTTATTTATATAGCGCTTTTAACAATACAGATTGTAGCAAAGCACTGAACATTAT
>JAUMHI010000041.1:17408379-17419138 GCA_032359435.1 Enteromius unitaeniatus | reverse complement strand
GCTTTGTGCCCTGGATGTGCATCCCACAAATCTCCATCAACTGCAAGATACTATCCTATCAATATGGGCCAACATTTGTAAAGAATGCTTTCAGCACCTTGAATCAATGCCACGTAGAATTAAGGCAGTTCTGAAGGCAAAAGGCGGTCAAACACTGTATTAGCATAGTGTTGTGAAGGCTCCTTTAATAGAGGGCGTTTATTATGATGTGAGACATTCCTTTTCACATTGAGTCGCCCACTGAACTGTACGCTGCTAAGTCGATCGCTGAATGGACATTCATTTCTGTTAGTTGCAGTTATTTTGAGGTGTTAGTCATTGACCTACAAGTAAGCCTGTTAATGTGTTTATGTTTGAGTGTTTAATAAGATCCTCCTCCTCCTTAAATAATATTGTGCTCTAACCAGCAAATCAGAGCCTGACAGTCAAAGGTCTCTCCAACATATGGTGTTCCTAATAATCCTTTAAGTGAGTGTATTATATATACTGTATGAAGAGCCATTAACACAACACGTGCTCTTGTGTTTTAGAAAGTGAAAACAGAAAATTTCTAGAATTTAGAATATTCTGCAGTTCCCAATTCCTAAAGGGCCTTTACATCATTTGTACCATTTTGAGTAATTATTTTACCATTTTGCATTCATTTTTAGACTATAAATACACTTCTACAAACACATCCATATATTTGCGTCACAATCAGGGATATATTAGAGAAAGGCAAAACATCTCTTCTTTTGGGTCACAATGACTTAGCCAAGCAGTTTCTAAGAAAGTACATCAAGTGCCCCAGAGGAGGCATTACCTCCAAGGATAATATGTCATCACGTCTCTAAACGAAAGCCATTCTAGAAGTAAATGGGGAGGTAATGAAATCATATCTCTTCTCAGGGAAATCACCAGCCAAATAGGATATGGGTGAGCTGAAATGTGGTCAGCAGATACACCAAAATCACTAATGGCTCGTAGATGTACGTTTTTCAGTCTTTGCTAATATAGTCTAGAGAGATGGGCTGCATGATAGTTTATAAAATCATGAACAATAAAAAAGTGTTATTAAATTAAAATGCGCATTTATTAAAACTAGTACCTCTAAAAAAAAACCCAAAGACAAAATTGATACTAAAAAGTAACATAACCCTGAGAACACCACTGAGTAATAGAATTTAAATTAGCTACATCACCTATGACATCAGAAATCAAAACATAAAAGACAGCTATTCTGAAGAAGAAAATGCACACAGATCCAGTGAGGAGGAACTAAAGTTATCCCACCTTTCCGTTATATTGATTCCCACCATGGTGCATTGAGTTCCTCTCGCCACAGGAGCTCTACAGCAACGGCACTGAACAGACAGAGAAGGTCAACCTTTGATTTCTCACCACGGTTTTAAAGAATCCTCCACATAAAGAAACGCTTTTCTTTTCTTTCTCTTACTCAATCAACTGGGGACAAGCTGTTTCTAATTAGTGAGATGTGCAGAGGATACATCTCTTCCCACTCCAACCTTTACCGAGATTTCAATTGCCCACAAACACGTCTGTATAGCCATTTTCTAATTATGGGTGACAAGATGCTAAAAAGCCAAACAAAATCACTTGTGAAATGTTTTTGCTTTCATCTCTCATGCCACACAGCAGCATGCAAATTATTGTCATCATTTTCCATAGTGAGACATATTTACTCATCAAAGCTGTGGCAAAGATGAATGAATTTGTTTAAATCTTCTTGGAATATACGTTCATGGCCAATATAATTACTTATCATTGGCCTTTTTTGTCCCCAGATGAAGCAGAAATGTGGAAACGGTGTAAGTGCATTAGAGCTTGCTATACTGTCACTAACAGCATGCTAGTAAACTTTGCAGTGTGGAAGTTATCTTTGTGTTTTGTTTTTTGTGCGTGTGAGATTTGCCAGCAATTACTGCTGCAGCATGCTGTACGGTGCCTCTGCTAAATAAACTTTGACTTGCTGCCATCTTTCAGACACTTTGCCAGCTCAAAACTAATTCACTTTCCATTAGAGAAAATAAAAAGGTCAAATGCATTGATTTACCAAGGTAGCGTGAGCATATGCAAACTAACTTTAGTCGTAAACCAAAGTTCTATTTATCATACCTTTACAGATCTTTATAATTATGTTTCAATTCTTTATAAAAAGGTTCTATGCTAACACAATTTTGTCTCAGTTTTCACTGTACTTCTCATTGCATTGAATTTAAACATTAATGGAGGGTTCCAGTCTAATTCAAATGAATTAAAATGTCCCTGTAGACATATTTCACTGCTCTGGGATATTAAGACAGATCTGTGCTGAGTTTGAGGATGAGGTCATATGGAGTGATACTGATGACTCTTGACTGTGTTCACACAGCACATGAAGCAGAATTCTTCTTCCTCAATACATATACAACACTTTAATACTTTAATACTTTAATACACCACTGGTTTTCTGGATAATTGTACACCATGCTGTTGGAAAACATTAGTTAAGGCACATATATTACACACTTTACCTTTAAGGAGGCTTTTTTAATAGGTTTGTTTATTACTTAAAAACAAAATAATAATAATATTCCTGAATAACACTTTTTTTTCTTCATAAAAAATCTCTTATGTTTGGACTGTGGATAATAATTGTGTTAATAGCATAAGACAAGCGTTCAGCACGGTAATTGAGTTTAAAAGGTTAAAATTCAAACCAAAAAAATTAAAACTGGCTGTCTGTTCCCTTTGGCAGTTATTTTCAGCATTTTATCTCCCTGCGTCTTTTCCTCTGAGGACTGGAGTTTTATTTTTCTGGTCTTGCCATTAATTTATTAACACTAGAGAGATAAATACAACTGATAAATCCAAATAATTAACTGGTATCAAGTTAAATCTATCACTGCTGAAAGCAGCTTTCATGTTTCCATTTAGTTTCAATGATGGAATGATGTTGATGGAACGAAGCTGATGTAAAAGTTGAAGATGAAATGAAATCATGCTGCTATAAAATCTAGTTGGTTATAAACAGTTCCCCAAGCTTCAAAAGTCATTGTTCTAACCTCTCATGAACGTAATACATATATATATAATAATTGAATCATTTGCCCCAGGACTAGGTTTTGTTGTGGCAAACACAGAATTAGATTAACCACAGTTAGGAGTGTATCTGAATGCCCTTTGAAGACTTGCCAAATATTATTAATGTGATAATAAGCGCAGCGAGAACAATACAATTATTAGAGATAACATCAGCGGCAGACTGCGATTCTGGAGTGCGAAGGACTAGAAGACTAGCAGACTCAGTCATGTGATACGCCTTTAAGTGCCTCTCTGGATTACATTAACCTCCATTAGAATAAGTATGCTGCTATGAATATGAAATGGAAAAATATGAATATGCATATGAATATGCTAATGGAGCTGCAGATAAATATAGGGATTGGGGTTTTTCAATTTTAGCGTTTATGACTCAAAGCCTAACATATTTCAAGCACATAAATGCACACACAATTGCTTTGAGACAATGTAAACACAAACAGAAATCAAAATTGATGTTGTAATTCTGCCAGCTAGATATTAACTTTACCTAACTTTCTCCTGAAAGAAAAAAAACGACTGTAGAAGGATACTGTTTACGCTAATGTCCAATATACTGGCCCTCGCAGCAATGCATAGAACGTTGTGCATATTTTGTTGGCGTTATAAATTGCAGTCTAACACAGTCCAACAATGCATGAAATCGAGCTAGAAACGATTGCGTTCACATACTTGCATAGAGTATATTTTGGGCCTTAGGCCAAAGCACCGCTCTTTAACCACCTTCAGTCTATAGTCTCTCCTTCACTTGAATGAACCTCAGTATTTCGTACTCGTCCACGGGGGCTTGTGCATAAAGTTTAATGGAGGATAAAAAGAGAGCACGATAAAGAGGATTTATCCAGCAGGGTCCTTATAAATAAGGCCTCTAATGATGTTCCTGTCATTATTTATGTGTGACAGGTTTCAGACAGGCACCTCGAGGGACAGCCGAGACCTTGTCTTGTCGCGGGTGCACGGTGCCCACAGAGGGGGACTGATTGATCAGGTTCCAGAGCACGGTCTGTCTGAGATTGAGACGTGATAGTTGGGGCAGCTGATTGATGTGTGAGCGTGTATGTGTGTGTGAGAGAGAATTCATCAAGACAAGAGGCTGAACAGACAAACCAAGGGTGCTGTGTTTAGTGTAGATATGAAACTTACATTTACAGTGAACACTCACTTACAACACAGCTCTTAGGATTTACACATTTAACCAACTATACCAAATTTCAAATATATGACTGTAAATTATTAAATGAATACTGTATAGTATGTGTATGTATAAATTCACGCACATACGTGTATACTGTATATTAAAATTATATATAAGTCAACATGCAAATATAAATATTTTAAATAAATACAAATTATCTTAAATATATGCATAAAAAATACACATAGTACACACAGACACACATATTATGTAAACATAAACTTTTATGTCTGAATAGCCTTCTTAAATGTAGTTAGAGGACTTATTTTTGTAGTAAATTGCATAGAACGGAAAAAAAGAATTTAAAACACCATTCACTTAGTAATACTGTAGCGGTGATTCATATTTTAAACACAGAAATTAGGCATTTTATTTTTTATTTAATACGGTTATTGCTATTATTGGATGCACCACATGATGGTCTCTCCAAATGGCACAAATCATCATCAAAAATGTATTCAAAAAGATGCGTGAAAAGTGTAGCAATGGCATTAACTGTAGGCATTTTTTTAGCCTGTTATTTCTGAACTTTGGCCAATCTTGGCTGTTTCATACTTCTTGAATGTCTATGCATTGTCAGTGTCCTCTTTGCTCTGTGATATATTTATCACTGCATGAAAACGTGATGTGTGGCATGAAAGTGCCATGGTTTGTTGGAGGTAGCAACGGTAACTAAAGGGCGGGTCTTTGCAAAGGTGCAATTTAGAGTAGCAGGAGATTCTTGGCTCAGGTTCTGAGATGACAGCATGAACATCTTTCTTATAGTAGAAAATGGCATCTGAGATGACAGCAGGGTCAGAATTAACCTGCTGCCTATTGCGAGCATTTATTTTACTTTGCTTAGCAGTGGAATCTGCTAAAATGCATTTCAATTATTAATAACTTACTAAACTAAAATGACTTGCTCTGTTTAATTTTTTTGCCATTTTTTAAAAAACATCTGAAATTACCCAAATTTAATTAAAACCTATTCCAAATTATACTAAAAGTGTGTTATCAACTGAAGTAAAAAATCTGGGACATATGGAAAACATTCTGCAGGTGTCATAACACATGATATTTTCAAATGTTTTCAAGCACACAATTGGCCACCTAAACAAAACAAAATCTCTACAAAAGGTCACTATGAATAAAAAATTAAAAAAGGTCATATCACATGAAATACAAATGTAGAAATTCAGTCATTAAAAAGGTAATTTGTAAAATCTTTGAATGGATTTAAACATAGAATTCATAAAAAATTTAGTTTCTTGATGGTTGCGCCACGATATTTCATATAATGGACATCATCACACAAAGTGTTTGTATTTTACCAAATGTATTAAGACATTTTCATGAAGGGTTTGAATTTTCATAGTAATTGTATTATTCACAAAAGCCTTTTCCAATTAAAATTCAAACTCACCAAAACATTCTCCAGAACGCAGCCATAATTGATCCAAAACTACGGTGCCTGACAGAGCTCGAACCCGCTGCAAACAGAAGAAAACACATGCAAACTGCAAATTCTCACAACGCAACCAAACACAGAGAGGTGCTCCAAACACGGAAATGTTTCAGGGGGACCTCAAAAAGTAACAAACCCATCTGGGGCCTGATTATTTGTTCAGTGGTTTTTGGTCAGAGCAGAGATGTTGAACTAAAAGGTGAGTTTTTTTGTGTTTATTTTAACAACCTGATCATACGGTCTTTTGGATATTATTAGACTAATCTGACGAATTACAAACTTATGTTAGCTAGTTAGCTTTTAATGCTATCTTAGCTATGTTAGAGTTACTCTCAGATGGGTTTCTCACTTTTTGGAAAAACGCAGGAATTTGGCACGCTACAGTCACACAGCATTATGGGGATTCTCTAGCCGTTGAGTGTACATTGGTTGTACACTAGTTTTTGCGGTGTATTGTGGGCAGGGGCGGATCTAGAAAATTATTCATGGAGTGACAAGGGGGTGGCATTAAAATTATGAGGGGTGGCAACACTGAAGCAAGCATCCTAGCATGGTTTTGTAGATTTAAGGAACAATATTCTTATTCGGTGTATACACTAGGGTGCACATTTTTTCATTGTCCTATTAAAAATTAAATTAAGGCTGATTGACTTGAACCTGATATCTGGATTGGAAAGTCAAACCTGTAGCGAGTTTAAGTCTATGCCAAGTTTAATTTACAAAGCATGACAAACAATGCATACTGCATATAGATACAAAGTCTCAGTGGATCAAGTTTCTTTAAGTCAAAAACACATAAAAAATTTACAGAAACCACATTTAAATCACCAACATATATCTTCAAAATGAATAAAATGAATCACAGTATTTAGTGCAACAAGAGCAACAAAATGACCTTTTAAAGTATTCAAATATCTCGGATGAGACATGAAAACAAATTCAATACTTTTAGTGCAAGTAAAACAAGTCACTTTAAGTCCAAGTATCTCTTCTTACTGGAAGAAGTTTGAGTCGTTCATGTGATAGCCCCATAAGCCAAAAAATGGACGACTCAAGAGCAAGGGCACAAATTTTATTTAACAGTATGGAGGGACAAAAACCACAACTTCTCGCGAATTATTTTTGAACGGGACACAGATAATACAGTTACTAGTACAGATAAAGATATATCACACTTATGGAAAACTTTGCATATATAATTATTGTAGCATGGAGACTGCGTCATGGTTATTTTCAAAGTTTTTCTCTGGTTTAATGAAAAGGCAGATTTTTTCTTCAAAACTATTGCAACGTTTGTTATGCTGTTTACAGTCGAGTCTCTCTCTCTCTGCCAAGACGATCTCGAAGCGTAGCTGAACTGAGAACTTCGGTCCCCGAGAAAAGAAGATTCCGGAATATTTTGTACAATTTTCGGGCATCAAGGAGCCACTATCAATATACGGGGCACTAGAGCTGGGGTGGCAAGGCTTTTTCTTAGGGTGGCAATTGCCACCCCGGTAGATCCGCCCCTGATTGTGGGATTGAATGAGTGCACTCGAGAACGTCCACTATGGTTTCAATCACAACTTAAAATGGCTGTCCCATAGTAATCTATTTGAAGGTACAGGGGGCGATTTCGGATACAGCCATGGTCGTTTTGCGTGGTCATGTCGTGCACGTGGGAGAAACGTTTTTTGACTTTTTTGGAGTGGGGGTAAAGACCAAACAATATGTAAAGAACAAAACAGTTTTATTAAAAGTACAAGAAATTATAAAATTGCAAAACAAAAATTACACAGGCCGCATATTTAGTTTACTAATTTCAGTGTTTGTAATCTAAGCACATAACATTTCTTAAAAATTATACAAATACAAATTTACTGTAAGGTTGAGCAAATAAAATAGTTGTCAGTCTCATTTTCCATCATTGGGGTCATGGGTCTTTGGTGCTAATAGGGTTAATTGGAGTACACCCGGCAGTGTGTCTTTCAGGCGTTTGATGCACATCAGGAGCAGAGGGCAGGTGCGATCACTCCCGTTGTGGCCTGACCTGTCGCCCAACGGTGAATTATTCCACACCAGCCACAGCCGAACAGTTTAGAGGTGATGAATCGCCCCGGTGCTTGGCAGGCGGTGTGAATTTCATTTCCCCCCAACCAGCGGGTGTCTCGTTTTCCCCCACAACGTGCAGAAACTCTGTTCCTATTGAGCCAAAGCACGTCCTTTTTGCCACGTGTCTCCCACTGACAGTTCTATTACGAAGAAAAATGAACAGGAGACATTAACCGTGCTGTCCCAACACGGTGCCTTCTAAAAACTACCTTTGAATAGAGCGACTGCGGCAGCCGTAGTGCCATGAGGTTGTTAGATTAAAGCAATCAGCCATTCGGTCTGTTACAATGATTTTACCATGGCTAGGGATGTTCTTAGACACAATCTGAGGTAAAATCATTGCCCTATCACTTACTGCAATATGATAAAACACACCAATGTTCAATCTATGCATGTATTATTCATAATAATGTCAATCAGTGCACTGGCCTGTCCCAGTAAAACATAATGTTCCCTAAACATTTCGTGGGAGAGCAACTTGTAGAATTTGGTATCATATTTACCTCTAACGTGTGCATATAAGTACCTCAAAGGTATATTAGTAACTTAAATGTACACAGGAACTCATTTTAAAGATGACAGCCTTTGTACCTTTTTACGACAGGAATATAACAAACGGAAATGTCATCATGTTTAACGTAATCATGTTGCTGGAAATCAATGTTTCAGTGTTTAGTATATGAAGACTCTTGCCAGATCTTTATGAATCCCTGTCTGCACCGCACTCCTTTAGCTCACAAATGCATAATTTATGGCCTGTGGTTTACAGAAATATCAAGGAACCTGTATGGATAAAGATCTATATCATTCATATTTAAGATTCTGTAATGACAATGACCTGATTTGACAATAATGTTTATGTACTCTACCTGCTCTTAACTTCCCTTACAAAATTTCAGTGGAAGCAGGGTGTGTGTATATATATATATATATGTATATGTATATGTAATTTTAATTCATCACAGAATATTGTTATCACCACCATCTTTACTATTATTATTATTTATATATAAAAAAAAATTATTATCATAGTTAATATTATTATATGATTATTATTAGTATTAGAATTAGTATAATTCCTATTACTATTATTATACTTGCTAAGTACTACTCAAAAACATTTATTTTATTTTATCTTATTTTAATATTATTTTTTTATTATCGTTGCTGTTACATTGCTGTCTTCATTAATTTTTTTATAATTTAATTTATTCATTACAAATCTTGATAGAATTTTCAGCATCATTACCAATGCATCATTCAGTGTCACATGATCCTTTAGATATCTTTTCAATATGCTGATTTTCTTTTTTCAAGAAAAACTGCCGCACTGACCTCAAACTTTTCAACTGTACTGTACATCAGTATATTTCTCACGTCACCACTGTTGTCTTTGTCCATAACACTGGGTCACTGAATCCCTGGTTGTCCCTGTAATATTAGAGATCAGAGTTGGAGATAGATATCCTGGTGGACTACCACAGTTGTTGTTGACACACATCTCAGTTGGGAAGGAGGCTTTTCCTTCAGTGTTATGATTACTTGCATCTCGTGGGCCAAAGTTTGATAATAAAAGATATTTGTGCAGCTGCTGATTGCTATCTGCCCTCCATCCTGCCTTCATGCAAAATGCTGCTTCATATCACAAAAATCCATTTTAAACTTTTATTACATTTATTTTAATACATTTTTGTTTCTCATTAATAAAGGTAATAAATACTACAGTCAAATTAATATAAAATGTATAAACATTAAAGCAAGTTCTAGGAGACTCTGCCAAGAAAAGAGGATTAAATACATATTCATTTTAATTTGTTATGAGATACCAAAGTGTGTTGTGAACATTGAAATTGATTGTTGCATGATTACCTTGTTCTTCTGGATATTACTCATTCTGTCAAGAAAAAATCCCATGTTCAAAGTCAACTTGAATATCTCTGGCTGAGTGTAAAACATTATCACCTTGATTGATGAGCACACATCGTATGCCAGGTTTTTATTTGCTGATCTTTACAAACTATTAGACTCTTAGACTTCTCTCGGCAAGCCAGAAAATTGAGATTCAGAGAGAGAAAGACATACACAGAGTTTCAGGCAGGATGGAATAAGTTATCCTCAGTCAAACAGAAAGAGACTCCTGTTGAATTAAAAGCAAGAAAATGGAGAAAACATCATAGGCAGGGGTTTGAAAGGTGAGCACAGTCTTTGATAGCTGTCTGGCTTCTGCTTCTGGTGTAACGCTTTTCATCCTTTCAAAGAATCCTTTTCAGAGTTGCAGGAAACACTCTAAAGTTCGGGCCAGCTTGAATTGCTTGATAATGTTATTGGCAGCTGTCAGTAAAGTAATGATAAGAGTATACAGAAAACACTGACAACTCACATTAAAGACAATAAATTATATATGTATGTAGGCATCAGAAGATCTTATTTACACAGCGATGCATTTTTCAGAGAAACGGTAGAAATGTAGACTTGAATTGAGTTTGCAGAGGCTTTTTGACGTGAATGTGGAGGGAAAATAATAATTGCACAGGATTTTAGAAATACTGCATTACCAGTAGCTTAAAACATTGTTTGAATAGCATTTCTCTAAACTAAACTTTAGTCGGTGCTATATTTAATTTTTGACAGGAATGAGGCTGTGAGGGATATTAGTACAGTACATTCAATGGCCTGTACTGTTGTCTAAAAGCATAACATCTATCCAGTTGATGAAAATTAAAATTAAATAAAATACAAAAACCAGACAAAAATAGTTTTGAAACTCATTATGGCATAACAATAAACTGATATCACTGTAGCAAATAGCTTTGCCTGCTCGTTGTAGTACATTCCTACAAGGTTAACTTCAGCCCAAACAGAAATTATATTACAGTTTTTCTCAGTCGATTTGGTGCATTTCTCAGATCAGAATTGAAATTCTCATAACTATTAGTTCAACCTCC
>JAUMHI010000041.1:17389383-17400358 GCA_032359435.1 Enteromius unitaeniatus | reverse complement strand
GGAGGTTGAACTAATAGTTATGAGAATTTCAATTCTGATCTGAGAAATGCACCAAATCGACTGAGAAAAACTGTAACCAAGAAACTTATAGCAGGAAGAATTTTTTTTTTTTTGGTCCTGATATAGAGTGAAAACAGGCAAAATTTTGATTTGTGAAAAAACACTTGTTTTCACAGAATACATTTTGCTTTTCTTCTCACATTGGCAAAAAATTAATTCATGCTTAAAACAAAAACCACCCTAAGTAAAGTAAAGTAAGGCAGAAAACTAATGTTTTATATCCTGTACATTTTGAAAGCAAAAATATGTTGTTTTGACACTAAGATATTGTTACTGGACAGTATAATGATAGTATAATACACAGCATTTTGACTGAAACTACTGACTTTGAACATTTTGAGCAGTTGTTGTACTAGCCAGTACCATTTTCTTTCTTTCTGTCCACATGGGAATTATTTATTGTGGGGTTTCTACTTTCTACTTTGGATGAACAACAGACTAAAGTTCATTAATTTGCTTTTTGATATCAAATTAGAGACATCTGAATGGCCTGTGAAATGTGAACATGTCTGTGGTTGGCACGATTAAGGCCTTCTCTCCTGCACATATTAGAGATGGAACTGCAGGGAATCTTTCTCTTAAGTTAGTGATAAAATAATAATAATAATTTTGAATGCCTACCAGTGGTTCAGAAACATGCACACTAAAGTATTACGCATTACTTGATGTCCATTTCACATTACTCGGGTTCCCCTTTCAGCCTGAAAGTAAAGTTTGGCCGTTTTGGATGTCATAACACTTATTTGAAATTATTTATAAATTATGTGGTGGTTAAAATGCCAATAAAGATTATTTCTCAGTTGTGTGTTTTTGTTAAAGCACATTGGTTCTTGATTTAATGAAAAAGTGCTATTTAAGATAAGCCTGTCATGGGTTTTTATGTAGAAACAAGAAGTATAATCTCCCATGTCAGCAAGTAATGTGTGTCCCAGTTCAAGTATGTACATATCATTGCTGAAAGCATGACCTGATGAGTGAACTAATGTATAGACTTCTTGGTAAAGTTTGAGGTTTTCTATAAATTCTATAGATGCTAGGCATTGCAAAAGCATTTTGTAGTTATGAAATGCTTTTAAACACTGTCAAAATGTTGACAGGTTTTCATGTCAGTGAGAGCTTTATAAGTCTTGCTGACAGATGACAGTGAAACGAGGTTAAATGCCGTTTTTAAAAAAAAAAATAAAATTCAGCATTTATGCCCCACCTGCTTTAGTTAAGTGGGGCTTAAAGTTGTCAAGAGTCAAATTAAAAAATGTAGCAACAGTCCCACGAATTACACAAACTCAACCAATCTGTGTTATGAAATATGTGATTTGTGGGGTTTTTTTTTTTTTTTTTTTTTTTGCATTTGGACTTTGACGTATATTAGTTATTTAAAAGACTGTACAGACTTGCTTCTTGGCATTTGACACAAATTAACTTATAATAATTTGTTGTAAGTCATTACTGGGAGTTGTCAATCACACCAAACGAAAGTCAGAATGACTCTGCATAAATCATGTTATTGACATTTTTTTCTTAGTTTTTTTTTCGTTTTCATTGTTTTGGTGTCCTTTCACCTCTTTCAAAGGATTAAATTATTACTGAACCACAGGTTGTTAAGTAGATTTCACCATATTTATCTTGAGATGTTTGTTTTTAGATCATTTGTATTTGAATATTGATCTTCGGCTACAAAATTGTCAAATAATCAGCTGTAATAAACTATAATTTAAGTTAATATTTGATAGCTTTCTTTTACATTTTAGTATGTCACCTGTCTGGAATCCAAGGTTGACAACACTTTACAACAAGGTTGTCGACCTTATGATCAATTAAAAGTAAAATCAACTAAAACTATAAGTATAGCATTTATACATTTTGGCCAGTGTAAATTTCTACATACATTAAAAATATTTGAACATTTAAAGTTAATATATTATGAATCGTAGTATGTAAAATATATGAATACTACCCAAGTGGTGAAAAGTTATTGTACAGCTGTTCGTGATAATGCTAACACAGAACAAACCTTAAACAAACCCAACAGCACAACTGCTTCTTGTGGTTGTTGAGCAGATTGCCAAATTAATGTTGCATAAGCATTTACATAACTTCCGAGCTACCATGACAACTGCACGGGACCCTGTTGAATCAGATTTTCAGGTTACCATTCTTTCGCTCTTGAGCTGATGAAGCGATGCATTGTGATAACACAGACTTGTTTCTCTTTGTGAGTGCCGTTGACTCTTGGATAGACTAGACTAAAGAGAAATGCTTTCGGAAGCCTTTTGAAAAGGGCCCCTCATTCTGTCTAACTGGAAACTTGTTGAGTCATATGCTGACAATAGCCTTTAGAATGCAAGAGGATACAGAAGTGTAAAGGACTAACGCCAACATTTGATTTATTCAATCTGTGGATTGTTCTGAAGGAACAGCTTGAATGTAGAGTAGATAATCTGATAACAGTAATGTAAAATCCCTCGAAATTAAACAAATTCATGTAAAATACAGATGCAATCCAAAAGAGTATATATGTGTACAGGTGTTTTAGGGTTTGATAAGGTTAGATAATTATTTTCGAAGGATCTCAATGTGCGAAAGCCAGTATGTTCCTTGTTAAATGATTGGTAGATGATAAAGAACAAGTTTTACCTCCCAGGTAAAAAAATGTAAAATGTACTTGGTGCTCTATTTTCATTTTGTACTTTAAAATTATTATTTAGCATTTCTTAAGATCATCAAACTGTGCCATTTCGGGACGCCATGAATACAAATTAAAATGCACTTTTAACACAGAATCT
Source organism: Enteromius unitaeniatus (assembly GCA_032359435.1). Taxonomy (NCBI): domain Eukaryota; kingdom Metazoa; phylum Chordata; class Actinopteri; order Cypriniformes; family Cyprinidae; genus Enteromius; species Enteromius unitaeniatus. The sequence goes on along the minus strand of JAUMHI010000041.1, from coordinate 17,397,515 downwards.
CTGTAATATATTTAGTAAAAACTTGAACCCATCCCACTATACACTCAAGTGTACTACAAGCTGTAGTATGTTTGTACTACAATTGCAATGGTAATCTTTGTAAATCTGTAGTATTTTTTGAAATGCCTCAGAGTATTATACTGTGATGTTTGATGTATGAATGTGGTACTATGTCATATATCAAAATACTGTGGTATTGCCACAGAATATTATTGAATGTCCTTTATCTAAACATGGTTTCCTTTTTTCGAACGTGATCATATTTCTAGACATGCTGTACTACTTGTGCTTTTCAGTTGCCAAGCAGACTCCTTTTTCCATGCCTCTTTCTCCTGTCCCCTTGTACTATTTAAAAGTCTCCTCAACAAAATGTTCAAGAGAACCCCAATACACCCAGGAGACCTTGAGTGAGGATTTAAGTAATTAGTTCCCAACAATGGAAACTTTCTTTCTCTTTTGAGGAGGGTGGGGGTCAAAGAGAGTAACACAGACCTTAACCTAGTAAGCTAGTAAGCATGTCACCCAGTCACGTACCATTGCTGTTTTTATGTTGTAACTAAAATATGAGGATTGAGGCTTTACATCTGTACTTTTACAACAAGCACTTTAAGCATGTGCAAAGATCACAACAAAAGGAATATAAATTACAAGAAAAGGGGTCATAGAAAGTAAGAGGAAGTCTGCTAGCTTTGAGTCAACTGACCAAGTACCCATTTCAACCAGTCAGGAAAAAAAGCGAATAAACAGAAAAAGAAAGAAATGAAGATACAGACACATACAAATCACATACACAAACACAAAGAATATAAAACGAAATACATAGACCTTGGCAGCTGACATTGCTGTCAGTCATTAAGTAACGTAATTTGCAATTCTGTTCGATACAAACCTTTACCCCCAGTTTCACAGACAAGACTTAAGCTAGTCCCAGACTAAATTGCATGTTTGAGCTGTCTCAGATGAAAATATCTTGCTTTGGCATATCTTAAAACATGTGTCATTGTTCTGTGTTAAGATGCACACCTGTAATATTTTCTTATAAGACATTTTTGTAAAAGTTGCTTAAATATCTCAACTTAACTAATGCCTAGTCCTGGTTTAAACTAATCCCCGTTTGTGAAACTGGGCCATAGAGTTTTAGTTTTTCCAAAAATAATTCACATTTCTATTACAAAACAAAGGCTAACATTTTTGCTTAGGGGACAATAAAGGTAATTTTCTCTAATGGAGACGTGATGTGTTTTAACTTGACTTGACTTTAGCCGTAAGCCGTTGCGATGGTAATTCTACAGCAGACACCGCTCAAGCCGCTGCGTTTGCTGATTGGCTGGTGTGGAGCGAGAGCTAGATTTAGACCAATCAGGGATGAGATCATTGTCAGTGAATGGAAAACTACAAGACAGAACACGCTCCTACGTCACCCCTCGCCTAACCAATCATAAAGCTCAGCTTCACGTCTTCGCTCGATGATTGGCTCATGGGCGGACGCTGAAGAAGAATGATAAAACCCATTAGCGCACGAGCCGTAACGGTGCGGCATCTCTTTACAGTCACGCAGAAGAAGCGGGAGAAAGCTGCGTTTAGCTGTCCATTTACAATATCAGCGCAGTTGCTCTTTTCCTATATTCAAGAATTGCTGCCTTAAGCCAACTACGAGTACAGATCTCGGAAATTTGCATCACAGGTACGTGCTTTTTCTACATTTCAGTCGCGAGGGTTTACGCTCACCGATCGTGGTTTGGTGAATTACGTCATATTCTGCTCTCCTCTCATCTCGTGGGTCATTTTAAACTCCTCTTTGTACTTGTTTCCTTAATTTGGTGTCGCGTCGTAATCTGTCCGTCGCATGTGTAAAGATGTCTGGACAGTGGACACAGTTATGAAAAGCGCATCTGGGTTAACCTTGCAGTGTCTGATCGGGCTGTTCGCTAAAAAGGGGCGGTGAGGCACCCTTCGCACAGCCCGACTGAGAAACGATGAAGCCGAGACTGGGACGCGCGCGTCGACTTGCTCTGGAAAGTTCTGCGAGGCGCAAATACCTCAGTTATTAAATGCATGAGCGTATACTTAAAGTGAAAGAGAAATGTCATTTGCAGACTTGGCTTCAGTCGCCATTCACTTCCATTGCACTTTTTTTAAGAGTGGGTTAGACTGTCATTCATCTCCTTTCGGTTTCTTCACTTCTGGAACAACACGAGCCTGAGTTTATGATGGACAGCTCTTTAAAGCTCTTTAAATGGTCACACGTGAAAGTCAAATATTATTTGCATACGGGTCTTAAATTATGTGAGCTCAAAAAAGAGGTTTTAGCTAGTCTAGTCACACTTTAAAGCTACGCACTTACAGTTTGTAAACGTTAAACATTGCATCCGTTTACTTTTTTACACTAAAAACGTCTTGCACTTAACTTACTCTAAAAGCACCCCTGGACTGAAAAGGTCTGTAAACTCAGCCCCCCTTGCATTACACGTGTAAACATATATTTAAGTAAAATCACCAACAATCGTTATATATATATATATAAGTGTACTTGATATCTTGTGGCTATTCACAATGACTCAGCGATTTTGACCCCCGCTTTAAACAGGTGCTGTCGCTTTAAAAAAATCTGCGCACTCATGGTTACATTGAACTTATGTTATGTAATAACACATCGGTTAATTCATGAGAAGTACCGGCTTGCCTTACTGTAATGCAGATTATATAGGGTTATCTAATACATAACACAACATTAGTCACCATTACTGGGCATGACTAAGAAAATAGAGATTTAGTAGTATTTTGTATCTTGGGAAGGGGTCGTGTTTATAGCTTTTGCAGCTCACCATTTGTTCTCTTTTTTTTTTTCTGTAACAGGTGAGCCACTATGGAGTTGTACAACAAAGACACATTTACTGAAGATATCCTGCCCGTTGTCATTGTCGGTAAGAGTTGCCGTTTGTTTTCCATGCACATTTCCATGCTTAGTGCATGCAAAACCATTCTATTTTTGTTCTGTTGTTTAACTCCCCTTGTCATCATTGTTCTTGACTGTACTTCTCGGAGCAATTTGAAATGTTGTATTGCAGCCAAGGTCCAGAATTAACTAATGACCAGGCTGGATGGGAATCTGTGTGTGCAGAACTGTACAGTAAACCCAGCTGCCTTGCACGGAATTGGAACGCGTGTTATTTAAAAGAAATGTTTTGCACATCCAGAATCCCTTGCATTTTTGTTAATGTAATATTTTGACCACTTTGATAATCCTTTGCATTAACCATGTTTAAATGTGAGTTTGTATCAGATTTAAAACTCTTTTTGCATGTCTGTCTTTCAGGTAATGGACCATCAGGGATTTGCCTCTCTTATTTGCTGTCTGGATACACGCCTTACCTTTCCCCCGATGGCTTCCATCCCAACCCAATTTTGCATAACAAGCTGGCAGAGAATCCTCGTATGTCTTTGTTTGACCAGGTAATGCGCGCACATAATCCCCCTATACATTAACCACACCTCTTTACATAACAAGCGGTGATTAATTGCATCATGTTTTACCAAAAGCCTACTACAAGCGTTAGTGAATGTTTGTCAATGACACATGTTCAAATACAGAAAAAAACTGTTTTGTGTATTTCTATGGGCATGTAGGATCTGGAGTACCTGTGTGAGGGTGTAGAGGGCCGTTCATCAAACCCTGTGGCTGTGCTCTTCGATGCCCTCCTCCTTCCAGATGGTGACTTTGGGGCGGATTGCGCCTCCCCGTTGATATGGACACATGAGCCGGAAAGGGCCACACCTCACCTTGTACTAGGAAAGGGACCTCCTGGAGGGGCCTGGCATGTAAGGAACCACACCTAAAATATTTCTGGCAGGCTTCTGAAGTACTGCTCAGTTGTTGTTTTTGGGAAACTGTTCTATTATTAAAAAAATATATGTGCAATTCATGTTTCACTTCAAAATCTTTGATTTTCTACAGATTTTGAAGACCTTTTGCACAGTTGTATACCTATTAGTATTATTATATTATCATGTGCTAAAGAGCAATGAATAAAACACAGATGTAAAATATATATTACAGTGATGATAATATAAGGTTCACTCTAATACACATGTACTGCAGGGGAAGGAACGCTTAAAAAGAACTCATGTGATTAATAGTTGCGTGCCTGAAAAAAAAAAACACAACAGTGTCTTCAATTGAGGTTTTGTACCAGTTTGATCAGATGCTATTCTCGTGCTCTGCCTGCTTCATACAAAGATGTCAAGTTGTTGTTTATTATGCTTGATGTCTGCAGGCGATGGAAGGCTCCATGTTGACACTCAGCTTGGCTAACTGGATGGAACTTCCTGGGTTGAAGCTGAAGGAGTGGATGAGAGATAAACGAAGGTATAAAGAAGCATTACATTTAGTGCAGAGAGTTAAATGCCCATATTTCATACAACATTCCTTGTCTGATATGCTTTTTCTGACATGATGTAAGGATGAGTAAGCAATAATTATCTTAATTTCTCTCAAAAATATAAATAATATAGTTTTGTCTAACTTAGTTTTTTGTGTGCTATTTTGTGCATAAATAAATAATCGAATGTACTGGTTTGTGTGTGCAGAAATTTACGTAATGACCGGGCCACACCAGCTGAGATTGCGTCATACTACCAGCACTATGTGACTAAAATGGGTTTGGAGAAGAGCTTTGCTTGCGACACAACCGTAACCTCAGTGTCTCGGGTTTCCCTTGACTCTGGCCGCTCCGTTTGGAAGATCCAAGGCTTCCAGAGAAGAGCAAGCAGCGAAGCAATTGAAGTCCCGTTCTCTGTCTATGCAGAGAACGTGGTGCTTGCCACAGGAACCCACGACATCCCAGCTCGTCTCGGCGTGGAAGGTGAAAACCTTCCCTTCGTGTGTCACAGCTTCTGGGAGCTGGAAGCCGCAATTTCATCAGGCCGCTTGGACCGCGCTTCAGAACCGGTTCTTGTGGTTGGTGCTGGGTTGACGGCGGCAGATGCCGTCCTCGCAGCTCACCACTTGAACACTCCTGTATATCACGCCTTTAGACGTCCTGTGAGCGATCCAGGGCTCATCTTCAACCAGCTACCCAAGCTCCTCTACCCCGAGTACCACAAAGTGCATCAAATGATGAGCCAACAGCAGCACAAAGTGGGTGAGACGGTGGTCAATCTGTCTAACCAACTTCTTTCTTCAACTGCTGTTGGCACCAGCCAGTATACCTGTTATCCTGGTTACCTAAGTTTCCCAAAGCACCATGTAGCTGCCTTCAGACCTAATGGAAAGTGTGTGCTTGAGGATGATGGAGGAATACAAACAGGTCTCCAAGTCTCAATGGCGCTTGTTTTGATTGGTGCCCATCCCAACCTGTCGTTCCTCCAAGAACATGGTCGCCCTTTGGCGTTGGACTCAGAAGAACCAATCAGTTGTCGGCGGAACCCATTAGATGTGGATCCATACACGTATGAGTGCGTGAAAGAGCCAGGGATGTACGCCATGGGTCCGCTGGTGGGCGAGAACTTTGTGCGCTTCCTGAAAGGTGGAGCTTTGGCTATTGCGTGTGATATCTCCCGAAAACAAAGTAAAAAACTTCAAGATAGTTGCACAACAAGCTCATTGAATATTCAACTGACCAACTGCACATTGGAAGACATTTGTTTGAGGGGTGAAAAGAAGATCTTTGATGCATAGCTATCTGGTACTTCCTGAATCCACCTAAATGTTGAGAAAAATGCTCAGTGGTTCTGCTCCGGCTGACACAAAGGAATCAGTTGTTGAACAGTTCATGACCGCTCCGACATCCCACTGCGAGTGCACGGACACAGATTTTTGTTGTTAATGGCTAACCAACCCACCTCTGAACATTAATCTGAATCTCCAGACACGGGGTGATTTAACACTTCAGGGATTTATTAGTCCATGGCTGCTCACTCGAAACACTACTCATGTTCTTGAAGCAATCATGTGCTGTTGTGCCAAATCAACATTTGTAATCACAGTGTTTTCAGATCTAATATTTCCTTCATGTAAGGAAAACACAAAACTAATCTTTGCCAAGCAAATGCTGCTGTTGTATCAATGTTGGTACTAATGCTCTTACCGTCTTCTGTAACGAATGTATAAATCATAGTGGACCTAAAAAATCAGAAAGCTCATTATTCCCAAGTAATGCATACAGTTGTAGTAAATCCAGCAAACCAGACTTGGTTGTGTAGAATTAGGGCTCTTGAAAGTTTTTAAGGCGTCCTTGTTTAATGCTGCTGCTACTTACCTAAAGTCAACCTCAGTGAGGTCAGCCTGCACTTACAAAGCTGACCACAAGAGGGCCTTCGCACGCCGTGACTCAAGCAAGCAACATTGCATCAGACATAATGTGCGTCATGACGTTATTTGAATGAACGATTAATCCTACATAAGCTTATTCACCAATGTGTTCATTGACATGGGGCAAATATATGGCCTCAAGGACCTTTTGATGCAATGAGCAAAAGAACTGTTAATTTTATTTTTATATGGTAGGATGTAAATTCAAAACAAATGCATAGCTTGTTTCTTCAAGAAAACAATTTTAGATTAATGGTTATGATGCAACCTCCTTTTTTTTTAAATCGAAAAACTATTCTGCTGCATTACTTGCATGTACGTTATGAACCCTGGCAGCTCTGATCAAACATGTTAAAAATAGTTTCTATTTTTTCTTTTATAAACATGTATGGGTTATCTACATGGGTTGTTGCAGTTAATTGCTTTTTAAAAAATAAAAAATGGAGCTTGAAAAGAAAACCGTGCCTTCATGTGTCTGTCTTGTACTGAGCAGTCTTAAGAATCTTTGTCAAAGCCAACTAAAGTCACAATAAATGCACATTTTGCACATTGTTGATACTTCTCCATCCATAAAATGGTCACATGAAAGCAATATGGCTTCTATGTGTTTGCTAAACGCTACTGAATTAAGTGTTCAAGAGTTCAAATACTTTCTTTAATTTTGCTTCATTGCTTTTTCTAACAGGTTAAAATGTGTAAATATGGCATACATAACATATACAAATATATATAAACACTGTAAAAAAAAAAGTATACAAAACATAATTATTACATCACATATTACAAAGCACTATTAAAATTTCACCACTAGATGGTAGCACGTATCTAACTTAAGGATATGTACTAGTTAAAACATCCTGTTAAGATACTGAATATCATTTAATGTCATTTTGTTCTACTTATTTGTTTAGCTCTTTCCAAAAGCAATCTCTATAAATGTCCTTATTTCCAATGCTGAACCAAAGCAAATTAAACAAACCGAAAAATACATTGTGTGTAATCGTATGAAACTTCTGTATGTGTGAACTTAACTATTGATTTTATAGCAACACTAAAATACCTCTGCTTTAATACTCCACGGACTGTGTGAGTCTGCATGTTTGTGCAGTGAGTGGGCACATGAAGCTGTGTGGGAAGCCCTTTGCAGACTGCTGAACAAGGTGACCTTCGCTCTCTCTCACAGACAGACAGGTGGCCACTAGAGGACGTGATGCTGAATTTATCATGTCTGCGTTGCTATGAGACCGCAGAGCTGAGAGGTGGACTCATTTTGTAATGTCAGGTTACAGCACAAGGCTGGGAAAGATTACAATGATGCTGACTCATCCCTGAAAACCAGCTCTTGTGATTGACTACACAAATTGAATAGGATGTACTTTTGTTTTGTCTTTATAGAAAGTACAATTCTAAAATTGATCAAGATTAGAGAATTGTCAGCTTGTTGCCAGGTAAATGGTTAACAGTTAAATAAATGGTTAAAAAGAGCAAAATAGTTGTAATAAATCACATTTTTGTGTTTACTTGTTTTTAAAGAACATTTCATATTGTGTCTAATGAGGTCTTATATAGGTCATGCATGCACTTTCAAAAAAAAAAAAATGTTCAGTCAATCTCACATGCTGTTGTGCAAAAGCAATAGACAACAGGTGGAAATTATAGGCATTTAGCAAGGCATCCCCCAATAAAGGAGTGACCACAGACCACTTCTCCGTTCCTATGCTTTCTGGTTGATGTTTTGGTGACTTTTAAATGCTGGCGGTGCTTTCACTCTAGTGGCAGCATGAGACGGAGTCTACAACCCACACAAGTGGCTCAGGTAGTG
>JAUMHI010000041.1:17352053-17386428 GCA_032359435.1 Enteromius unitaeniatus | reverse complement strand
AAGCTGCTGCTTAACTTATTTGTAAAATGTCACTTAAGTTGACAGCCCTCAATGTAAGCGTAGGCTGTGAAATACAAAAATGCAAAGATAAATAGTAGTCGGAGACAAATGTCACTGTTATGCAGTCAAGGTAAAAGTTTGTTCTTCTAAAAAAAAAAAAAAATTAGATTCATACATATTGGCTACATACGCATTTTATGAGGGTATATGAAGTTTGGCAGTGAGGGATGTGAGCTTGCTTGTCTTGGAGTTGTTGTTTTTTTTCTGCTTTGCTTGACTTTAATGGATCGAAGCAAGTGTTTTCTGGAATGCACATTACTTATTTTTTCCATTTACACCATTGTTTTTTTTTCTGGTCTGGTCTGTAACTCTGCTTCTCAGTGGCAAGTGTTACAGCTTGTGTTCTTCAACAGGAGGACGAGAAATAATAGAGCAACAATTTTAAATAATAAAAGGGATGGATGATTAAAAAAAAAAAGGAAATTATAGTTGCAAGCCTGTATGGTTAGGGTTGTTGTGTGTATCATCTTCAAAGAAATACTTTATGTACCTAAATTTACTTATTACATTAGGTGACCAAAAATATGTAGTAGAAAAGCCTTTTAAATGAAGGCATTACAAATTTTGGATGAACTGTCCTTTGAATAATGGAACAATGCAAAGATTCCTCTGCCTTCTACAATGTGATCTTTACTTGGACTGGAGTCTTTGTAGGTAATACTGGACACCTTCATTTATTTGGACAGAAGGATAACACGACAGAATTCCATCCCCACCTGCAAAAATACTGTGAAAGATTGGTTCCTATCATAATACACAGACTCCAATGGAGAGATGTGTAGTAGGGTTCATAGGGTCTCGGTAAGCTAGAAAGGGAACGGGATGACAGCAGGTAACCTGAGAGTTTTCCCCTTCTGTTGCACTGTTTGCAATATGTATTTTAGATTTGCTGTACTGTGATCGGGTTACCTTGCTGTCTACAGACAGTATTTACTGTGATTGTATTTACCCTGATACTGAGATGCGACGTAAAGTATGTTAACACCGTTTCCCTTTTACTTCATGAGAACAAAAGGCATCTGGAATGCAAATAGGCAAAAGTGCTGCACGAAATAGTTTTGCATTTGCACTGCGACTATTGTTCATCGCAGTACAGTTAAGAAAGTGAGAATATAGGATACACATTATGCAGAAATATAGCATACGCATCATACAAAATATTTTTGATGAAACCGGGAGGCTTGTGACCGTCCCATTGACTGCCAAACAATTAATGATGTCAAGGTCCAGAAAAGAATGAAAGACATGAATCTGCCGTCAGTGGTTCAACCGTAACGTTATGAAGCTAGAAATGTACAAAATTGAACGATTTGGCACGGTAACAATTGTTTGGCAGTCAATGGGACCGACACAAGCCTCCCGGTTTTCATCCAGAATATCTTAAATTGTGTTCTGAAGACAAATGAAGCTTCTACAGGTTTGAAATGACATGGGGGTAAGTGATTATTGACGCAATTTTCGTTTTGGGCTAAATGTGTGCATTCATGTCATTTCTTGCAGTTCATTTAAATAGCAATTCACTTAAATAATCATAGTCGATGCACTGGACAAAAGCTGAGCGACTTGTTCAGTTTCAGTTACGTTGTCTTGAATATAGTGGCTTATAACAAAAGAGCAAGCTAACTAGCCATATTTTCCACCAATGTTTCATATGCTTTAGACAAGATTGATACTTCAAATCATACAGAAACAGTCTTATTTGTGATTTTACATTTTGCAAAAAAAGTACTCGCGGCGTATTTAGGAACCATAACGTCAAAGCAACTACTGTTTTGCATCTTTTTGCTGAAGTGCCCGCCGGCTGGACACTGATCATTAAAAGGCCTCAACACTTTTCGTTGACATCAGCCAGGCCGCTTGAGGTATTCTGGAGAAGCTAATGATTTCTGTCCTCCCTGTTTGGGATGACGCTAGTCTACAGCTGAGGAGCTGCCTGCCTGTGCACATTCCTGCTTTAGTACGTCCCCCTTCCCCCTTCTCCACCATCCCACAATCCCTCCGTCTGTCGTGTGTTAAAATCGCATGTTCCGAGCGCAGGCCTGCCAGTGAATCACCTCTGAAACGCAACCTGTTTAAGACTAGCGGGACACTAGTGTATGTCTGGTACATGTGCACGCACACACACTGGATACACCCTTTCTGCCAGTTAAAACAGACACACCCTCGTATGCACGCACAGGTGCCTATTACACACATGCAAAGCTTGTGCTAATGAGAGACCTGATGACTCAGGCAGTTTGGAGTGCTTTATGATATTCAGTAGTGGTTAACCCATTTGGGTTTTTCCTGTGGCTGATTACGATATGTTAGAGAGTAGGGTGGCCTATCGGAGTTTTAATCACTTGAGTAACACTTAAAAATATCTGCATGTCATTGTTTACATGAGAAAATATCAAAGCAAAGTATTCTCTCCTCTAAAATTGACACACTAATTTGACTTTTCTGAGCCATTATTGTAATAAATTTTAGCCAACCGATGTCAGGGATTTTAAAGGACCATTTATTCAAAAAATAAAATAATTTACTTATTCTTAGGCCATCTTTCTTCAGTAGAACAATAAAGATGAGTTTTAGCTGCATCCATTGCCCTTTGTTGTTTATAAAATATCATGCAACTGAAAATCCTAAACTACAGGCTCTTCTGAGCTCAGGACCTTTTGTCTAAAGTTGTGGATTTACGGGTAGTAATGTTCAGTTTTTTGTTTTGTAAGACCTCAAAGCCATAGACGGCATACAGTTTTAAGTGGATGTGTGAAGTCTATTGTCAATAAGCCCCTAATTATGTTCATGTCATGGCTAAAAAATATACAGGTGTGAGTTTGGATACCTTTGTTGAGATGGGTTGATGAGAGTCATTGTAATAGTAGTAGGATAATGTATTTATATAGGATTGAATAAATATGATATGGGAAGCAAAAACATATTTCCATGCTTTCTCCTGCAATTATATATCATTATACTGTGTTCAAATGGCATCAGGGAGCAGTTTTTAATATGTGAAACATTAAAATGCATGCTTGCCTTTTACTTTTGCATATATAGCATATAGCATTTTAAGTGTGCTAATATTTTTTTGTTGTGACTGAATACTTATAGTATATATATAGTCATATATACAGTGCAAAAATGTCTGCAATTTACACTTAAGTTATGATTGTACTCATTTTTTTTTATTATTATTGATCATTTCAGTTATAGTATTTCCAATAAAGAATAGTTTTTGTCTCCTTAATCCAGTTACTCTTCTATCTCTTATTCGTATGATGATATAGATCAGGTTTTCAGATCTTTCCCTGGCGGTCCAATGCACTGCAGAGTTTAGCCCCAACCCTGATAAAACACACCTACCTGTGATTTCTCTTTTTTTTTTATTTTTTATTTTTTTTTCTAATGATCCTTAAAACACTGATTAACATGCTCAGGTGTGTTTGACCAGGGTTAGAGCTAAACCAGTGCATTGGACCCCCAGGGTAAGATTTGAGAAACGCTGATATAAATGAAAAGGTAGTAGTCAGGTTTTGCAGATGCATTCGCTTTTTTCCGTTTTTGTCACAGCTGATGTGTTTTTGTGGGATCGCCTTTTATTGCTCAGTATGTGGATCATTAGGGTGCTGTTGGTTTACAGTACTGCGTATGCGATGTCTCCCTTGAGTCCTTGTTAAGAGAGGGGAGATTTTTATAAAAGCATTTATTATTAATCAAAGAAGCCATCTGCGAGGGACGCCATTTTTTTTATATTTGAAATTCAGTGGATGATCCTCATTGCAACCTCTGCTGTACTTGTGTCTGTTTTGTCACTTGATACAGTGGACGGACAGGTTTTCTGTCCTCTCCTCGTCCTCCGCTCTGTGTCACCACCTCTTTACCACAGCAACAGGCGAAGATGAGAAGGATCGAAGACAGGAACTGATAATATATTTCTTTCATGCGGTTGAAAGCAAAGCTCTGGGGGGTAACTTCACAGGAGTGGTCCTCTTCTGAGAGCCAAGGGAGAAAGAACTGAGAGTTTGAAAAGGAAATGGTTCACAGGACCGATTTGGTAGGAGGGTTCTTGTGGGTGGATCATTCTTTTTAAGTTTCTGACAGACTCAGGAAAGCCCTGGAGGCGTGTGTACAAATCATGGTCACTAGTTTCCTATGAGATGCACATTTAGTGATAATCTTGCGTGCTTTAATTATGGCCACCGGAAGGAGCTAGTAAAATTTAGGCTGTGCCCCAATTTGCATACTTGTATTATACTCTAAAAGTACTTTGCTGGTGATAAGAACAATCATGGTTTGAGTGTGTAAGACATTGACCTAGACCTAAATTATTGTTTGTGTTGTGTGTTAACATTAGTTTAAATTTATCTTTACTTAGTTCATTTTTTCTTTTTTAGTATTGCCGTTTATTGTTAAATAAAGTATATCACCTATATACCCAAGATTATTTCTTTGTTTGTTTTTAAATGGGCTTATTTTAAATATGTTGGAAGTAATATTGTGTCTCTATGTACTTTTTATTTAACAAAAACACATGTAAAAGATGTATTTGCTTTTGTTCGTTCATTAAAATTGTAAAATATTATTACAGTTTATGACTGAGCTGAATTCAGTGTCACGTTATTCTTCAGAAGCCATTGCGATATATTAATTTGATGCTCAAGAAACATGTTGAACACCGTTGTACTGCTTCATGTTTTTGAGGAAACAAGCTTTTTTCAGAATTCTTGCATCTGCTAGGTCTTCTAGGTATCATCATTTAAAATCAGTTCTGGAAGAATCGTTGAAAAACTGGTCATGTGCTTTAATTACTGAGAGATCTGGGGCCGGTTGTATAAAAGGATAAGACTAGTCTTAAAAGTTAGTCAACTAAATTTTTATTTAAGACTGGTCATAGCTTTTTTTTTATTCAGTTACATAAAAATGTAGATTAGGCTAAGTTGAATCCAAAAGAATAAAACCGATTACTCTTGAATAACCACTAGTGGGTCAGACTAGCTTTAAGACACTGTCTTAACACGGAGACTAAGTTTATGCAACTGGCCCCTGGTCGATGCCTACAAGACACCGTAAACCATGTCAGGGCCATTATGTTTTATGACCTCTTTATGAAGCCTTTCCAGGTTTGTGTATTTTTAGTGATTAGCTGAGAGAATTTTTCATCCGTAGAGGACAGAAACGCACACAGATTTTATTCAGATCAGTCTGTAGTTCCTGTTTCAGGAATGTATTGAGGCTAAAGAGAAAAATTCACCCCTATTTATTTATTGATTTATTACTGATATTAGGGCTGCACCATTTGTTACATTGCGATTAAGGTCAAAATTACGATTTGCGATTGCGATATATAAGTGGTTGGACTCAACTTGCGTGTTATAAAGGAAAATGCACACACAGATTACTAATAATGCTGAAATCTGTATTTCTCAATCTAGCAACAACAAATTAAAACTAAATTGTACAAAATTAAATGACTGTAACATCTTTACATTACTGAATTAAACTACATTAAAATAAAATGAAAAAGTCAAAAGTACAGATAAATAAAACAAACACCCATTTTTATATTTGTACATGTTGTCCCAAAACATTTTAGCAGGATGTAACGTATACTTAGTATATTTCTTTTGGTTTCTCTTGTCCAGTGTGCCAATCATTTCCTCAAATCCCTCTTTGCTAAAAGTGCGTTCACACCTGAGTCGACTTGGGCGAGTATATCTCGCTATTCGCGTGTAGTTGGACACTTGAACATGTCGAGTTTACTCCAGTTTCACACTGCGCGCGTGTAAGCAGCGTGTATATTTTTCGCCGCCAATGTTAACGGCAGGTGCAGAGAAATGACATCAGAATCCAAGCACATGGCACACACTGTTCGGAGAAGGATGCTGGAAAATCCGACAGAAAGATGCTTGTCTATAGCCTGCTTCAGTATGAAAGCACAATCGGCGCTGCTTATGCATGCAGTAAAAGCGGCTTGTTTCTAATTGCGTCTTTGCATTGACTTAACATGTAAATCACTTGCACTTAACGCTTCATTCTCGTCTGGTGATGCAAGAATGAATGTCTTGTTACGTCCATAAATGCATTTTGATTGCGATTGCGATATGATTAATCGTGCAGCACTACTGAGTATTATAAGTGAAATTTTAAATTGAATCTGATTAGTAAAATACTACATCCAACATTTAGTCATTTCTGTGTAAATAGAGATTTTCCACATTGTTGAACCCTGTCTTTGTTGTTTGGTTCATTGTTGGATTCAAATGAAATAAATTGAAGCGGTGGAGCGGTTCAATTTATTAGAGCATTTGTTTTTAGCTGTGAAAGTATTTATATGTGTCCTACTTGTGAAAATTGACCAGTCAGCAATTTATGAGATTTTTCTGTAAGCGGGATCAGCTGTTACCGATACCCATTATTGCAAATAGAATTAGCTTGATTTGGATTAGATGCAATAAGAAACAGTCTTAGTTGTACTGTGGTCACTAATTACAAAGAAAACCAAACAATAACAGAACACGTTCTGAGGAGTCTGACTACTACTGAGTGACTACTTGATTTAATGTTTGGATTTGGGTTGCTAATTAATCGTAATTGAACTCTTTAAGTTGCGTTTGTCACACAACCAGATACCAGCAAAGCTGTTATAATTGTTGCATTATTTGTCATTGGTGTTTCTTGTTTGTGTGTTTGTCCAAGTTTAGCAGTCACCTTGTGAAGACTTGCGTCAACTTGGCTGTTTTTGGTGTAAACACAATGTACACCAGCAGCTTCCCATCATGTGATTGCAACATTGTCGTCTTATACTCATGCTCTTCCTCATAAACATGTTTAAAGGAATTCCAGTAAATTCCTTAACTCTAAAATGTAAACTTCAGTGCGTATTCCTGTCTTGAACACTTTATAAAATTTTATGATGGAAGTCGATAATTGCATATTGTATTGTCGGCAGATAAATATTGAGGATGAACACCAGATGAGTAAAGTGTAATGATTTACTCTGGTTTGCCCTGACTAACTCACTCTTCTTCTCTCTCATTGTTTGTTCTGTAGGCGAGTTATCCTGCCTGGGAGGACTTTGTCACCAAAGGGGCTAAGCTACAATCTCAGTTAAGGTAAGAACAGGCCTCCTACATTACATGCTTCCTTGAGTAGGGAGTAATTATGATAATCTTGTTTCGAAAGCAGGAAATGTGCTCGATTATTACATCATTCAGGAAGGATTTGTCATCCAGTATAAGAGGAAAGCTAATAAAGGAACATTTGAGAAAAATGCCTTTTGAAAGATGCAGAAAGGCAGTGATGAATAAAGAAGGGGATTTCATCATTTAGAATGTTTCGTTGATTCAGTGGGTTGTTCTGCCCTAAAGTCAGCAGAATATGATATTTGCAAGCTTTTGTGCTTTTATGATGTGATGAATCTTTGAGTGAAAATAAAAAAAGACTTGATTTTATCCATCATAAGTTGATTGGATATTTTAAAAGCGAGTGGTACATATTAGAATGGATCCAGATTGTTGGAGGTAGGTTTGAAAAAGTAAGTTGATAAAGAGACGACAACAATAAAAAAGAAAAACGTACAATGACAATGTTAATAACATTTACACTAAGAGTGTGTATTTAAGTTAAAGGAATAGTTCACCCAAAAATGAAAATTATCCCATAATTTACTCACCCCCAAGCCTTCCTAGGTGTATTTTAATGTTCTTCTTTTAGATGAACACAGTCTGAGTTTTTCAAAAATTCATCCTGTTTCTTCCAAGCTTGGTAATGATGGTGGTTAGTGGCGTCAGAGGTCAGCCAAGAACGCAGAACTCGACTCTCTCGCGAACGTGCATACAGCTGTTGCTGGAAGCTGGTGATCTGAGTTATAATAAAAAAAAAAAATAGAAATATTTTCTTTACAAAAACCCATCGACCTGCTTCAGAAGACATGTGTTAACCCCCTGGAGATGTATATGTTAATATTACGATTAGGGCTGCGCGATTAATCTAATTTTTATCACGATAACGATATTCATGACCCATGATCAGTTAATAAATATAGTCACGATTTGACAGTATAAAGACCAAACTGTTTTTATGGGCGGAGTTTACGGATTGGACTGCGTCACTATGACGTTGCTGCGTCTAGATTGCAAGCGCTTTCTGAACCAGTAGAAGAACAGCAGAGGGCTGCAGGCATCTTGTCAGTAAAGCCTGTAATCGGCGATAAATTCCATTACGTGTTCTTACATTGAGCCGCATTCACTTCGCAGAGCCGAGCTGCGCAAAATCATGAATTCGTGCAGCTCGTCAGAGAACAACGGCTCTGCGTAGTGAATGCGGCTCAATGTAAGATCACGCACCTAATGGACTTAATGGACGCTGATTACAGAACCAGGGCTTTACTTCGAGCAACGTGAGGAAGGTGCGTTAGTTACAAGTTGATGTAAAAGAGGCAGTTTAATTTGATTTATTTGCACAGCTATATTTATAATTATATTTATTCACAGCTAAGAAAAACTCTCCATTCTAAACATGCTTGGTTTGTTTTTTCTTCATTTGTGGCTGTAAAGTGCAATAAGAATACACAAGTGAATAAAAGTTCATTACCAATGGAATAATCATCATTATTAATCGTGATAATCATTTTTTCTGTTATCGTACAGCCCTAATTATGATGGATATATACAATTTATGGAGCTTCAGAATAATGGCCCCTATCCACCAGCAATACCAAGCTTGGAAGAGCCAGGGAAAAAAAAATAGTTTTTGAGTCAACTATTCCTTTTAGTTAAATAAATAGGTCAACATTGATTCTAACTTGGGTCATAGCTAATTTTCCCAATTCATGTTTTTTTTTTGTCCAGTGTTTTGTTGGCTTAATGATCTGCACCAAAGTACACAACCGTACAACCTATTGAACAGATATTTTGAGGCAAATTAAATATGCCGTCTGACCGGACCAAGGTGCATACCAAGTTGGTTCTCAAAAGGCCCCGATATACTCAAGAATTGTTGCTTTTTGCTTTTTTTTGCAGTGATATACCTTTAGTGAATGTCCATTTCCATGTCAGAGAAGGCAGAGTCGCAGACCAATGGTAGTTTAAAGGTGTTCAAGAAGCCATAAATCAATATGATATGGAAAGGCTTATCATAGGAAAAGAAGATCATTTAGGTTAGTTGTTGGTTCCATTTTTACAGTGTGTCCCCTCTGCCTGACCTCTCTGTTCAGTCTCTGGAGAGTAAACAGGCTAATGACCCTCCCAAAGGTCCACTCCATTCCTACAGATAAACATCAAACACGCTTCACTCACACACACAATTACCGCTGCCAGCTCCGCCGTCTGGAGCCAAGAGTTGATCATGGACTGCTTTTTAAAAGTTCCTCATGACTTTGAGCATTGCTCGTGTTTTTGTAAACACGTTGTTGGGTAATGTTTACCCGCTGCTGTATATCACCATATATCTGGCTCATCAACATCACAGTACATGCAAATATAGGTACTAGACTAACTGGTTTGGGAATGGCTGCTGTAAATCTTAATGCAAACCACCGATTGTGCTTAAGGTGTAGTCGTACTGACTAATTTTTAAAGTTTTTGTGATATGCAGGTCAATGGAGATCGTGTTTTGTTAATTTAAAAAGGAATTCATGCATTCAGTGTCTTGGAAACACCTATTCTAAATTGAAATAAGTTACAGTTTCTAAATTAAAAATAATTGTAATAATTTCTTTAGAGGTTTAAAGTAAATATAATAGTGATGTATAATGTAACTGTAAAAAAAAATATTAGTCTCCTTTAAAGGTCTAATATATTTAAAGGATGTTTTTTGTAATAATGTATTTTAATAAATAATATATTATAATTTTAATAATAATTTATTATAATGGTTTAATTTATTTTTTAATAATAATTATTATTATTTAAATAAAAGGCTGTATTGGTTTTACAATAATTAATATTTGAAAGTTTGTAATTTAAATATTTGTAAACATCCAAAGGTTTTTGTAAACTTCACAGTTATGTCATTTTATCAAATTAAATGTAATCTTTTTTTTTTTTTTCTCTTTCTCCAGCCAAAAGATAAAGGAAACCAACATTAGTATTACATTTCTGATTGGTTAAACCATGTTTGAATCTGTGTCACAATAGTTGACTAATTAGCTAGTCGTCATGACACCTATTTAAACGGATTTGAACATAAGTTCATCCAGCCAGAGTTCAGAACTATTCCTTCAAACAGAAAGTAACCAATAACCAGTTTTTCCAGGGTCTCCCTACCATTAACCCAAACACTGTTCCTAGAACCAGAGCAGCTCTTAAAGAGATGACTGTTGCTAGTCTACCTATCAGGCACAAAAGCTTTTGCGGGACTTGGGGGGCTGCTGTAGGGATGTGGGGGAATTGCTGAAAGGCTGTACTTTGTAGTTCATATCACCTGATACCACAGAGCTCTCTCTGATAAGCTGAGATCTCTCTCCTCAGAATGAAGGCTCTGAATGGATCCCTACAATGGCACCATTGACCCTGTCAGTATGTGCCCGTGTCCCAGCCGACGAACACACACAACTCTTTCCTTTGAGCGACTCCTATATTCTGACCTGGGAGATGGCTATAGATGTGTTTTTTTTTGTTTTTTTTTTTTCTTCATATAATCAAGTAAAAGTCACCTTTAAAATCAAGTAGGATTAAGAATTTTTAAGTTAAATATATTAGCCACAGATTGTTGGTGTTTTAACCATCGGTGATTGTGATTTATAGATTTATTGTCAGTGCAAATTTCCTATTAACATTGATGAAGTTCTATAATCATCAAGTTTCATCCATTTTATTTTCTCAGTCTATATAAAATAAAATGATTTTGAATATTTAAATGGTTTTGCTGTATATTTAAATGGTATATTATATAAACGATTATATATAAAATATTTATAATTATATCATTGACTTCTGTCTCTTATATGAAAACTATTTAGTGATGTTACGTATGCTAATTGAAATGATCTTTTGTCTCGTATATATTTTTGCACATGTGTATTTGTGGGTTTTAGTTAATAGTTTTGCAAACATAAAGTTAATAATGCATTATAATGTTATAAAATTGGACGTAGCTATTTATTCATTTTCATACTTCTAAAATTAAGCTTGCAGCTGATTTGTTCCGTGTTAGTAAACATCCTGGTATGATGGCTTTGACACTTCCACTGTAGGCAAAGGGTCGTAACTGTGTTGTTTTTGTTACTAGTTTGATAATGCTTTCAGCTATCACTATGACCTTTGTAGTTTCAATTGTTTAATGAAGCTGAAGTCCTTCTGCAGAGTTCCAGAAAATGTGAAAATATTATGTAGATTTTAGTTATGTCTTCGGGTATTTAAACATCAATCATCCAGAGCATTGTGGGCTGCTGTGCTGTTATCGTCTCTACCTGGTGCAAGCTCCAAAAATCTGTCAGTGGAAATATTTGTCGTGATATACCGACTCTTTGCAAGAATCCAGTCAAAGCCACTTTGCATGTGAGTTTTTCTTTCAAACTCTTTCTCTTTCTGTTGTGCAGGACAACAATCATCGTCACTAGCTCATTCCTGGATGCTTTCCAGAAAGTAGCTGACATTGCAACTGGAACACGAGGTAAGATGAGATCTCTACCTTCTTTGTGTCTCTCTTTCTTGCTGTCTCACCACACAAACGGTCTGTCTCTCCAGTGAAGATAATGAGGAAAGCAGACAGAGTCGTACTTCACAGGAAAGGTTATTCATCAGAAACATAAAGCATTAACTCGGAACACCTCTAGACTTGTCCAACTGTCTTTTCCTTTTTTTTGAGGCAGATGTGGGCAGTATGAGACTTAAATGAGAAGACGAGGGGGGTTTATAGCTTGCCTAATGATAGTACTCCTGGTGATGCACATGAAACTGAGAAATAAATTCACACAAATGCTCTGGAATTTGACATTGAAAAAGGAGTATGTTTACAATTTAAAAGTGCTGAGACTGAGTTGATACCTTGGTGTGCGTGTTAAATGTTTAAAATGCAGATGGCTCTTATGGAAAAGAATAAACACTGTGGTGTTAGCAAAACATTGCTGTGTTTGTTAGAGCATTCCAGCCAACCCAGCAGAACAATTTTGGCTCGACCAATGGCAAAATTTAGGGGCGGGTTATATGTTCTACTGACCAATGACAGATTAGGAACTAGGTATTTCCTTTAACTTTCTATTTCATCATTTCTAACTTATGATTTTAAGCACATTGCGTTTTCCCTTTGAAGATTTGACAGTTTATTCTCATCGTTCTTGCAGCCAAAACTGAAAACTAGTAATGCAAGTTATTCGGTAATGCTTCATATGCAGCGTATTCTCTTTGAGAGAATTTGTTTATTTGCGCTATGAGGTCTCACCTTTAGGGCAGTGTGTTAACATCCTGAAATAAGCGGGGTAAAATCCTGTCACCCAAGGCAACAAATGTTCAACCTTAATTCACACAGAACCAAAAGAAGGTCATCACCGTATTGTTCTCCGCTCAGACAATTGCAGGAAGGCATGAGTGTCTCATAATGGCCCGGATTGGGTTGCACGGCTCAACTTCTTGTTGAGGTGACCTGTTCGTTTCTATAGTGTGTATGCTGTATGTTTGCGCTGCTCATTCTATGTGCTGCTGCTGGGATTTAGCCCTGACTCTGTTTATCTTGCTGATAGCCCAAGAATTTTTACCAGTACTATGACTGAAAGAGATTAACGTAACAAAAACATGGATACTGCTACACACGTGCTATTTTGAGTCTTGAGTTGTTTTTTTATTCTACTTAATGAATTCAATCAAAGTAGCATAGGATTGGAAGTCTGCTTCTTTTTTCCCCGTTCGATTTACTCCATTTTCCTCGATCTAATTAGTCCACAAAAAAACACTGCAACCATAGTAAATAATTAGTGAGTTGTTTTGTCTGTAGATGAAACCCGATCTGTTTCTAATGTGCTGTTTATATATGAATAGGCTAATGACAAAACAGTGTTATATCTTAGTTTGGTTGCATGTAATTAAGTAGCATTTGCAATGAAATCAGCTTGGACATATGCAAGATTCTACCTTGGAAACTTGTGCGGTAATCCACAGATGTGAAAGGTATTCGTGTAGGCTGAAGATGCAATTTCAGCTGGCTAGATTCTAGAACGGAGCTGTAATATTAATTTAACCTGCATTTCATCCCAATTTGCAAATATTTTCATACCCTGAGATAATTCATTTACCCAAAACAGAAGAGGCCTTGACATGCCAGAAAAAGGGAGTGAAAGAGCATTTGAAGATTTAGGTGCCAGTGGTGCTGCCGCACCTTAACACGAGAGAGCTGTCATGACTCAAACCTGCTGTGTCATGCCTTCTGATGGAAAACGCTTGCCTGAAATGTCTTTGTTTGGGGGGGTCTTGACTGTGTCGAGGAGGTGCTTTTGATGCATGTGATGGATTGAGTTGTGTTTGATTCGGAAGTTGGTGTTGAAATGCTTTGCATCTCTTTTAGTCTGAGAAGTTTTACATTCTTTAGATTATTGGCAGCTTTGTGACAGGCTTGTTCTGTGTGTAGTCACTTTCACTGTTCTCTTACTGATAAATTCATCCATGATGTGAGAATTTAAGGTCGCCTGTTAACAGTAACTCGAAATATATTTAATGTAGCTTACAAACAAGCAATTAACTACACAGACAATACTAATATATAGTTATTGGTCTGTTGTCTGATTTCCACCAGGACATCTGACCCGAGCCTCATTATTGATTATGTGCACAGGGATATCGGCTGCTGATGCCCCAAACCTGATCAGTCAACTTATTGATCACAGCTGAGACAGCTTTGCTAAACCAGACCATCTGCTTGGGGTTACTTTGATTTGATAAAATTAAAAAGTGTAATTGAATGTTATAAATCAATAATCATTATCTGTTTCCATGCAGATGTTTATTCTTTCTGCAATCTTTGGTTATTTATGGCAATTATAATTTAATTTAAAAACAGTAATGTCTCTCTTTCTTTTGAATGATTGTTTGGTGGTTTATCTTTTTTTTAATAAATTTGATGGTGTATATATATTCTTTTGGATTGAATGTCTGTCAGCTGACTGGATAATAACCCCTTACTTATCAATCCATGTCTAAGGTCAATGATGTTAATGAATGATAAAGACCAGACCGAATCTCCAACATGGTCTCGTCTCACTTTTTCTATCATTCAAAGTGTCTATCCATAGCCAAAAAACAGGAGGAGATAACTACCCATCCTCCATCTTTCTAATCAATCATCTGTTCATTCTTTTTGCAGACTGCATTGATTGATGCATTTCTTTCCTTCTTGTTCTCTCTTGCGTTTTCGTGATGGTTTCGGTCCAAAACTGCATGGCGTTTACTTCATCAGTTTGTGATTTGCAATCTCGCCTCCATTTTACAATCTCATTCCTTCCATTCGTAACAGATGAGGGCAGAAACTGCCCCCCTCCCTTGTTTTTTCTCCTTCCATCCTTCTCTTGCACAGCACTTTTAAGGCATCTTCTGAGAGGACAGCTGGTGCCCTAAATGCTCATGCCCTAGCGGATAGAACAGAAACATCAAAGCAGGACATTCTAGCGTTGACTTCTAAAACCCGTATCTCACTAAACTCTTGTTCCTACAGCCACTGATGATATAATCAAATATCTGGGTAGCTGCTCTTTACGAGTACCTTGTGTGTAAAGACCCGTGGACAGCTGTATTGAGACAAAATGGAAAGAGCAGATGTATGATGAACATATGGAGGTATAGTTGGAGTCGTCAAAAGCACCGTTGCACCGTCACTGATCGGGGTGCCGTTTTGGTCCCACACCTGTTTGGGCCAGCGCCTGGTTCCCAGCTGCCACGCTTTCACAAAGGGGCCACACCAGCCCCAGTTGTCTGTAAATATGTGCGCACGCGTTTAGATCCCCTACTGACCCTTAAACGTCAGACCCCACTGCAAACATTCCAGATACAGGAAGGATTAAAGGGCACTAGGAAGACTGGATCGGCATGTATGTGTTTGTGGGGAATTTAACCCACAGAGACCCTCACTACCCCCTCCGAAACCCCAGCTGAGAGTGATTGAGCATGCAGTGAGCAGCTGTGAAGTCCCATGACCCTTCCACGTAAAGACTATGTATAGTGCTGTATGTATGCCATACAGCACTATTTGAACAGCCTCTCACTTCTAGCTGACCTGGTTTACTCTTTATAAACTAGCTCCATCTAGATCTAAACCTCAAAAGTCTTGACAATAATAATAATAGTTCACCATAGTTGAACACAAAGGTATACACTACTGTTCAAAAGTTTTAGAACAGTAAGATATTTAATGGTTTTTAAAGATGTTATTTCTACTCATCAAGACTGCATTTATTAGAATAAAAATCCAGAAAAAACTGTAATATTGTGAAATATTATTTCAATTTAAATAACTGTTTTCTGTGTGAATATATTTTACAATTATTCTAAAATATTTTCTTTGATTGGATTCTTTGATGAATAACAAGTAAAAAACAACATATGTTTTACCAAATATAAAACATTTCTAAAATGTAAATCTATGCTGTGACTTTTTTGTTGATGTAATGGATCCTTGGTTAATAAAAGTATTAATTTCTTTCAAAGAAGAAAAAATAAAAATGTCCAAACTTTTGAACAGTAGTGTAACAGTAAACTACTGTAACAGTAGCTATTAAGCAGCTCCAACACTAGTTTTCAGTTTCCAGCACTGATAATAAAAAAAACAGCATATTAGAATGATTTCTGAAAGGATCATGTGACACTGAAGACTGGAGTAATGATGCTTTGTATCACAGCAATAAATTACATTTTAAAATATATTCACACAGAACAGTTATTTAAAATTGAAATAATATTTCACAATATTACAGTTTTTTCTGGATTTTTATTCTAATAAATGCAGTCTTGATGAGCAGAAATAACATCTTTAAAAAACATTAAATATCTTACTGTTCTAAAACTTTTGAACGGTAATGTGTGTGTGTGTGTATGTATGTATGTATATATATAATTATAATTATAATTATTTATTTTTTTTAAGTTTGTTTTGGGTCACCATTGACTTCCTTTTTTTCCTACTATGGAATTCAGTGGTGACCCAAAACAGCCTGGTGACAAACCTTTTTTAAAATATCTTCCTTTGTGTTCAGCAGAACAAAGAAATTCCTACAAATTTGGAACTACTCAAGAATGAGTTAAACGATGACAGAAAATTCATTTTTGGGTGAACCGTTTCCTTTTAAGCAGGCTTTCACAAGCTTCTAAACCCTTTAAAAAGAAAGAAAATGATGTCATCATTTACTCATCCTTGTGTTATTTCAAACCTGTATTGCTTGTTTGCTTCTCTGGAACACAAAAAGCTTATGGCTGTTAACTTACAAGCAAATCAACATTTTAGAACGATTTCTGAAGGATCAATAAGGTGGGGCCAAATATCTTATTGATATTATTACTTTTGGATGGCAGACTATAATAAAAGTTATTAATTAGTAATTTGTTTTGTACTGGTGATCCTACCCTATGGTGAACTTTGAATGAATAATTGTGAGTGGATGGTTTATTCAGAATCATTCAGACTGGTTTTGATGGAGCGAATTACCTGAAAAGATCTATGGGTTTAAGTATTATCTTTTTATACAGAGAATATTTTGATAGCTCTTTCCTATGATTCACTTTCCCTGATTAATCACACTGACGTGGATGAATAATGGACTTCACCTTTAGCAGTGATTTTTTTTTTTTTTTTTCATGCTACCATATTTATTTAGTCCCTCTGCGTGATGCTACATTCTCTGTAGAAAAGACCTGCAAAAACTTGCCTTATGAATCATAATGTTGGTGACATGCAGTGGATGAGTTCCCTTAGGGCTGTTTTTTGAAGCAGATGGTTTTTAAAAGAACAAAACCGTTTTTCTCGAGTCTCTTAGGGAACTCATGACTAGTTGCCACAGTGGTAGACATTACATAATTGGTTGGCACACCCAGTGTTTAATCTGAAGTGAAACTGCCTCTGGACTTTTGGAGATTCACATAATATTATCAGTTTGAAGAAAGGCAGCATGACATACGAGTGTGAGTTTCTTGGCTGCTACAAGCTATTATGGTGTGACTTGTAACAGAGGTATCTTAAAGCAGACCCGAAATTCGTTTTCGTTCTCAGAATTATCGCAGGTTTTAGATTTACCCACCACCCAAACATCATCATTAACTGGTTTTTCAGTTTTTGTCCATCAGGTTTCTTCCAGTCTATATGGGCAGTTAGTTATTGGCAAAAATAACCTGCATCCTGGATGATGTTAGTCAGAAGTCTTGTCTGTAGGAGACTAGGTACAGGCCGGCAGGAGAAGGGAATTTACAGATCAATAGAAACCGTGAACACTGAATCACAGAAAAAGCGTCACGCGTCAGGAACATAAAAAACCCTGACATTTCCGTTCCACAGCTTTTTTTTGTAGCATGTTTTGTGACTTTTTCTAAATAAATAAATAAAAGCCAAGGCGTCTGAATCATGAGCAGGCGTTGAATGTGGAGTCTGTGCTGTGGAGTGAGTAGGTGTGAACAGTGACGGACTGTGTAACACGGACACACTGCATGCTTTTGTGCAGGCCGGGCATGAGTGGGCACCGGCTAAACTAGGGTTTAAGGAATGGAGGAAAGCGTGTAAAGTTTATTTTGGACTGCGTCTAATAGAGCGGCAAAGAGGGAGTGCAGACGCAAGGATGGAGTGACTTTCGTGTTTGGACGGAAAAGTATGAGATCTTTTGAAATTCTTGTTTTTGCTAAACGCATGCTGTCAATAAAGAGATGCAATAAAGCCACAAAACTTTTATATTAATTTGAGGTTCAATTTTTTGTAGCGTATGTGTTGATGGATCTATTCGGATCATGTGAACTGGTCGTGTTAGCAACAATCTGTGTTTGTCACCACTTTTGTGCACTTCTTGTTTCTATAGACACGTGTCAAACCAAAGCCAGATGTTATGCAATCTATGCCTACTGATCATCTGCTTTGGGAAGAAATGTCTCTTGGAGATCTCGTTCCCCAACCCATACGCTGTAACGCTTTACAAAAATGTCTGTCAGGTCTCACCAGAAGGTTTCATTTGCGTCTGCTTTGCTCACTGCTGTAGGGCGTTTGTGTGGTGGACGTTTCGAACTCACATGACCTAGCGATCGCTTGGAACACAATCTGCCTGGAGCTTTTATCTTGTTTTGAGGCTTGTGGCTAAGTGGGCCCCCATGACTCACATGGAGAAAGGAACCTAGTGGTACTAACCCAACCCTGTGATCCAGCGGAGAACGTCCTCTTTCCATCTGTGCTTTTAAAAAAAAAAAAAATCACAAATCAACAAATAAGAACGTTTAGCCATGAAGCAAGCTCATGTAGCTTAAATTACACAGTGATTGTGGTACTTATTGACTATCAGGGCTTCAGACTGCAACTAAAATGGTCCAAAAATATGAACTTGCGAGTGAAGTTTTTGTTGAGGTCACCACTGCCGACTATGGATATTTACACGTTATGACTTAAAAAAATTCCCTGATTGTTTTGCGTTCATGTCTTTTATGTTCACGGATTAAGCTGAGACAATGCGCATCAAAGTTGTAATGGAAAAGAGTTAAAAAAAAGTCCTCATCTCTACTAAAATGCTGGCTAAACACAGATCAGTTGTGCAGCACGAGAGGGATCAAAATGACGGAGACGTACAAAGCAAAAAGGACAAAAGCGGTTTCTATAATTCCGCACACAACTTGAACAAACTTAAACGGGTAATGCTGTCAGCTGTTAACCATTCATAATCATTTATAATCATTACTATTACGGCTTCTTGTTATCAAGATCTTTTGCTGTGTTCTGTTAATGCATGAGCTTCATATTTTTTGGCTTTAAAAGATTGGTTCATCCAAAACCGCCAGAATACAATGACAACATACAGTAACCTTAGAATGAGAGTCATTTTAATACCATAAAAGTAGTGTAAATGGATTCTTTAGAGATATATTTGAAGCTTTGCATGAGAAACAGGGCAAATCTTATACTAGTACGGTTCAAACATTTGGGGTTAGTAAGTGTACAGTGCTCAACCAGGCTTTATTTATTTGCTTAAAAATACAGTGAAAATTTGTGTGTGTGTATATATGTATGTGTATATATGTGTGTATAATATATATATATATATATATATATATATATATGTATGTATGTATGTATGTATGTATGTATGTATAAATTAAAAAAAAAAGTATATATATATATATTTATACAGTCTCAGGTGTCACCAGATTTTTCATAAACCATTCAGTCATCCATTTAAATATGATGATTTGCTGACTAAGTAGCATTTTTTTTAATCATCACTGAAATAAATCATTATGAAATCATGATACATTTTCTTCAGAATTCTTTGTTGAATAGTAACAGTATTACGTATTTTATCCCTTTAGTAAAAATGTCACTTTGGCATCCAAGTGACAAGTGGCATCCATTTAAGACTTTTCTGAAATTGAGTTTCCCTGAAGTTCATCCTGTTCCTGCCTGTTTTAAATACTAAATTCCTATGCTTAAAATAATCTCTTCCCAATATGGTTTTCACTAAACATAGGCAGCATGTGAAGTTCAAGGAGCCTTCCTACAACATGATCTTGCTCTCAACCAAAAGTGACCTTTAGCAAGGCTGTGTTTTAGTTTTTCATTCATTTGAAGGCACTAGCCCAGCTCACAGCTAGTTGATATGGTGGTATGCGTTTAAAACTTTTGACAGCCCTAGTTATTTTCAGATTTGTTAAATGATGCTGTTTGTAGGTAGAGGGATCCGTTCCACGGTCTTTGTGCTCTGTAGTTTGCCGAATTAGAATTTGTTTGTGCATCTGTTGTGCTATATAGCATAATATAATATAACTCCTAAAGGTCATGAAGGACCGGGGACGCCTTGGTATGCCGTGACAGATCATTTAAAGTCAGCTCGGGGAGGAAGTTTGTCCCCAGACGTGGTTTACGAGAGTATCCCGACCTTGTTGGGGAAGGCAAGCCGCTGACCGTTTCCTTTGGAAACACCCACGTCCCCAGTGAAATGACCTGTGACTGCTCCGGCTCAGACTAACTATTTTTGGTTCGATTTTGAACATAATCCAGAAAGCAGTCAGCACGGTCTGATGGTTCCACGACACTTCAGGGAAGTTAATTATGTGGTATAGGAAAGTAGTTTGACTAGGGCTTTGTTTTAGGTTTTTGGGGGGTGAAAAATTGTACATTGCATTCTGTAGATCAGTTTAGCGGCTTTTTTTTAAACGGTGCACAGTGCGTTTTGCGTGCACACAAACCCTCACAGATGGATGTTTTCTTCAAGACATTTGCAATTCATTATCCCCTGAAGGGCACACATGACCTGAATGAAGCTGAATTGGCAGCCCTTCAGTCCACTGGTTCTTGAAGTCCACGCAGGACGGCTGACGATTCTGCTGACGTTGCCTCTAGCTGATCTGTTACAGGGTCAGCCTTCATTGACAAAGCTGCCTTATATAGACAAGAGCTTTTCCTTGTATTGCACCTTCATCAGAGGTCACATGGTTCTCAACTCAGTGCTGTTCAAAGCTTTCAGTATAGGGAGAAATGCCTCTCTGAATGTGATTTATGCATGCATATATCTGAGGGATTTTATTGCAAAACCTGAATTTCTTTGATTTCTTTAATAAAATCCTTGTGCTGAATATCAATATTTTCCCTGTGCATCTGAGAGATTTGGTTTATACAAGCTAATTGATGCCTTTAGGGAGTATTGGAATGTTTGGAAGCATGTGTTTAAGCTTTTTTTAACATTTGAAAACCTGTTCATACGAAGTCAGAATTTTAGTCACGAAGAAATTAAAGCAATAGTGCAATGCCTATGAGCTCTCTTCTTTTTGCAGGCTGTTTTCGTTTTCTTGACACCAAACGTATTGCCTTTTTGTAATTATGTTTGCATTAGAGTTCATGCAAACAGGCCTTAACACTGCACCATTATGTATGAGCAAATGCACTTAACGGATTCGTGCAGTAATGCTAATCAGATTCGCTTACATAAAAACCCGTTTCATTAAAACGCACTTAATATTTAGCTTCCTCAGTCGGGGTCATCAAGGTTCATCTGTTTTTCAAGGACAGTTCTTTCAGTGCGTTTCTGGTCTGAAACCAGCTGGGAGTGTAGACCTCTGGCTGATGTCAGTGTAGTGAAATCTATTTTGCAGTATGTAAAGTTGTGAACCCTTAGGAGAAGACATGTATAATGTTTTATTACTGGGATTTTCTTTTCCCAGTAGCGAAGCCTTGTTGGATGAAATTCTGGTGCAACATTGTCACGCGGAGGGTTCGTGAGAGCAAGCAGAGTTTGCGAAACTTGTCCCTGAAATTTATTGATCGTTAAGTAAATTCGGTTGAACTGCTGTTTTGAGCACGACTGCATTGAAAAGTCTGCTCTGATCTGACCTGCAAAACAACATGCAACGAATCAAGAGGTTTCAGTTCAGTGCTCGCATTATGCTTGCACTATTTTAAATGCACTGTAATGCTAGACTCTGTATCCAACTAATGAAAAATGTACTACAGGAAAAAAACGAATATGCTTTTATGTTTTATCTCAGTTTTGATTTTGCCCCAGAACTTTAGCCTATCTCTAGTGCATGCACGACTGGGTGTCATTTTATCTGTGTGAGTGTGATCAAGGTGTGCTGCATCTGTGTGAATGGACGTCTTTGTCCACAGAATGGCCTCTTTTTAGCATCATATCACAGACAGCAGTGAGTGCTTGTTAACTGAGGTTTCATTCTTCAGGCCTCTCTCTCATTCTGAATGAATATATTGTGACTGACCCGCGGTCAGAAAAACTCAATAGAGAATCTGAGATTGAAGCGAAGTGCTGCGAATGCTGCCCCAATGCGCTTTCTGTCCTCTTTAGCTCTCTTCATGTGAGCGGCTTACGTGCAGGGAAATTAGATTGTGGCTAAGCGAAAGCTTTTCCAATGAGGAAAAAGTGGAAATGTTTATTGCTCCTGAGCAAACACTATTTTGACCGTTTAAGGTGATGAGGACGCCAGCTAGGTGTTGTTCCTCTGAGCTTGTGAGCAAAGGCTTGGTTTTTTTGTTGAGTTATGGACTCTTTTCTAACGGCACAAGCGAGTGGAAAGTATTTGAGTGCTGACTGAAACATACAGTCTCTCCGTCAGTGATAAAGACCGTCTTTGTGTGATTTAAGAGGTTTAATGGGGATCATACATCATATTAGCAAGAACAGTGAAGAACCTTTTTGTATTATACACACAGATGTGAGTTTGCTTTCAGGGAGGCTTGATTTGCATATGATATAGCATCTATTTTATAGGGGAAAAAAGGAAATGCTAAAAAATTTAATGGAATTATATAATTTTATTTTTTTTGTGTACTAACATTCTTTTAAAATGTTCTCAAGGTAATACAGCATGGTGTATCATTTAGTCTTTATGGGTTAGTTTACCCAAAAATGAAATTACTCACCCTCATGTCGTTCCAAACATCTTCAGAACACAAATTAAGATGTTTTTGATGATATCAGAGAGCCATCTGTCCCTCCATAGATAGCAATGCAACTGAAATTATCCCAGATTCAGAAACGGGGTAAAACACTAGTAAAAAAAAAAAAGAAGGTCCATGTGACATCAGTGGATCAACTTAAGTTTTACGATGATGGCAGAATGAATTTTGTGCAAAATTTTTTTGTTTTTTTTGGCGCAAGCAGCCGCAAATTATGCACATGCGCATGCTTTTACCCAGATGTAAACAAGGATGATTACGTCAAATATGTTAAAAGCTTGCATATACGGCGCGTTAAGCATGCTGGAAGACGTAAGTCATGGGAGAAGAGTAAATTTTATATTAATTTAGTTTTATTCGGGCCGAAAAGTATTCCCATATCATCAGAAAAGTGAGTGTGCACATTTGTGTGCTCATCGCTAGGGCACAACTCCAAGCTAACTAGTGTTTAAAAAGTGGTATGCTGTTTGGCAATGGTTTGAATACATAGCCGCTAACGAAAGATTAATCTGACTCAGACAGTAACAAGCGGTTAAATTAATTAAACGTTGCCTATTGTGGTTTCCACCAAGCATAACAGTTGCTTTTAAAGTGGCTGGAAAATGGGCTAGGTGGTGAAGTTATATCCCGATAATATACAGAATGGCGCAATCGGCTTGATCTGTTTCTCTTACGAGGAATTAAGTAGGGGAAAAACAAATTTCACACTGTTTTTACATTGGCAACTAGTTTGTTTGGCGGTCTGCCTGACTTTGAAAAGGGGTTTACTGTACACTCAAACACCTGTAATTATAGAGCTGGAGAACTGTTCTTACAAAGTTTGTGCTCTCTTTATTTGACTCGGGTTGATTGACACCAGAGACATTTGAAAGTTTAATGTCTTAACCCCCAGCAGGAATGGTGTTGAGATCTTGCGTGTGAAATGTCGTGGCAGTATTGAGCGTCAGCCCGAGGCGTCAGGGTGTGACGTCCCACCTCCTCAGCCGAATCGGTTGACTTCAAAACATCAACAGAGACCAGTTTGTGGCAGCAGATATGCTAAAGATCACGCATCATGCAAACAGCAACAAAAAGACCAGTGAGGTGCATGACATGTCTAGTCCTGCAGAAGGAACAGTCAGATTTTAGAGCGCACATGTGTGCTGCCCCTGGCTATAGACCTGGGAAACACTCACCAGGAAGTACAGTGACAGAGAACTTCATTAGACAAAAGAGAACAGTATCAAAGAGTGACTTCAGTTAGGATTATAGAATCATCTTCAGTGATAGTGCTTCATTTTAATGAGAGATAAATAAGCGGGAGTTTTCATTGGTGTCTCAAAGTGTCAATTTTGTTGGCTGTAAATGCTCTGAACATTGGACTTTTAACTTGCAGTATTGCATGCATGGTTCACTTTCTTTTTTGTTTTATTGTATGTTATAAAATATGTATATTATATTGTATACTGCATGTCTACAATGATGATAAAATAGCTCAGGTTTTGTGGGAAATTTCCGTTCACAGCATTTCTTCAAATTTGCCAACTATACAGAAATGTAAAGTACAGAAATAGATTTTTTTTTTTAATTCTTCTGTTATATAATATAATTTTAATATATAATTACATTTAATATTTTAGTGTAAATGCAAAGTGGAGTGAGACCCCCCCCCCCAAAGTCATTACACTTTTAGCAATTGGAGCATTTTAAATGCTGGCTGAATTGTTATTTTCCACTTTTGTGGTTCAATTAAATGTTTGGTTTAAATAAAGGACTCAAATAAAAGAATGAAAGCGAAAGTGAAGCACATATTAACGACAAGCGAACGGCACGTCTTTCAGCCAATAAGAGAGGTAGTTCTGTGCATAATTTGCATATTGCATCAGCTGCATCCTGCTTAAACGCAGTCAGTAGTCCAGTATCTGTGTGTAAACAGCATTAAAGCCAGCATTAGAACTGTTTGCACAGTCTTAACGTAATTTATCTTAGTATTTCAGTACTGAAATACCGTGTTGACTCAAACGGTTTAATGCTAATAGCAATTTTATTATTTCAGAGTTTCCGACTAATAATGTGACCTTTTATGTGTTTATAGGCGGGCGGGTTAATGATTTGTCATTGAGATGTAATGCATAACCTAACTAGTTTATCCACTTCTGTAATCAGAATTTTTCCTTAATTTATCATAGAGGCTGATAGTAAGCCAGTCTAGTCTATGCCTTTCCCAGATGTTTACCTTAACTGTTAGCAAGTGAATAGTTGGATTGTCTCAGATCAGTGATTAAATAAAGCTTTCTTTGGCTGTGCTTCTCAGCTGTACATGTGCTAGCCCAAGAATTTAGTTTCTTTAAGTTTCCCTTTCCTCAGCTGACTTTTAGGTTGGAAAAAAGTCCAGCTGTGTCTGTTTTTGTGTGTGTGTGGCCCTAAAAATGGCCTGCCTTTCCTGATTGTGAGAGATTGTTTTTCACAATTTTTCCGTACCTTGGAGAAACAAACCATAGCAATAATTTCAAACGTGCTGCATTTGTATAGAAATTAATTTTGGCTAGATGAAGACAATAAAATATCTTCCTGAGTGCATTTCTTTTAGATGATTTTGTGCACTAATCTCTCTATACTAACCGCAGATAATGAGTGCATAGGCTTGAGCTGGGTTTTTTGGCACCCTGTCTGTGGAAAGGGGTTTGCGTGAGCAGTCTCTTGATGAATGTGCAGTGCTCTCGCTGCATGCTGGAGGCTTTGCTGCGGTGATGTATTAGTGTGATTATGCAGAAGCTAAGTAATTGACCTGTTTAAAACTTTTGGGGCCAAAGCACTAATTTCTCAATAAAGTGGTATATAGTTTGATACTTCATGCAATAAAATTTTTTATATAGCACCTCTTGTTTTAAATTCTCTAAATGTTTGTATTCAGAGAGGAAATGCTAAGATGTCTGTATGTGTCCTGTCCTACTTCTTTCTGGGTCAGAATGACCTGACACAGGTACAAGGCCAAGGAAACTTGGTTAAATGTGCTTCAAATACTGTTACAGATCGTGAGCGCAGTAACGTAATTATCCACTTCAGCAGAATGAAATTTCTGCCATTATGTACTCGCCTTCATGTCATTCCAAACCTATATGACTGACTTTCCTTCTTCTGTGGAATTCTCTTTTCCATGCAGTTACAGTGCAACTAACGCTTTCAAGCTTCAAAAAGCATGTAAAGCATCCTAAAAATACACCATTTTGCTTATTCATTAAGCTTTCTGAAGCCGTATGATGCTGTTACCAAACCATTCTTTTAATTAGATCTTATCAATGGTCAAAAAAAGGAAGCTGTACAGTTTTAGAATGACAGGAGCGTGCAAAATGATGATAGAAGCTTCTTTTTTGGGGCAAACGATTCCTTTTAATCGACAATAATGAGAAATCTGCGTTGCTTCATTTGAAACACACATTCCTGTGAAAAGATAAGACGAGCTATGTTGCAAACTGTCTGAGACATGTTACAAAATTAAGTCCATTCAGCCACTTATTAAAGAAAGAGCCAGCGAAAGAAAGGATTAAAGAGAAAAGAGAAGAGAACAATGTGATGAAACCGTTCTAAAGCAACATGTTTTTCCTCTTGGCATCACAGCTTCTGATGGAGCTCAGAATGGAAGCTTGGGAGATTAAAGACACTGATATTAATTTCCTCTGTCCCCCCCCCTCTCCTCCAGGAGCGACGAAAGAGATCGGATCTGCATTGACCAGGATGTGTATGAGACACAGAAGCATTGAGAACAAGCTCAAACTGTTCACCACGTACGACTTTTTACATTTTTATAAGCTCATTAGTTGAATTGGTAATAAAAATTGTATATTATACAACGCAATAACTGTGTGTGTGCAGGGCTCTCATGGATAACTTGATCACTCCTCTGGAGCTGAAAATTGAAGAGTGGAAAAAGGTTGCCAGTCAGCTGGATAAAGACCATGCCAAAGGTATCGGCCTCCTTCCCTATGTGATCTAATCAGAATTCAAGGTTTAGTATTTAATCTTTGTGTGGAAAAAGTTCCTGTACGGCAGGAGGTAAAGTATCGTTTAATCCTTTAATGGAGGTTTTTCAAAGTAAATGGGTTGATTTTTTTTTTTTTTTTTATTTATTTTTTTATTTAAGGTAGAGTTCACCTGAAAATGAAAAAATCATATTCAAGTAGAATGAAAACAATAACTGAAAAAACCCGGACTGTTCCGTACAGTGTGTTCAGTCGTCATCTATTAATAATATACACAAACCAACCATTTAATTGTTTATTAAAATGGCAATGGAATTCAATATATCTTTGACCTTTGAGATAAGAGTTAATTATACTATGAAACTGTTTATGTAGAAGTCCTAAGAGTGCAAAAATGCCCATAAAAACAAAGTTATGATTGTTGCTAGCAGAAAAAAAACGGTTGACCTTATTGCCAAAAAAAAAATATATATATATATATATATATATATATATATATATCACCACCCCTGTCGGAAAACCTGTCCTATTAGCTGCACACTGTTAATTATTAAATGGCTCTTAACTCTGTGGGAGTCCCTCAGACAGTTATATTAGAGCTCACAATGGATTATTTATTCATAAGAACAATCCATTATGTCATATAAAAGATTAGGCATTCAATCAGTTAGCTTGCAGCTCGCCAGTAAACGCGACTACACACAACACGTCTCTGTCTGAGGTTGCTAAGGGGTCGTTTCATTTGACATCATTGTGAATCATTTATTAGCAGTGCATGCTAAGACAGGCAACGTTGTTATTGTTGCTCTTATTTAAGATTAGGGATTTGAACCGCAGCCTTTATTAACATTTAGCGTTTGCTTCCACTGCAGAGGTTAATATTCCTCTTTCCCTGCCTGTTGTTGTTTTTAGAGTATAAGAAAGCACGAGCAGAGATCAAGAAGAAATCTTCAGATACAATTAAACTGCAGAAGAAGGTTAAAAAAGGTAAGAACCGATGCTTATCATTGAAAGAAAGTCACTGAGGGTGAACACCTTGGGTAAATACTCTTTTTAATTATGTTCTGTGAGTTGCAACATATGAAGTCCTGTTGTCTTGTTACACACATGCACACTCGGTCTCAAATTACTGCCTTTAGATCTCTTTGTCTGAACACAATAGGACATGCCCGTGACTTCTGCTGGCGCCACACCTCGTGTTGTCAGAATACCACACCCTGTGTTGTCATGGCATCAACCTTGGCCATCTTGCCCCTGGTCATAATGCACTTTGAACTCAATGTTCATCTGAAATGGTCCTTCAGTGTTTATTTTTACGGCTTTGCCGAAAAAACTAGATCTACTTGAAAAGCAATACAATCAGTACTGAATGATGAGGCCATAGTTTCACCAACAGAAATTTGAAACGCCTATGAAAGATCATTTGCATGTCATATTTCACCCCAAATATTTAGCATAAAGAAAATAAAACTTGTTTGTAGAATCGTTAAGATTGTTTCCATTTTGATGTTATTTTCATAAGTTAAGAACATTCATCCGCGAAATTGTCATTCTCAAAAAATGTATTACCAAAAAAACCAAGATTATAAAGTATCATAGTATTTATTAATATTTTGAATCAGGTTTTTTATTCACTTATTTATTTTATAAAAAATTAATGCATTTATTTTAATGATAATGAATTAATTTAGTATCTACACTTGTTATTGAATTCTAATTTCTGTTTAATATTGTGAATTATTTTTAATAGGTTTGGTAAAGCATGTTATGTTAATGAACATTTGGGGAAATAGGATTATGTATAATTCTCTTGGCAGTAAAAAATTGGATAAATAACATTTATTTTCTTTTTTTTACAAAATATAATTACTTTTGTTTTTATGTGACATTAAAAGGGTAACTTCACCCCAAAATGAAAATGTTGTCACTATTTGTTGTTCCTAATCTGAAAAAGCTTCTTTTGTCTTTGGAACACAAATAAAAAAAAAAGATGCATTCTGGCAGCTCTCCCAAAGACAATGCAGAAACGTAACAAGGAGATTGGTTAAATAATCCATGTGACATCAGGGGTAATGCGGAGGAGACAAACTGTTGAATAAAGCCATTATTTTTGTAGCTTCATAAAATTCCGGTTGATGTCACATGGATTATTTTACCGGTCTCGTTGCTACGTTTCTGTGCGTTGATTGTGTTAATTGCATTGCTGTCTATGGAGCTGTCAGAATGCATCAAAAACATCCTTGTGTTCTGAAGACAAACTAAGCTTTTACGGGTTTGGAACAACATGGGGGTAAGTGATTAATAACACTTTATTTTCATTTTGGGGTGGAGTAACCCTTTAAGCTTTTTGTATTAAATGATTAACAAAGACTTTAAATAAGATTTGAATACTGTTGGAATCATTTTAAGAGGGCTGGGATGAAACAAGCTTAAGATGGAGGAAGATACTTGAGGGATAAATGGAGCCGTGATGAATTGAATGCATGGAATAGAGGCAGCGAGAGAGATAAATGCGTATGCAGATGTGTTCTGTCATTATGGTGGGTGTCGTCTGCTTCAGCTGTGTGGGCAGCAGTAAGAGACTGATTCTTCACTTCTGCTCTGGTCTGTTTGAGGGGTCAACGCTCCCGCTGCTCTATATTCTGCATCCACCCTCATGCAAACGCTTACTCAACATTTCCAGAGGATGGGATAAAATGACTTGTGCATTTTCTGTGTGCTCGTGAATAAAAACCCCTGATCGAACTCCATTTTCTGATTTATAAGTGCCAAGGACCCTCGAGTATGATAATATCCTTTCCGAGGAGCCCCTGGCTAATAAATAATGACAGTTAAATATAGCTATATCTACAAAATGTGGGGTAATAAATAATACTTTATATTCGGTAAAGATGGATTCAGTTTATCAGAAGTGGTAGTACAATAAGTGTAAGTAGTGCAACTGTATTCAACATTAATAATAAGAAATGTTTCTTGAGCACTCGCGTGACACTGGAGGGACTATATGGAGGGTTTATTGTTGTTTTGTTTAGTTGTGAAGGTGGTTGGAATGAGCATTTTTGTATTTTAAGAGAGGAAAACTAGCATTTTAGGAAATGAGTAGTTTTTGTCTGAACATTGTCTCCAAAATAGCTCATAGCTCAAGGCCACACAAACTCTCAAAGAGGAAAGAGATCCCCCCCATCCTTCCATCCATTGGCATGTCATCTTTCCCAACATTGGGAAAACACCCTGCGGTCATACACTCCCTTTAATATGGAAGGGTTCTGCTGCACGATCTGCCTTGTCTTGTATTTAGGAGTAATATGACCTCAGATCCAGTGCGTCTTTTGCTTTTATCAGCCACTCAATGATAATAAAACCTGAAAACTAAAGGGAAATCTGTATAATAAAGCTGGACGCATTTCTTTGGGGATATTTACTTGAGCGTTATTGTTAGAATTCATTAGTAATTCTCTGGCAGACGGTTTGTATCTCCGTGTTTTGATTAGTGTTCTATATTTGCATTTTCTACCCGGTCTTATTTTGCATTTGCAAAAACGTACCCTAGTTCCATTTACTCAAAGCTAATCTCTACTTGGAATTTTACTACGTGCGTGTATATATAAAAAAAAAAAAAGTTATGTTTTTTATAAAAATTATTACTTTTATCTGTAGTACCCTCCCACTAAAAGAGCATTTTACGGTGATGTTAGTCATCTGCAGCTGCATGAGGAAAACATGGCCTTGTCCTGACACAGACTGAATCATAAGATAGGGGCCGAATGAAGTGTTAGCATAAATGAATCAGATCCTAGCGCTTTTATATCACCACAGCACACCCATAAACCCAGTTTGATTTACTGCCATAACTCTCACAGATGGTGAGAAAATGAAAATAAATATGGCGTCTAGACCTATGATGCGTCTCTGAGTGCTCATTCATCATTATACCGTACATTTGTGTTACTCAGAGGTCTAGACTCGGACCCGTCTGTGTGGGGATTGTGAAGAAAAAGAGCATTGAATCTGAATTATTTAAACTCACGCACATTAGTATTCCAATGCCGTTGCTGGAGTGTTTGAGATGGTATGAATATCGAGTGCTCTGGACTTTCTGGCGTCTGAATTAACTACATTTTTTAAATGTAAATTTAAGTGTTGAAGATGTTTGTATTTAATACATTGATAAATGATTTCCTCTTTTTATTTGCATGTTATTTAGCTAAATTATATGCAGGCCAGGTATATTCTGCACTTGTTTAATTAAAAAAAAAAAAAAAAAAAAGGCCTTGAGGGCCTTTAGTTACAGATCCAGTGCAGTACTACCTACTGGGTAGAGGCTAACCATCTTCATCGTCATCATCATTAAGGTTCCTTTGCCCTACTTCTCCCAGAAAACCTGCGCACCTGCCTCTTGCATGTGTTTATGGAGAAAAGGTGTCTGCTCATGGCATCATAGCTTCCAACCGCTCAGGATTTCTAGACCTCAGGGAATTTCTCTGTGGCACACACCTTTTCCAGAATGGCTCGGTGTTATTTTCCCATCGCCTCCCTTTTCTGTTTTTAAACGAGGTTTGTTTTGTGTTAAAACGGCTCAAATGAACTAAACGCTTTTCTGAAACATGCATGGGTCATTACGCTTTATATAAAATGCATAATTTCCTATTTTTCTTTATAATTTCTGTATTATTAAATAATATTTTTGTTTTATATTATTGATAAGTAATTAATTAGAAGATGAGAGTTCGAAACTCTTCAGGATGCTAGTGTGTTCAGGCGGTGACCTAGTAGCTGACTTATTTATGGTTTATTTATGCTTTATTTGTACCTGCTAAAATGTTTTGCTCGCCTAAAGTCATCTCACTAGTTTCTAGTACAGGGGTCAACATGCAGAGTTTAGCGCCGACCCTGATCAAACACACTCGAAGCAGCTAATGAAGGTCTTACTAAGTATACTTGAAACATCCAAGCAGGTGTGTCGAGGCAAGTTGGAGCTAAAGTTTTCAGAACACTGGCCCTCCGGGATCAAGTTTGATGACCCCTGTTGGGTGCTAGGGTGATGTTAATGAGTTCTGAGGGGTTGTTGTCACTCTTTCACATTTCTGTGTTGGAGTGTATTCTGCCTGTTAACACAAAACAGGCTCCTGTAAGATATTTCAGATAGAGCTAGATGTTTCCTAAGCCATTTGTCTTGCGGACAGGCCGTGGGATCTATCAACAGACCTACTGACCTTTGCTCTTTAAACTGAAGATGACCCCAGCCCTAAGCTGTCCTACCCAACCAGGTTTCTTTCAGCCTGTGTTGGAAGGTGTAATGGTCTAAGAGCATCTAAACA
Organism: Enteromius unitaeniatus; assembly: GCA_032359435.1. Lineage (NCBI taxonomy): Eukaryota > Metazoa > Chordata > Actinopteri > Cypriniformes > Cyprinidae > Enteromius > Enteromius unitaeniatus. The sequence goes on along the minus strand of JAUMHI010000041.1, from coordinate 17,354,540 downwards.
CGCACAGGGTGAAGCAATCCAGCACAAGGTCAATGTACTCGAGCACCAGAGATCACGTCTCTGCCTGGAAGGTCAAAGGAATTAACCGAGTTCCGCAACACTGACGAGAATTGCTTAAATCCTGAAAATGCATACTCGGCACTTAAACGGATGTGCAGAGGTTGTTCAGATTTGATCGTGCTGTGGTGCAGGTTCTAGAGGGTCGTTGAGATGAAGTAGTATTCACCAGATCATGCCAGCGGATCGTTGCAGTCCTGTGAGTGAACATCATTATAAATATGTCTGAAGAAACTGCCCGTGAAAGTAACTGTGCATCTGTCTTGCATGCCTGCTTGAAGATCACAGAGGACACCTGAGGTTATTGTTAGCAGTGTGTATGCGTCTGAATGTCCTGCACACAGCTGTCAGAATGCTCTCCTGTTGGTGGAATGCTGACAATGTAGCTGTGTGTATTTTTGAGACTAAGAAGAGCTGCAAATTGTCCATAAATGCATATATAAAGCTTCTGAAAGGTGGTTTTTGCACCTTTTGGGTTCCCCAAAGAACCTTTCAGTAAACCGTTCTTTAAAAATCTACAAACCTTTTAATATTCTAAGGAATCTTTTTTTCCATTATACTGACTTGGACAAGAAACTGAATAGTTAATACTGTAGAACCGAGCAATATATTTCATTTGCATGGTGTATTTTGTATTTGTTGGTGGACTATATAAAATTAGGATTGAATACCAAAATATATATTGCTTATCCCTTTAACAATGCCACCAAAATAAACAAAAAGCCCCTTCCAAATTTTAAGATAAGGGGGCAAAGAATGCCCTAGGACAATTAATATAGACGGCTGACAACATTTAAAGTGAAATGTGGAATGTAGTGCCTTAATGGAAAAGTTAATTTCTGACCCTGATGCACACTCATACATGCACAGGCGAAAAATGCAGTAATGTGATTGCAAAAGCAAAGAAACTATTAATTTAGATGAGATGTGTTGGGGGTGATGCGTCTGCTGAGAGATGAAAAACAGAGGGAAAGGCCAGGTCATGTGTTTAAAGCTCCTCACGTGGTATGCGCTGGCACGAGGTAAACAAACCTCTCAATGTGATTAACCTCACATTTCTCTCATTGCACTTCACCAGTAAAGCACCAGGAGACAGAAACATCACATCATGACTAAAAATGACTTCGTTATGTGTTACAGTGTACACTTTGCATAGTTTTTTTTCTCATCTCTCTTGTAAACTTTGTATGTTTGCCAGCTCCTGTTTTTCTATGGCTTGTAGAATATTTGAGTAAATCCAGTTATCTTATGTCTTTTGTATCGTTATATCAGCTGCCCGGCACAACAGAATAGAGAGATAATGTTAAAGAAAAGCATGCAGTAGTATTAGCTAGTAGCTACTCTGGAATGTGAGGGGCTCTCAGTGGCAGCTGGGCTTTAAATGCAACACAAGAACACATGCAGTCCACCAGTGTGCCATTACCAAACCTCAGATCCGTCGTCATGCCTGGTCGCGAATGACCTATGAAATCTGCACAGCCAGGCTCTAAAAACGCTTATTAGCATTGCGGCACACATGTGCATGCTGTATTTAGTGTTTGTAGAAACTGTACTGCCTCCTATTGGTCGAAAACAACATAGGTTTTAGCACTGAACTACCAGGCAAAGTTATTCCTTCCTCCAAACATCAGCAAGACAAAGCTGTTTTGCATCCAGTGTTGCTTAAGTATTTTTTGAACCTTTGAATTTCAGATACAGTTCAGTTAACGAACACAACTTTTGATTTGATTTTAGTTTTAATATGCAATAACAAAACTTCATGCACCATTCTTTAATGTGACTATTCCTATTAATATGAATGTGCATTGATATGAATGTAAATAATAAGTTAGTATTTATGAAATGTCATTGTGTTTGTGTAGGTAAAGACGAGGTGCGGATGCAGCTGGACAGTGCTCTTCAGGACGTCAACACACGCTACGCCGTTCTAGAGGAGACTGAGAAGAGAGCCGTGTGTCGAGCACTTGTCGAGGAACGAGGAAGATTCTGCTCATTCGTCACAATGCTCAAACCTGTCCTGGTGAGTGTCTGAACAGATTACATTTTTGCAAATAGAAAATGCCTGGTAAAAGGCCACAGCATTTTGCCGTAACGTTTTCGTCACAAGATAATTTTTTATTGTATATTAATGAAATGTTGTGGTTTGGCTTAATGGCTGATTCTGTTTCTCATTAAAATGCCTTTTCCAATATTGCTTTTCTTGCAGTGTGTATGTCAACGTAAACACTCTGTTAAGTCGTAAATCCAAAAGTGCACGGAAAATAAAGTTATGGTCAAATGAGTCATTAGTGATTTGGATCCTATGTCCGCCTATGTTGTACGCTGGCTGGTCACAAACACATCATTTTACTGACAACTGCTTTATGCGGTAGACCAGTCACAGTAGACTGAGACATCTGACCAATCAGGGCAGAGCAGGCTCATGGAAAG
>JAUMHI010000041.1:17292586-17313708 GCA_032359435.1 Enteromius unitaeniatus | reverse complement strand
ACTGTCAAAATAAAAGTTGTTGTATATGCCAGCATTAGTCTTTTATGGGTTCCTATGATAGTTAGGATTATCCTTGTACTATGGAAACTCCTTCTTGAAACTCGTTCTTGTGAATCTCATTAGGTTTTGGAAAAGAGCTTTATTAAACATGAAACATTAGAGCAGCAAGCATCATGTAACCTCAGTGACTCTCGGTATGACAGGTACTGACCCAGGTGAAGTGACTAAGACTCTGTGTATGAGTGGTTTAACAGATACACACTCTCAGGTGAAGTGTGTAGAGGTTAGTGTTGCAGTGGGTGGGGTTGGAGGGATGAATGCAGCATTTGTGGTTTTTCTGAGTCAACATAACAGTTTAAAGTGCTAATACTGAATTGAATGTGTCGTTTTCTGCAGAGGCGCCGTGAATGATGATTTAATTGCTTAAGTAACTGAATTATTCCTTTTTGAATGCTAACAGGATGCAAGTGAATGCAAATCTTCTTCAGCAAGTTTCGTACTTTTTACTTTTACTTTCAAGTGTGAGTCTTACTCATTTTTTACACTTTACCACTGGGACTGGGATTCCTCTCCCATAGTCGTTCTCCGAAATCACAGCCTACATGACAAAAAAAAACCCACTGCAATATGAAAATATTGACTCTAGATATGACAAATCAATGATTTAGAAGTTTGTTTGAATATATGGACTTATATAAGAAGTTTGAGAGCAAAGAAAGACTGACTCAACTTAATGGGAATGGGTGGTTACTTTTGAGCACTTTTGGCATGATGTACCATTTCCTTGGAAACATCTGCTGCTCTGATTGGTGCTTTGGCATTTGAAAATGTACATTGCTTGCATGTGTGTGTAACGTAGCAACAAATCAAAAATTGCTCATTGAACAAGTATAAATATTTCAAAAGTTAAACACAGAATTATAATGTTAACTTAGATTGGAAATTTGAATCTAATATACTGCACATCTTTGTTTATTTTTCTATAAAACCATTTTTGGTTCTGCATTGGCTAACAATTTGATGTTCAATGAAGCCAAATAAAAAGTGTGCAGTGAACTATAATATAAAGTTAATGAGACGTGCATTTAATCATTGAAATGGAATCACTTTGCAAGATAAATCTAAAAATGCAGCATTAAATATAAAGTCAGAACATTAAGTTAAGTTGTAATGCCCACCTAACATAATAATTAATATGTGGCTGAAGTATGAAGTCAGATTAGGGGAATAGGAGATGGGGAATTGATATACGAGTGCAGAGTGTCTGTATTGTAACCAGGGAGGTAAGAGATGAGAACGAGCTTCCATCATGCTTTTAAAGAGATATCCTGAGAAGATATCACGCTACACTTCATGTTGTTATTTTGTGGGATATGGATATACAGCATGCACGATATGCTCACCGAAACCATGAATCATTCAGACCCCTAATCAAACAAAAGAGATTTGTGAAAAAAAAAAAACATGAAAGACGACAGGAAAATTGTGCTTGGGGGCATTTAAAACGTGTGCAAACAGAGCGTTGATGCTTTGTTTTTTTGGCTTTGCACCAATCTGAATCCGGTGCAGGAATTCCGGCCTGTGTGGGAGTGTGTTTGATTGGTGTGAGCAGTACCAACTTGTATTCGGTTACTCTGAAACCGGTTAAGTTTCTAGAGGGAATGGATTTTGGATTGAGTAACTTGGCGGGATGTGTTTGCTGATAACGCTGTTCATTGTGTTTGGAACTGTTGGGTAATGCACGTTTGGAATAACTGAATGTCTTGCCACAAGCCATGATCTTGCAAAATCAGTAAAATAAAGCCAAGAACTGGTTTGTTTTACAGGTGTTTATTGTTTTATTTACATGGCAAATATGCTTTTCTCACACACACCCACATCCTTTAAAGGCCACAGCAGTACACACTTACACTCCCATCATTATCTTTGACCTGTTTCGTCTCAAAGTCTCTCAGTTCACACCTTAGTTTGCTGCCTGGAGAGAGTGAGTGTGTGTCTTATTTGCCCAATTTGGTCATTATAATATGCGTCATTGGCTCATTTACAATCACAGGGGGGTGACAAAGGCAGTCTGTGATGCTCTCGTGTGTCCCTGGTCACACTTGCAGAGGTGTTCACAAGCCTATCATCTGTTTGTCTTTTCACTCTATAAACCTCAATTGACACCACCTGCAACTCAACGCCTTAAGTAATCCAGCAGCCACATACTTTGTGCAAAACAAAAACACACACACACACATCTTCCGTCAGCACAGATTAATGATGAGATTCAAACTTGTCCTTATTACTATATTTTAATGTGAGAAACAAAAGGATACATTTAGAAGAATGTTAATGCTGTACTTTTTCATGGAAAATCCTTCATGTTTTCATTACATCCCTTATCAGAAAAGAAAGTCATTCAAGACTCTACACATGAAGTCTTTTTAAGCCATACGATAGCACTTTGCAACAAAGCAAATATTATTGTGTGCATTGGGTAAGTAAGGTATAATGAACGACTAGCTGTGCATTAAATGTTTTTGTGTGTTTTTTTTTACTATGGGGCCATTGACTGCTTAAATCTGTTTGGCTGATGAACGTTCTAAGGTGTGCAATTATTATCAGGGAATCACATAGTTCCAGGCAACTCTTTGACCGCATTAGTTTCATATCACTTAGCCAAATGGGTTCTATTATTTCATAGGTCTTACAACAGCAAAATAACAAAGCCCACAACGACACTGGCCAAACAAATAAATATAATAATAAATATGATTAAACACGACAGCTCATTTCCATGTTTTGTAATGTTTTATTATGTACGGCCAGCATATACTCTATTGCTGATGATTGATTTTTTTCATAAATGTTCCTTGGGCACTTAGAATGAGTAACAAATGTGTTTGGATATTTTAAATCCGTCTCAGAGATCTGTGTCTCACCTGCTGGCACATTGATGGCAACATTTTCCAAAGTTGCACGGCAACATTGCTCAAAAAGTTGCCCAGTGTATCATAACGCATAAGAAAATGAACTCAATGTTTCGGTTTTAGAGTTTTAAGATATGCACAGACTTGGAGGCAAGTCTCTCTCTCTCTCTCTCACACACAGACACACTCTTAACTTGGTTATTAACTGCAATAATCTGCTATCAGTGGTTCAAGCCTCCATTGCAGGTCTAAAAAGATGTTTTGAAATTAACAAAGGAGACATTGAAAGTGATGCGGAAGAAATAATCCGACTCACAATAGATTTTAAAGTGCAAAACCTGGACAAACACCCTGAAATATATCATCTGATTGATGTCTTGAGGTGTGGCAACCGTAGTATGAGTGGAATAATTGACTCCAGGCCGTTGAATTATTAGAAAAATAACACACACCCGAGGTGTAACTGGTGTGCACAATTTTTCTAATAATTCAATCTCCCATTTTTAACTATTCCTTACTTAATCATTGATCTGGAGGCAAAGTGGTTGAATCCATTAATGCACAGCTAGCCGTGCATTATCCCGCTTATACTAAAAAGTATGTTTACTGCACAATACTTGACCAGATGGGTAAAAATAACAATTATATTCATCAGTTATGGTTCGTTAGCGCTAGCATTCGTCCTGCTTTAAGGGTAATGAATTATTTGAATGAATTATAGCATTTATTTGAATTAATTATTGAATTACAGTAATTATCTCTCTACAAACAATGTGTATAGTTACTTCAAAAGCAGTGGTTTAATGATCTCATGGTTGAGGAATATAATGTAGGAATCTAGAATCTAGGTAATTTTATTAATAAAAGTCATGATGCAGCATTGATAGCAAGTTTCTGTGATCTCCGACCTCTCTCTCTCTGTGTGTGTGTTTGTGGATTTGTGTGCATCAATAAAGCATAGTGACGTGAAACTACCTGTGCATTGAATGGGTTTACCTGCCAGCCAATCAGAATTGAGTGTTCTTAACTGACATAAACTCACCATGAATAATAATTCATTATTGTTGATTTACAAATCTTATTACTGTTCATTGTTTATTCGCAGTACACCTTTGATGTTAAACATTAATAAATAAATAATTCAATTATCTGGAAAGAAAGAAGAAAGGGAAGCATTTAGAATGACACAGGAGTGAGTAAACCGTGCCATTTAGGTTTTGTTTTTGTGTGACTGTTCCTTTAAAGATTCAGTTAAGGACAAAGGTTTTTAGTTATCTGTATCTTCACTGGCCAGAGGCATCTCTAACACTATCATGTAAGACAGTGAAAGGACACTTTCATTTACAATACTGCATAAACGGGAAGCTAACATAAGATAAGGGCAACAGAAAGCAACAAGCATCTGGAAGGTAGATGACTCATTTTTCTGAGAACACCAAAACAGGGTTGTAAAATATTATTAGAAAAGGTTGATAGCAAAGGTTTTGGCACACAATGTGAGCAACAATAGAGCAATAAGAGCTAATAGTTATTTCTTGCACCTAAAGACTGCAATACACAATAGGTCAAGATATCCAATGCTAAGGCATTGACTTTCAGTAAGAACGGAGATCTCTGTGCCGCAGGTACAGTAAAGTCCCAGAGAGAGAAGCCCTCCACTCAACAGCCGGTTAATGGGAGGTCATAATAGTGACTCATGAAGTTGAAAAGAACCGTGACTAACATGACTGAAAGTGTAAACATAATGGACAAACCAAAGAGCATTGAAAATCTCCCTTCTGTTTGGACAAGGAGCGGCAAGGACCCAGTGACTGTTGTGTTGGCAAAGAGGTATCAACTGACCTACTTTCATGATGACGGGGTCTTGATGGAGCTGTATCATAACCTCAAAAGATACAAATAACTCCCTTTTGCACAGTACTCTGTCATAAAATAATACTGGAACACTTTTACATTTTAGTACATGTATAGTAATATAGTGGCTAAACCATGGCGTTGCATTTTTCTGGCCATCAAACGCCTCTAATTTGCCTCTTTGCGCTGGAATTTAAAAACATTTTCTTGATTTGAACCCTAAATAGTACGCTAATTGTAATATAAATTGTAATATAAAAATATGAATGCGGTCTATTCATCACTCTCTAGAATCGTAAAACGTAGTTAGTGCAGTTATCAGTACACAATCAATGCACATGGTGTGTTAATAATCTCCAGAAAAAGATTCAAACAGCGCGGAGTACTATAGAGAGAACTATTGACCGGGCGGCGGTGAGACCAAAGAGTGTCTCAACTCTGATTGGAAATGGCTCTGGGGTGTTCTGGTTGTTGCCAGGCCATTATTACGCTGTTGCTTGTGTGTTCTGGGTGGTTGCCATGTTTTTGTTCGGTTGTCAGGTCGTTGCTATGCAGTTTCTATGGTGCTTTGGGTGGCCAGGTTGTTGTTACGAAGTGGCTAAAATGCTCTGGTTGGTTGCCATGTTGACAGCTACTTGATTGAGTGTTTGCTTATACAGTGCAGTTGTAATGGTGTTTTTGGTTTGCCGTACTGTTGCTATGCAGTTGCTAATGTCTTCTTAGTAGTTGATGGCCGTGTCATTTAGTTTGTATCACCTGCAATATGAAATCATAAGTTGGAGCTCTTACAAAATAACAGCACCTTTCCTCAGCATGAGTTCTGATCTATAGATGAATAGCCAGCTGAAGGTTATCTGTATGTATAAAATCCTGAACAATGAAGTGTACTTACTGTAATGTAAGTGTGTAAACTGACTACACTCAGCAGCACTATATAACGCTGCAGGGAGAGGTGTATCAGGATGTGGGATGTGGCTGAGCTTCTCAGATTTAGTTTGCAAAAGTAGTGTGACACAGTTCTAATCTTACCAGATGATTGCAACAAAGCTAGTTTTTCACACAGCCATACACGTGCAACGCAGCCTTCACTTGTGTTTATACCTGTTTTTCACCCACTTCCTGTCAGCAAAGAGAGTGCTTCCTGTTTTTATGTGGCTCCTGTGGTTACATCTTAATTCTGGATATATTTTGTATCAATATTTGTGACCTCTGCCTTCATAGATCAACAGCTGTAAACAAAGAGCTGTTGCAAAGACTCATCAGTTTGTGCAACCTTCAGGAAACTTTAAAATAGAGGCATTTACTAGAAACAATTATTAGACCAATTATCCTAAATATGCCTAAATATATATACATGATGCATGTGTTTGTATGTAAATATAGATAATAAATATGTATAATACACACAAACACATTGTGTAAACCAAAACTTTTTTTTGTATGCAATTAATCGCAATTAATTGTTTGACAGCACTAATTAAAACAAATTTTAGGCTTAATATTAAAGTAAATAAATATGAATTCTAACTTTTATCTCAGTAAATACATCAGTAAATATTTTAATAGATTTTCAGTATACTTAGTATAAAATAAATGTGTTTTAAATATATAGCTTTTTTGTTGTTGTTGTTTTTTAATAGATTTGTCTTGAATTTATTATGCCATTTTCACTTTGACCTCTGGTTTCATTTTTTTTCTGTGAAGTGTGAGGGAAAACACAGGGTTATGAAGAAACCGTGGGAGGAATAATGGCTTGAAAAAGGACACCCGTCCTCCTCTGCTCATCTTGGGAAGGGTAAAGTATATGTAAGTTAACCGTTGTGGCATTAGTCACTGTAAAAGCACAGTATTTTACCATTAGTAGTGGCAGAAGTGGAGGAAATTCATTAGCAAAGAGATAGTTTTTCTGCCATATTTAATGCACATACCCTAAGACCCCCTCACAGCTTTTCACACCATTGATCTTTTCACAGAAACTGTCTTTGATCTCAGCTGCATCTCTCTCTCTCTCTCTCTCAATTCACACATAGCTGAGATAGAAATTTGGTGTGAAGATAAGACTCATTACAACCTTCCTTTGATCACACTGCATTTTACTGAAGAACAATAAGTGCTTGTATCTATCTTTCAGGAAGTCAATTTGTTCTCCTGCTCTGCTTTGGCAAAAAAAAGCCATATGAAAACATGAATGTAAACAGAGCATAGGAGAGAACCTACGCAATAAACAACAAAGGGCCTACGTATTACAGCAAAAGCCTACGCTAAAGGGAAATCGCACACTTATACGCACTGTTTATTTGTGTTGCCATTGTGGGCTGCTCTATATTACCACACCACTTAACTACAGACCTGAGAGGAAGTTTCCAGCGCGGTTATCATGACGAGGGTCTTAGAGTCCAGGAAGTTCATGAAGGAAGCTTTAGAAACATTTTTGTAAATGTTCTATTATCAGTGATGGGAAAAACGGCGTTATAAATAGACGGCGTTACTAGCTGTGTTATATTTTCGCAACGTTACCGACAATAAAATGTGGCATTACCATAATTTATTCTAATACTTTTAGCATTTTATTTTTCAGTCCATCTCAATGGATGCCCAGTGTAGCCAGCTGTACTGTTTGACTCTGTGAAGGTGCACGGGTCACTATTATTAAAATCGAAATCGTAATATTGTTCAAGAAAATCATGATTGGTTTCTTTTGTCCATATCGCACAGCCCTATTTTCCTGTGAAAATAACGGATTTATTTGGAATTCCTCAGCTTTTAAGAAACTGCCGGTTTCTCTGGTAGTGGGCGGGACTAATGCGCTAATGACAATCTTATTGGATGGCGCTCCCTTTTATCCCTGTTTTGATTTCAGCAAATCAATTTGAGCGAACGCATACTACATGATAAACATTCATGCACCCAACTGCTCATTAATCCTTAGTGCATTTTATATTGTTATTAGTAGTAGAATTCGTAGTAGTTTTGCTATCTTATCCTTTGTTACATGGTTTTTCATTTATTTTAATTTTTTTTAAGTAACGCAATAGATTCTTGGTTCCTGGTAATTAGTTACTTTTATAATGTAACTTAGTTGTGAGAAGTAACTAGTAGATATAACTAATTACTTTTTAAAAAAATTAAAAAAGTATTATACATATACAATCCAATATACAAGTATTATACTAACTATTATACATATATTATGTTTTAGGGGTTTCATTTTAAAATAACAATTATATTTATTTGCTTATAATATGCAAGATAAATATAAAAATTTGGTGTAAATTTCTGTAACAAGGCAACGGTACAATTTTGAAAAATTACACTTTATTCAAGGAGATTTGCAGTTTATCGCAATTCCCAGTTTATGTCTTGGAATTCTGACTCGTTTCACAGAATTCAAAATCAATTGACTTTTTTTTTTTTTTTTTTTCGGTGACAGAAGTGGGCTAGCATATGTTGGTGAGTTTTGCATGTGTGTGCGGTTACTGTGCAGTGTGTTCATTGTGTTTGCGGCGTATGTGATGGTGATCAGAGCTGCTTCTTTAAAGGGTCACTAATAAAGCGCTCATGCTTGACTTTCCCTTCTGTCTCTTTCACTCTCACTCTCTCTGTTTACCTCAACAGTGCTCAGAGAAATGACATCCGAGATGGACGCAGACAAACATTTGTTCAGATGAGCTGCGGTAACAGGATTGTGTTTGGACAGGAGCTTCTCTCAGCAGGGAGCAAGGTGACAGTCGATCAGCTCAAGTACACTTAATGTTACACATACTAAGATCTGGGTATGTAAATGTTATTCAGTGTTACTGGCCAAACCATGCATACCCACAAAGACTGACAGTGTCTCGGATCCTCCCTCTGTATTAATGACGTCTGAACCACACCATGTTATTTTGAGAGAGGTATATTAGACGCATGCTGTTAGCGTTTCATAACTTGTTTACTCAGACGCTCTCATCACATCTCCCCTATAGGTTTTACTTGTGGATTGGACACAAAAACCACATGTTTCCTCATCAGTAAAAACTTTAAAGTTTATTTCAAATTTCAAGTTAAGTGCAGTTTCAAGTTAAGAATGCTTGTGTTGTAAAACAGTATTAATTATGGACTTGATTGATGTAACTTATTCATTACTATCTGTAATTTCATGATATGGTAATGTGAGTTTCATGTATTGTTGACATAGTATTAATGCATTTGCTGCATATAAACATGCTTAAAATTACTCATAATACCTTAGCAACCAACTTATACACCCTAGCAACTAAACTGCAAAGCAACATGTTTCAGTCACTCTTGATACATTAGCAACCAGGTAGAAACCACTCAAAACATTCTATCTACTAAATAGCAGCATTCTTAGGCTGTGTCCTAAAATAAATATGGCGTCTGAAAGTTACGTTTGGCGGTCAGTAAATGTATATTTCTGACTCATTTTTTGTACTTTTGGTGTTATTTCTAGCGAGATATCAGCATTATAGTAATTATATATTTGTTTAATTAAATACTCTATTTTGTTGTATATCATTAAAATGGTACACTGCCTCAGAAGCCTTTCCAAAATTAGTTTCATAAGGTGCCTTCCTGTAAAAACACTGCCTTCGAAGTCATTGCCCTGTAAGGCAGTAAGGCAACCACCTAGCAGCCATTCAGAACAGCTTAGCCATTAAACTGCGTAGCAAAATGTTTAAAGCGCTCGTACTACCTTAGCAACCACCTAGCAACTATTTAAAACACTCTAGCAACATGTTTAAAGTCATCAGAACACCTTCGCAACCACTTAAAACACAAAAGGAACTCCATAGCAACCTTATTAGGTATTATCTTGATCTAAAACCTGACAGGCAGCACTTGTTGTAGATGAAAACCTTAATGGTTTTTAATTTTCTTTATGCAAAATGTAAAAAAAAAAAAAATAGATTTACCAATGTTCAACAGCCTATCTCAAATGTGCCTAATGATTTATATGGGCTCAAACAAAACCACATTCATGCTAATTTAAACAGAGAGAGACATTGTTCCATTGGGCAACAACAACATTTAGCTTTAGATATCACTATCAGGGGGGTTAAAAGATAAGAAAAGATGCCTTCGACTTTTAGGCTTTTGATTTATGCGATCTGGGTACTTGATCAAGGTGAGCTCTTTGTTCAGAAAGACGAATTGTCTTTCAGGTACACTAGATAAAGGTTGCACTTTATTCTTTATAAAAGAGTTCAGACCTCAGACAGGGCATCTGTCTGGCTCTCGTCTCCTTTCCTTTGGTCTTTTAAAGGAGTAGTCTCCTTGTCTTTGCTTTTTGGTTGGTTCTTTAAGGAGTTCCTCGCCCCTTGACCCCAGTCCTGAGAGACATGCTCCAGTACACACTTCTCCAACAGGGGGAGAACAAAACTTAGAAAGTGGCAAATGCAATCCTGAGTAAAGATGGGGATTTTAAGTTATAGAAATGTCAGAATCAACGAAAAGAGATTGACTGCTTGCTCTGGTTTATGCTTATTTATGAGTGGTATTGAGAGTGATTTACCATTAGGTTCCTGCAACTGGTTTACAACTGGAAAGTTGTTTGATGACAAAAAGTGTACTGCAGGTATTTTATTGTCACTCTAATATGCTTTAAAAATTTTAAATTGGGTAAATTGATAATTAGTTTTAATTAAATATATTTATTTATATATATATATATATATTTTTTTTTTTTTTTTTTTTTTTTCTTTTTTTTTTCTTTTTTCTTTTTCTCTAATGTACCCTTGACCACATCAAACATCATGGTCAAACGCTTGCTACATTTATCAATTATTTACAATTTTAGATAACATACTTGTGGAATCTGTTGTTCTCTTCAAAATTAAATGAAAAATAAAAACAACTGGCATTATCTCTGTGAGATGACAGACTTGTTAACCAAGGAAGTCATACTGGATAGCTATGCTGCGGGGATGAGCACCGATATCTAAGCCACAACATATGTTGTTGTTTTTAAGAAACTTTTTCTGTCTGCAAGTTTTCAACTCTTCTTAATTTCATTTAATACTGAGAGTGCAGATTACGTCTCCAACTAATAGCCGTGTAAAGACATCAGCATCTGTTGCCTCTGATCCAGGAACAGTGTCGAGTTACATGCTAATGGATCCTCATTACTGCACAAAGAGGGTTCAATGAACTTCAGATTCCTGACGTATCTCAGCTGGCAGTTGGGTGATAATCTGTAAACTGTTTGTAAACCCTGATTCAGGACCACACTGATTACATCTAGATTTAGATGAGATGAAGCGCTCCTTTCGAGTTTGCAACGGAGCTTGAATCTTTGCTGAACTAATGCAATATGAAAACATTAATTTGTTCTCTCTTATTGTTAGCCCCAAAATGATTCCCTTTTTGTCTTTCTAGACTTGTATGATGTTATATACTTTTTTTGTTTTTACATTTTCTGTCCTTGTGAATGGAAAAGTGCAACCTGGACATTCTATAGAACAAGGTGACATGAAAGTGGGTTTCTTTTTTTTGCGAACTATCACTTTAAAAATGATTTGCGTAATAGTTTAGCCAAACCTTGCACACCAAGCTCAAATGGGTTCATGTGGGCTAGCTGGTTTATAGCATAACATTCAGTTTGATGTTCTGTAAATAAGATGTCTTCTGCAGCCGGTCATTATGTGAATGATCTGTTTTCATCCACAGACGTGACCATTTGCATTTCCATATGCAAAATCCTTTACAGAACGTTCTGTAATTATGCCTTTTTACTCGCCACCGGTTCAGACAAACTATAAATCACGGCAAACACAACTGCGTCTGAGGAATGTGAAATGGTTTGCCCCACTGCAGACACAGACAGATACACAGATGCTAGAACACACACACTCTCTCCTCTTACACACTCACGCACTCCGGCACATATATACTGTCCTTTTGTCTCGTTTCACGTCCCTCAGCTGTCCGCTGTCACTCACCCCATTTCATGCTGCTGTCACAGGACATTTTCCCACAAATCTCCCACGCACATGTTCCCTCTGACAGAAACACACAGCACACAAATTCAACTCACTCCTTCACATAAAATCCAAATTGACCATTGACTGTTTATTACACTTTTCTGGTCTTACTGTGAATGATTCATTGGCGAATATTAATCCACATCTTCACAATCTTGCCTCTGAATTGACTCTTCTTTCGTTGACGTGTTAAATAATAGCCAATAAATATATATTTTTTTTGTTTACAAAAAAAGTCTTAGTCTGGTGGGAAAAGTCTGATCCAATCAGTTTCTGAAGAAGAAATTCAAGTCCCTTCAAATGTTTTCTTATTTAATAATTTATTTTAAAACATCATAGTACCGAATACACTGAATTGTGTATCGCAAGACATTTTTAGAAGGGGAAGTTTGACAAAACTGTACTTTCTAAAAAATGCATATGCAAACAAACAGCATATGTTGATTTGTTTAAAATAGCATGTTTTTAATTCAGTTTTTCAAACTAAATATAAAGGCAGAATAAACGAGAACACATTTATTAAATATTCAAATCAAAAATTAAATAGAATGAACACATGATCAGAATGTATGAAAGTACATTTACATTAGTGAAATCACTTTAAAAAAATAAATAATAAACTAAATTAAAAATGATAAGTTTTCCACTAACATACTCCAAATACTAATGGTATGTAATAATGGTACTGTTTTAAAGGAAAATAATACAAACAACACAAAACAAGATCAAAACCTCATTACAAAAATATATATATTTTTTCCATTGGCAAAATTAAGTTAATTTTTTAATATTAAAAAAACTTTTTGCCAGAGGGGTAAGAGAAATCCACTGCACAAATTAAGACAAATTAGTGTTGTTGTTGTTTTTTTTTGTTATTACCTGAAAACCAAATTTCCTGCAACACGCTTGAGCATTCGAGGAACTGTCTGAACATCTAGCAAATTTTATCTGACTGAATTAAACACATATCCAGAGAATGGCTCGTGTCACATGAGGATTCGTTCTGACTGATAGGGTTCTGTGTGCCACATGGCGAATACAGAGAAATCCACCTTCTCAGAAGGAACTCCCTGGAATGGAACAGTGTACTTACTACTATCTTTGTATTCCTGCGTTTTTTTATCAAGTTGGCATTAATACAGTGACCTGATCAATCCGATTAACTTCACACACACACACATGCACTCATTCAAACTCTGGTTTGTCCTCTTCACAGAAAGTCATCTGGCCTTGAAATCATAGTGATACGTCAGCCACCAAAGACACACCCATACGCACACATGGTTATCAATCACCAGGGAATGTAAACCAAGCTTTGCTGAGTACTATAATCATGTTCTACTGAACTTTGTCCCAATATTTAGAAGGACTTCTTGGTCCCTTTAATTCAGTGACATGGATACCCCATGCATACTTGGAAAGATGCTGATTTGTCTTGGTAAATCAGAAAAATATAAATATTATTGTTGCCAATTAGCAATTAGGAATTTTCTGTTCTTTTTAAGCAAAGATGCCTGATTATATTTTTAATAAGGCTAATGAATAAGCCATACTGCAGCTGCTAAGTTCTTGAGGCAAACCCCTCATTGAATCAAAAACCCACATCTGCTCCCCAAAATCTTTATTTTGCAATGCCATCATCTTAATTTGAATATGTTTCCACGAAAGAATCCCCTGTATGCAAATGTCTGTTTATCTTGTCACATTCCAGTGTATTGAGGAGCTGCTTATGTTCTACTGATCTCTGTAGCTGTAGGAACAAACTGAAGAAATTGAGAAATACATGCCGGCGGTTATACTGAAAATGTCCGTTTCCCACCAGAATGAAGCTTATACAGGTGAATCTCACACGATAGGAAGTTATTGTGTAAGTGTCGCGACAATTAAGCAAATTTCAGCCCCAGTTCCCATTACTGTAATTCATCTGGAAGTTTTTTTCTAACGATTGCCATGATTCAAACGTCACATAACTTTGCGTTACCGTGCGTAGGGGTTGAAACGCATTCGAGACCACTGAAGTGTGTCTAACCACCTGCCAATGAGACATTTGCACCTTTGCACTTTACTCATATCTGTCTTAAAACTCCCCCTTTATTTGTTTCTCCACAGGCAGAACAATGAAAAGCCCCCTCCGCTGGAGAAAGAGAGAGAGAAAGAGAGGGATGGAATGAGAAAGAGAGGAGTGAAACCCAGTGAGTCATGAGTGCAGCTTTGAAAAACAAGGGGAAATCCTCCTATTGAGAGGCATGCGCTGTGGAAACACTCATCACTCATAGAGGTAACGGAACCTGAGGCCATGTACAAACTAAAACTGTTAGCCTTTTGTCTGGAGACCGTTTGACTTTGTGTCATGCAAAACGGTAGCGCTTTTAATAACAGTGAGCTGTCATGCATTAGCAATGCAAACTACATTTTCTGAACGTTTTTGGATTTGAAGAGGATTTTGTTGTTTTTAACAGTGATAGGGCGTATAAAATTGCATGCACAGTACATACTGCTCTCTTGATCTCTTTCCAAAATTGTGCTACAGTGACGTGAAGAGACACAGAGGAGATGAATTGTTGAATAAAGTCATTATTTTCTATTTTCTTTGCATACAAATAGTATCCTCATTGCTTTATAAAATTCATATTGAACCACTGATCATCTGTAAACAAAAAAAATATTTATTGGCTATTGGTTAACACGTCAACGAAAGAGGAGAGTCAATTCAGAGGCAAGATTGATCGTTCAGATTATATGCTGATTCTCGTCAAACGCGGCTTGAATTCTTCTTGGAGCGATTCAAATTTGTGGTTTTTCACATTAAAATACTTAAAGCTCTTCGAAAAGTCAGTGCAGCCTTCACAATGGAGCTATTTAGGGAAATTTCACATGAATGTCATATGTAGGTTTTCACCGCTGTACTTTCTGCTGCTGCGCTCGCACTAGCACTTTACTCACAGGAAACTCAGGGGGAAGCTCCCCATCTGGGTTTAACATTAAAAAGGAACGTTTCTCTCACATTGTTCTCATTTGCATTATTTCCACCCATCTTAAAAATTGAGGTTTGTAGGGCCCCAAGAGCCATAGTTACATCATATAATTTGCTTTTGTTCTGCTTCAACAGAAATCACTATGAAGATGTCAACAGGAAGTGCATGTACTTGAATGGCTAAGAAGCGAATGAACCTTGTATTTTTTTTTTTTCATATATATACATAAAGTTTATCCCCCTTTTAGCCATTTAAGTACATGCACTTCCTGTGCTTAAATATATATGTGACCCTGGACCACAAAACCAATCTTAAGTCGCTGGGGTTTATTTGTAGCAATATCCAAAAATACATTGCATGGGTCAAAATTATAGATTTTTTTTAATGCCAAAAATCATTAGGAAATTAAGTAAAGATAATGTTCCATGAAGGTTTTTTGTAAAATTTCTACTGTAAACATATTAAAATGTCATCTTTGTGGTCATTCACTGGTTTTGTGGTCCAGGGTCACATATAGATAAAACTCCATTGACTTACTTTCCAGCTGTTGTTATGCAGAGAGTTGATGAAATGCTAATGATGCTAATACATTTGATGACTGATTATAAATTCACTTTGCACTAATTGTAGATAACATCAGATATTTACTGGTTTCATTCATGTACATGTTAAAAATGATTAAATATTTACCAGAAGCCATGGAAATGTCCGATAAAATGTGACTCATTGTGATCATTTTCAGCATAGCATAATAATTTGGCACAGCAGTAATTTAAGGAAACCTCTAGGATGCTTACATCCTGTACAAAAATAGTGAAATGACGTTCATTAGCAGCTGGCTCAGGGTCAAAATCAGATCTGAATGGCCTTAAAATGTGGGCTTTTGTTGTGCTGGCTGGAAACAGGACAAAGCTGATGATTTTTGTTCAGGAAATGAGCTATATTATGACTAAAAGAGACATTTTCTTTCCTGGAAAATGCGGCACCCCCAAAAAAGTGTTTAGTCATTTAAGTCTGAATGCATTGCAATTTATATATATATATATATATATTATCATAATTATAACCTGCTGTATTTTACACTCATTTTACAGCAGCTGTATTTTTCGTCTTAGTTTTATTAAACATTTGTTTTAACTGTTGATTGTTTCTTCTGTAGTCAATCCATGTGTTTTTGTAGGATAAATATCCATATTACTTTATAACTTTTATAAGCATTTTTTTCTCACGTCTGCTGACTGTGGAAACCGGAAGCAATAGTGGCTATCACCCGTTTAAACCCATTCAAAGGCTTGGAGGGGTCTGGACAATTTTTATTTTACCTTTGATTGGATTCATCTGGAAGAAGAAAGTCACATACACATTACTTTATAAAATACTTCATCTCCTTCGTCTCTCCACATCACCGTAGCACCATTTTGCAAAACAACATTGACTGTGTACATTGTTCTGTGTGAGACGCAACACAAGGATACGTTTTCTATACGTATTTACACCTTAAATTGGAAAAAAAGCGTATTTGTGTGGTGTAGCTGACAGTTTTTTGTGCTACAGTGACATAAAGAGACACAGAGGAGAAGAATCGTTAAATAAAGTCAATATTTTCTATTTTTTTTTGCATACAAAAAGTATCCTTGTTGCTTTATAAAATTCATATTGAACCACTGACAATGTCTTTTATACTTTTTTGGACCTTGTTCATTACTTAACAGTCAACGGGACAGTCACAAACCTCCGGGTTTTCATCCAAAGTATCCAAAGTATCTTAATTAGTATTCTGAAGACGAACAAAAATTTTGTGGGTTGTTAATGATAACATTTTTATTTTGGGGTAGAGTAAGCCTGAAATTAAACTGGAATGTTTGCGCTTTAGATTTTGTCCATTTAACGTATCGACAACCTCTTATAAATCCATAAAGTTGCATCTTATATGCAAGCTAATGTTTCAGCTGAAAATCAAGTGCTGATGCATTTAAACAGACCAATGTGTCAAGTGTCTGGTTTAATCGGCAGATGTCTTGACCATAAGATGGGTTGAAGTGTATTTCATGAGAAAAGCACACTGTTTTATACTTTACCGGCTGTTTTGCTGAAATCAGAAGATTGTGAGTAATCTACCCTGTGAAGCTCCCACCTTTTACCAGAAGAGTTTGAAGAAACTGTGTTCTCATGCGTGTTTGAGTGTGCTCTGATCTACCATCAGTTCAATCATCTAACCAAATCTGACTGTGCATGACAAGAATATCCAACTAAAAATATCAACCACCACCAGTTAGGCTGGTTTAAAGATGAATGATCTGTAAACCTCAGAGACTTTCAATAAGCTCATGATAATGATGATGTGACGTCTCATGGTTCCTGTGCTTCTGCAGAACAGCACAAGAGATTCAGATCACTTACTGTATCGGTCAGATCATACAGAAGGTAGAAATGAGCTGTCAGACACCAACACTCGTAAAAAAGGGGAACCCCCAACCCAAAACAAGACTCATCATCTGACATACATGACAGAAATGGAAGTTTCATCTCAAAAAACACCACCCATGAGGGGCCCAGGTCAAATTTAGCACTCATTTCTGATGACTGAAAGTGAACCTTTTTACAGGGTTAGTTGATCTACTTCACTCATGCAAGACAAGTTTCAGTATCATTATCAGTTATGCTTAAGTTTACTGATTTGAGCAAATCCTAATTAACTAATTTGCCAGTAAAGAGGCCAAAATGCAACAGACTTCTGCAGAAGGGTGGGAAATGTTTTTGACCCTGGACCACAAAACCAGTCATAAGGGTCAGTTATGAAACTGAAATTGTATACATCAAGTGAAAGATTTCTGTTGGTTAAGATAGGAACGAGATACAACTATTTGAAAATCTGAGAAGTAAAATATTGAGAAATTTGCCTTTAAAGTTGTCCAAACGAAGTTCTTAGCAATGCATATAACTAATCAAAAATTAAGTTTTCATATATTTACAGTGGGGAAATTAACAAAATATCATCATGTCTTTACATTATCTTTACATAATATCCTAATGAATTTTGGCATTAAAAAAAATCTATCCTTTTGACCCATTTTTGGCTATTTTTATAAATATACCCCAGCGACATCATGCCCTTATATTTGTTATTATGTGTTACTATTGTGCTACTTAAAGTATGTGAGTTTTGCATAAAACTGTCTACATGCATTGCAACGGTGCAACTGATGTGAATGGTTTATATACTTCGGAACCATAACTTTATGGATTTATTGAAGTATATAACTTTATTGAAGTATATCAACTATGTCAGAACGGTTAGATGTTACTACTTTCATCCAAACTGCCTTTTTTGGTCACCAGGCTTTTCTCAAGGCTTCCATCTTCAGACTTGTTGGTTTGTCTCAGACCACACATGCTGGAGAACGCTGAAATTACACCAAAACAAGGGCAGAGCGTGTAAGCAGTTTTTCCTTGAGGTAATTAAAAATGTCACATAAGGGCTCCATTATATAGCCATGGAGTTTCCTAATGAGAGGTATGGGAATGCATAGTTACAACAAAATAGAAAATGCAAAGCATGCATTTATTAGTGCATTTATTGTGTTTTTCTGTTTTTAAGCTCCTGCCAAGCTCCCGTCCAGTTTCACAGTATAGAGAACCTCAGGGATACGGCTGAAGTAAGACCATTTCTACTTTAAGATGAATTATTTCTTTAAAGCACACATTCATGCTGTTAGCCCAGAGTAAAACACATGTTTAAACTTGGGTTTGGCCTCACAGTTGGTGATTCTCTGTATTATGAGGACACCGTGATCCCTCAGTATTTGTTACTTTCCATGTGTGTCTTCATGTACAGTATGTACAGTATGTCTCTGTACTTCTATGAATTTTCCTGGGCTGAGGTCCACGTGTCTGGATCACACTCTCCCATCTGGTTGGCTGGAATGAAGGGCTTTTCTCCGCCCCCTGTACTCAGCCACTCGTTGTCCACATGCACACATACATTCAGAAAGTCTCTTCAGCTTAACTGGAGAGAGGCGAGTTTCTAGGAAAAACCTCACAGAACGTCTCCGTCCTAGCCAATGATTAACAGGTGCCCGAGCTGACCAGCAAAAACAGCACTGGGGAACTCTCTGACTTCAACTCGGTGTGCTTTCAGAGTTGTTTGGTGCAACCTTTGTGTTTTAGAAACAAAGAAAGAGAACAGAAGGAATTTGAAATGATGGTGTAGTTTTGAGTTTCTTGATTTAAACTTTTATTTATTTTGTTGTTGTTTTTTATTTTATTTTATTAAATAGTTTATTTTTAGTTTGTTAAATAATTAATTATTTTTATTTGAGTAATTTCATGTTTTAAATATTTATTTTTAATAATTATTGAATAATTTAGTTATTTATCTTTTTTGTTTTCTATATACTTAATTAATAAAATTAATAAAAAATGTGAATTATTTTATTCAATATAATATATATAGATTTAATTTTTTTATGTTTTATGTCTTTTTTATTTGTTTTACATAGAAGTATTTTTCATTTTATTCTATATATTTATTTAATTTATAATAATATCAAGCATTTCATACTTTAAAAAAATCTATATTTAACTTTGTTTTATTACTTTAACTTCGAAAAAGCAATCTGTTGGAGGTAATATATATATATATATATATATATATATATATATATATATAAATGGAAGGGAAACATAAATTCGTTACAGAATATAGACATTTAGTTGGGCTCTTTTGGATTCAATAAGAAATCATCTAGAAAGTACACAGCAAACGGAAACACTAAGAACAACTTATCATCAAAGAAAAATGACTGCACTTCTATTTATTTAGGTTATTTTTATTTATGCTGTCTTATATTGTGCTATAAATATTAAATTGGCATAATACATAAATCGTATTATTTAATCATTATAACTGTACCGAGTGTATGTTCTGAAAACAGCTGTACATGTATAGTGAGTATATATAGAAGCATCACCTTGTGCTGGCAAAAGAGGATTTGAATCTTACAAATTTACTACACACTAGTGTTACGTAACAGTTCATTCTCACAGTTGTTCAGCTGGTGTCTTGATGAAGTGTAGATGTGTCCCTGAGCTGCTGTGCAGAACAGAGCTTACATTGACAGCTCCGACATGCAGTTATAATTAGTTTGGAAGAGCAACTGCTCCTGCATTCTCTCACACACTCTCTCTCTTCCTCTTTCTCCCCCCTCACACACCTTCACTCTCAGTGGCATTCTTGGGGGAAGGGATTAAAGCCTGAGAGGGGGGTTGGAAGGGTAGAACAATTACCCTGAAGAGGCGTTGGGCCAGACCCCTGCAGGTAGAGCTGACAGGGCGAGACCTCAGGCTGTCATGAACTATTAGCTAGGCAAAGACGGCCAGAGAACACACACTCAGATAGGGCAACTATACAAAGAATAGCTTTTTTTCTGCTGGACTAGTCTATGTTCTGCATTCTTCTTGTGCTCAATATGCACTGTGTGTTGCACGTTCTGCATGCATACCACACTCACTAGGTTTTAACAGCAATATCTCTTCTTCAAAAGATGACTGTGAAATGCAGTAAAAGCCACATACTTAGCTGTCAGTATCTGAAACACGCTACCAATTAACATTAGTCAGTGTTACACCTCTGCTTAATTTAAGGTATGTCTGAGTTGAGCCAAATATGTGATCGCTGACAAGCTTTTTCCAATCATTATTCATTAACATTTTAGGTGTATTAGCATTTTTTACACTGCGGCTTGCTGTTACTTAATACTACTTATAATGTGTTTTTAATATTACTTTATTTATGTTAATTAGTAATTGCTTTAATTTTGCAATATATTGCTTTTTTCCTGCCCAGGGACTATGAATTCATTTTAGTCAATTTCAAAAATAAACTATATTTTAGAGAAAGAAAAAAAAACCCTTTCAAAAAAATGACAAAAGAATCTAAATAGCAGCTGTGGTTTTCAACATATCCTTCTTGTCGACCCGCCAATATTCAAGCCGTTTAAAATAAATAAATAAATAAAATGAAGTAAATTATAAAATACATTTTATTTACTTACATGATGGTTACTTGATGCCATTTGAATCAAAATTTTAAAGTGACAGTAATGTAGACTGCTCCACATAGTATTTATTTTGTTGCTGTTAGTATTCAGAAGTAGTTTATGCAATATGCTAATATTGTATTTAAACACAGCCTAAGGAGAGTGTTTATTATCATTCCAGTTATGCATACAGGTATACATAAGAACAATATTATAAGGACACACTGTGAGTAATACAATTACTTTACTAAACCATACACTGTAAATATATATATATATATATATATATATATATATATATCCTTTGGGTATTTGTAACACTTTTTTTGAGAGAGGACTGGAAATGATTTGGCAAATATG
>JAUMHI010000041.1:17279697-17292486 GCA_032359435.1 Enteromius unitaeniatus | reverse complement strand
ATATATATATATATATATCCTTTGGGTATTTGTAACACTTTTTTTGAGAGAGGACTGGAAATGATTTGGCAAATATGCAACGCTATGTCTATAAACCATGCTTACAAGTTCAGGCTAAACTTATAACCTCTAAAGACCTCATATAATCTTACCTCAGTTGCCTTTGACCAGGTCGCGCACTATGTACAGATGTGGAAATTGCCTCTATTAAAGAATGACCAACCTTTGAACAAATATATTGCGGATGTTTGTGTCAACAGAATGATGCAAAACTCTAAAATCATGTGCAACTCTTGCACACACACACACATACACACATGTGCACCATTACAACTTCCCATGTTACTGAGCAGGAAGACACAATGCTTTGCATTATTTTTAATGTTGTACTTGTTTCTACTACATCAAGACACATCACCACAGCTACAAAAGAGCATTTCCCATTACACCTTCTTTTTACTTCTCCTTTCTTTTCTTGTTTGTTGTATGTTTCTTGGTTACTTCCTCTTTTTAAATTCCTAATTTTGAAATATAAAACAAATCTCACAGGTTTACAGTCTTAGCATGTTCGCATTCAGCTCTCGTTGTGCTCATTAGCCTGTTTGTGCACAGATGTGTTTCTCTCAGAGAAATGAAGAGAAGGAATGCTGTTGCACAGTAATTTAGCCAATAAATCCTGATAAATAGAACTATTTAAGCCTGTGGGCAACTAAACTTAGAGAAGGATGTACCACTTTTTCTGTAAACTTTATATTATACATGGCATAATACCAGACATTCATACTATAATTATAGAGTAGAATACTTAATGTGTTTTTTTTGTTTTTTCTTCAGTAAAACGCATTGGGGAAAAAAATAATTATATATGTGTTAGTAATGTCAAACAATTAATGCATGTATATATATAAATATATGTTATTTTGTTTTTATATATAATATTTTTTTCCTCTTCAAATGTTTAAATATGTTATCAAATGTACTTAAAGGAGCAAGAAAATACACTTGCTATCTTAAAATACATTTTCAAGAAATGCAAAAATGTTTATATGAATGAATATGACCTTAATATTATGTAAAGTGTGTGTGTGTGTGTTTGCATAAAAAAATCTTGATACTATTTTTAGATGATTTGTTTACCCCACTAGCGAATAGCAATTTTACTTAACTGCTTTTTTCTCTAGATTTCTGCTTAAAGTTTTATGTGTGCCCTAACCTCTGTTCATGTGTATGTACATGTGCTGCAGGACGTTCCTGAGATGACAGACATGCACACCTACAGAAGCTCAGGGGTGAAGCCCCCCCATGGCGACGGAAACGGCCCGAGGAAAGGCCTCATGCTGGAGGGAGAGGGGCCTGGCAGCTCCCTCAACAATAGAAGTTCTTGGAAGATTCAAGGAAGGTCCTGTGATTTACGATTCATCTTTTGCTTGAATGCCACTTCACTCCCTGTTCACTTTGAAACATGGAGCAGTTTCTGAAAAAAGTTTTTTGCGTGCACGTGAGAACGTGATACCCGTGTTACCCAACCGGTCGAGCGGCATTTTGGCGCCCTCAGAAAATAAAAAGAAATATATTGTGCACAGCGGCTAACGTGTCAACGCAAGCTTTTATCATTCCTCTGTCAGTTTAAAAGCTTTTATGTGGAATAATCTTTCCGACACAATTTGACATACTTGAAATAATCCACATGAATTCCATTAATGTTTAAAGACACCCTATCAGCTTCTACGCCTAATTACCTCGGCGCTTCTCTCGCTGTGACTGGACTCTCATTATGCTCTGAGGGCATGAAGAAAAGGAGGTTTAACATCCACAAAAGAAAGAACCTTCTTATGCCCTGGAAAGTGGATACACTGTGACCTTTAACCTTTGGGGGATTAGGCTTCATTAGGGGGTGACCCTAAAACCTCTGTTCACCCGTATGATCATCTCTCTGGGATTAGAAATCATTGACCAATAGGTCCATGGCATTTAAAAGCATGTTATCAATGTGTGTGTTTCTACTAGTTTGATTGTAAAGAAAGGCTAGTTAGTTTCTAAAAATCATTACATACCAAATGTAAAAGAAATACATAAGTAAAAGCCAAATAGATATATATACATATGTATATTCCATCAATTATCCCAAAACATAGCAAATAGGCACATGGATCTGAAACCTACTGAGCCATTATGTACTTAAACTGGGATTAAGATAAAGCCACTTTGTTTCAAAATTGCAGGGAAGTTTCTGTTACTTCCTTAAAACCGTTAGTCGTTGTGACAGTGAGATTTAGTTGATTCTGAGTTGATAAGATGAAGTTCTAGCTTGTGCTATTGGATCTGAAGTTACGGTACAGTGACTACAGATCCATATCTGCAACATCTAAATAACTGCTTTCATTGCAATCACGACAGTTCTTGAAAGAAATAAAGCGACAGGATGACATATATAGTTTATCAGTTGAATTGATGAAAGGGAAATGTCAGTCATGTGGCCAGTCATTTTGCATTCCTTATATGTTATTCCAAAGACAAAACCTGTAAATTAGAGGAATGGTTGTTCTGTTGGTAATATTAGTGTTGAGTTAAATGACAAAATACGTGACATGATCAGAATTCGCATTCATGTAGGCAATATTACCCATGAGTCCTAAAGTTAAAGTCCTGTATTTCTTCTGCAGAAGACATTTTGTATATATTCCTGACTGATTATTTGTTTTAATGAAAGTCAATACTGTAAAATACTGTTTTGGAACCCAATGACCTTTATTTTATGAACAAAAACAATTCAAACGATATTCTTGTATTCTGTATAAGAAAGTAAAACAGTTAAAAAAAGAAGACCTAATTTATCTCTTTAAATGCTGAAAAATACACCACGTGACTTTAAAATCTAAAATCACTATTCATCATACACTTTCAGACTTCATAAATGCTTTCAGATGAAAGAACCTAAAAACTGTGTCTGACATAACATTTTTTTTGGTAAAAATCAAGTCCAACTGCCCGACATCTTTTGGCGACTTTGCACGGACTTCAAGAAAAATCAGTTCAAAGGTTGTGTAGTGTGTTCCAAATACAAGTAAACCATTGCATTATTCCCATGGGCTTAACTTATTGGGGTTTGTTGCAAGTGGCCTGATAAAGACACGAGTGCAGTTGTGCTGTTTTCTAATGCTGAGAAGATGTTGCTTAGGAACTTTAGCCCTGTGGTCGTGCGTGTGGTGTGTCTTCATAAATCATGTGCTGAACACATACACATGCATTGATCTCAAACGATCCTCAGAATACTTTCCCAGTTCCACACATGCATCCAGGACGGTCCCCTTCCACACAGCCCAGAGGGTGTATCCCGGCCTCACACCTGTCCTTGTCTACCACTCCTCACGTGTCAGCGTAGCGTGTGGATTTCACTGGCTATTTGACATTTTTGTGCCGAGGCCTGGAGCACTTCAGTGACTGCTAACTCTCAAAAAGCAATTTTTCCGGAAAAAGCCGGCAGTCATTTATGTCTAAAAATCTAATTTATGTGTCAATCACTTATATAATTCTAAAAGGTGCATCACTGAAATAACTGCTTGTCAGTTGTGGATGTAAAATCATAAATCATATTTTAGCTCTTAAGTAATACAGGTTTGGCATTTCCGTGTCCTTTTTATGTGATGTAATAGTTGCATTTTAATGCTTAAAAGTATGTTTTGAGAGGATGCTGATCTCTTTGACATGAATGATTGTAATGAATGAATGCATTGGTGACCTTTATGGTCGATATTCTTGAAAGAGGCTATTTGAGCTTTAAAATCTGCTTTCATGTTTTAATGACAGTAGGAAGGTAGTGAAACGTCTCAGCGCAAACATGGCTCCTGTCTCTTGTCACCTTCCTGCGAAGGAACATATGGCCAGAGACACTTTAGTGTGATGAAAGCAAACACGACAGTGTCAATCCACATCAGGCCAACAGGCTAAAACCAAAGCGCTGATAAAAACACTTTCACAGGCAGAAAATACACGCTCGCTGAAGAAGTTTCAATTGGTGTTTTTCAGCAAGTACACTCTTAAAAATAAAGGTTCCACAAAAGGTTTTTTTACAGCGATGCCATGGTAAAAACAAAGAATCTTTAATCGAAAGCATTCTAAAAAAAAAAGCGGTTTAATAATCTAAAGATTATTTTTTTCTTTACAGTAGAAAGAATCTTTGGTGCTATGAAAAGGTTCCATGGATAATGAAAGCTCTTGATGAATTTTTAAGAGCATATGGGAATTATTTAAGTTTATACATTCAGTGATAAAGTGTCATTTCTTGGATGAAATGAAGTATGCAAATAAAATACAGAAACAACTTTCTCACAGATGTTTCTCCTGGTCATGTATTTAAGGGGATTGGTGGAAGAGAGATGGCTAAAGTAAACAGATGTTTATCTCATCTTTTTCTTTTTTTTTTCTCATGTAGGAGAGACCTGAGGTGATTCCCTGCGTTTTGGAGGGCTTTGATTTAAGATGGTCTTTTGAAACGCTTTGGAATCTTTGTGAGAATGTTTCCCTGCTTCCTTCTGAATAGCCTCAGGACACAAACTAAACATGCACTGACGCGTGTTCAACCCTCCTACAGATGTTCCAACTTTTGATCCCAACATTCACAACATTACATGTGTGAAATTTAAGAGCTGACAGTAAAGATTTAAAAACTTTTTTTTCTATGAATTGAGATCTGTTTCAACCAAAGACTCTTAAATATTGAGTCGTACGATTGAAACTAGACTTGAAAATGCAGAAAAACGGCACTTTCTTTTTCCAGATCTTGTCTTTTTTGCAATAGTCTTGCTTGGGTTGTTTTGTACCTCTCTGTCTACAACTTCAGAACGGCTCAGGGGCCAGTTGTCTGGATGACAGCACATTTACATGTATAAAGACTGAATGCAGACTTCACAATGCAGACAAACCTTGCTTTCATTCTCTCGAAAGCATCCATGACCCAACAGGTTTAAGCACAAAAGATGAAAGGAGACTTAAGTAATGGATGTCTAAAACCCGTTCTGACACTTGTTGCAAAATCGACAGAGCTTCAACCAGGACTTGCTTAGTGTTCTCAGGGAAGTGATAAAGGTCACTTAAAGTCCAGATGCATTATTCTCATGTAAATATGTTTAAAAATGTACTTTTAAAAAAATGTACTCTATTCCACTTCCGCTGGATTTTCAGTGTCACGTGATCCTTCAGAAGTCATTCTAATATGCATTTCTTCTTGTTATCCATGTTGTTTTTGTCACTTTTGAGAAATGCTTGCTGAATAAAAGCATTCATTTCTTTATTATACAGACATAAATATATACTCATTTCTTTTTATAGCACAGTTTATGAAACATATTTTTAGACGTTTCATTAAACATTAAATGAATCGTACAACTCTGCTACTCTTCAAGAGCCAACTAGAGCAGTAAGTCAAATATTTACCCACAGTGCCTCTGGCCATCAAGTGTTTTTAAATTTTAGCATGAATTTGGCTTTCAAATATTCATTCAGACAGGTTTTCATTATGTAACAAGAAATTCCAGATCTTCCCAACACCTTCAAGGCATAGGGTGGACAATTAAGAGAGAGATACATTGAACCAGCCGAACCATTTCTGCACTAAAATACGATTTATCCAGTGGTCCACTGGAAAAGAAATAGGCTTATGCATAAATGCTCCTTTATGGGAAGCATGGGGCAAGTTTGTGCTCAGCGTTTCAGTTTGGTAACTCCTACACCCAGTGTTTTATTGACCCACTGCAATCAAGCCCTTTAGACTTTCAACAAATGTCAACCCTGCCACCCCCTCACCTTGACCTGAATTCCATCACTCAAAACATTCCTGCTTTTCTTTAAAGGTTTTAGTGTTGTGCAACGGTGTGTGTGTGTGTGTCAACAATTTCACCTGTCAAGAAACCACACCTTCAAGTCTTTAAGTTGATGTGGTTCTGGTGTGATTTTAAGCATGCTGCCAAAAAAGAGATCCAAACACAACATTTCATCTTACCCATTTTATTACTTCATAAAACAAAGTGCAGTTGAAGATGAACAGAACTTTTTTTTTCTCCAAAAACCTGCAAATGAACCAAGAGGAAAGACCTAAATAATTTATAATACATAATTAACAGGTGTTATTTGCATGAAAAAATAACTGGGAAAAAATAAAAATAAAAACATTCTATACAGTTGCCATTATGAAGGCAATAAAATAGCCAGGCTTGTTCCTGGTAGAGGTAGATAAACATAGAAATGGGAAGGGAACATACATTAACTGACAGAGTAAAGACACGTGGAGTCAAAACAGAGTGTGATTCAAGCATGAATGCCCTCCATAACTCCAGACCTCAACAATATGAGCTATGCATGAACATGAATCCAATATAGTTTATCTTTCCAGTCTGAACATTAACAAATGCAAACTTTAGTCTGTTAAAACGGTCATCTCAAATTACATTCAACCCCTTATTTTTAACATCCTTTGGATCCAGCCCAAAATATAACAAGAGTATGCCAATAACAAAAAGGAAGAACATGTGAGGATCATCTAGGGTGTTTCTTTTAAGGCTAACTATGCGTTTAACTGATTATTCGTCGAACATACAGTATACAAAACATTTTCATATTAAGACTCAAGAACTAAATGACTTTAGCACGATGTAAAGTCACAACACTGAGAACGTTCTTGCATTGACCATGCATGTCTGCCAATGGAACGGTGGAAAAAATAAAAAATAAAATCCAGAGATATCTCCTCAGAGATAAAAGAAGTCTTTTCAGTCAGTCACAAGTGTTACAGTCCTCGAGCCAGTGGGGCTCGTTTAGTCCCAGACTCTCACAACCTTTTGAGCTGCTCCAGTCTGGCTTTCAGCTGTTCTTGTCGTTCTCGAAGTTTCTCTCTCTTCTGCTTTAGTCTCTGGTTCTCTGTTTCCAGATTTCTGATGCTTTCTTTAGCACGCTTCAAAATGACCACCTTGGACGCCTTGTCGTTATTGGACAGTTCAGGGACGTTGTCCCGTAGCCTAAGGAAGCAGTTTTTTAACTCGTTGCGCCTTTGCCTCTCCATCACATTGTGAGTCCTCCGTCTCTCTTCCTCGTCCTCGGTGTCCGCCCCCTGTCGGGAGGCCAGACTGCGAGAGCGTCCAGTGCTCTGCGTGCTTCGGTGGGAGTCTCCGGACCCTCGGGAGCGTTTGAGAACCGGCGCGGAGCAAGGGGAAGGCGGGGGCGGAGGAGAGGCGGGCCGTGGGGCGGCGTAGTTGTGCTGTTGTTGGATTTCAAAGTTACAGCGCTTAAGTGCACGCTGCTGCTCACGCCGGCTGTCCTCTAACTGCTGCTGGTGCTGCGACCGGGTCAGCGTGCTCGACCGCCGGACGGTCACCACGTCAATCTCCTCCTCTGTGGACAGAGGAACAGAACAGTTAAAACAGTGTTCAGGCACACTTTAAGACACTGTAAACAAAATAAACTTGCTAAAATGAATCAGGTCAAAGAATTAAATGACTCACCAGAATCGCTAGTGGAGGATTCTCCTCCAGTGGACAGCGAGCCATAGTCAGACGTGGACTCGATCTGCTCCTGACGGTCCAGCGGTAAGTCATCGCTCTCCAGAGCCTGACAGGCGAGCGCCACATTGTGGCAGTCCAGCGTAGAGCCGGCGATCTCGGCAAAAATCTCAGTGTCTATATCGGAGAGCAAGGGACTTGTGGAGAGCACCGCGGAGAGTTTTTCCTCGCTCGGTTTGTCGCTTTGCCACAGACAGTCCTCAGAAAGCGGATCCGAGTCCGTCGCCGAAGCGCAGCCGGTAAAGTTCCAGCCGAGTTGGAGAAAGTCACTGTCGTCCATTAAAAGTTCAGATACTAACTCCAGCCTTTCCACCGCCGTGGAAAAACTTTTCGCGAGCCCGGGTTTCATCGGAGGGGACTGAGGCGGCGTGGGGATGGACTGCAAGTCCTTCATGAGGCTCAAGCAGAACTCGTCGTCAAACAGCAGCGGCTCGGACTCGCAGAGCCAGTCGTGCGATGGAGAACAAGCCTGCAACATCTTCGCGGAACCTGATAGAAAAACGCACGAAAAATGAATCCCTTAAAATTAGAGACAGCGTGCATCCAAATCCACCCGGCTTTGCTGGTTGTTTCTAACCGGCCTGCAAAGCGTTGTTGTCATGCACTGCCGATTGTAAAGTTTCCCGGCTCGCGCGTTCATTTTTATACATGTTTACACTGGTGGCTCCGCCCATGTGGGCGGGGTTAAGCGGCGGTGATGTCACTCGAACAGCTGGAAAGATCCCGCACAGGGTTGTTCCTCTCTAAAAAATTCTCACATTAAAAAAAAAGTGAAGTACTTCTTAACGCTAATAACCAAAAACGAGCCAAACACGCTTGTTATAAAAGATTTACAATTATGTATAAAGTAAAACTATCGTCTGTCAATAACGCTGATATTACCAGAGTGAATATCTTCGTTTCTATATTCTTGAAAGTGTCTGTACTTAAATACTTTTCCAAGCATTGCCATTATGAAAAATCGGCATGGAGTATAAGAAGGAAAATATTTGCAGCACTTCTCAATCTCTCAGAATAGTATTAATGCGTATAAATAAATTGATGCACATTAAAGAAAGACTTAAGGAAAGTAATCGTGCTTTTTATAAAAGCATGCATGGTATCCATAAAGCTTTATTAATGCGTTATAACAAGCTTTGACTCATTTCTCTACGAGTAACGCGCTGCAGAAGTAAGTTAAGCGAGAGGTTCACGTGTTATATGTATAGAAGAAAGCCGGTAGACAGACCACACACACACACACACACAGAGTCGCGTCTTACCTTTTTTCCAAACACTATGTTGAATAAAATCGACGGAAACCGTGGGTCAATCTAAAATCAACTGTTAATCAGATTATTTGGGGGAAACCGCAGGTCCTCCGTGCTGCATGTCAGCGCCCACGCGGACAGAAGCTCGCAGTGGGTGTGGCGACGGATGGAGACCATTTAATTTTAAAGGGCGGTGCACCGCCGCAATACATCCGCTTAAAACTCGCGCCAAAATGTATTCGACAAATGTTGAATGAAAACTCTCGCGCTTATGCTGCCTAATTATAGTGCGTAGCTTGATGCTCAATAAAACCCTTCACGGAAAAGCGGCCGAGCAGCCGCGGAGGAACGGAGAGAATATAGGTCGGGCCTAGGGTCCTGGCGGAGTGTTTGCACTCAATGAACCGTGCAATTCCAAGAAAACGAGAGGGGGGGGGGTGTAACTCACACACGTGTGCGACTGTTCAGAAATGCCGGGTTTGCAATAGCGATAGTAGTGTCTGCAAAAAAGAGAAAGCATGCTGTGGTCTGTTTTGGCGGGTAATATATGTACTATATACACAAGGACGTAGTGTTCTCAAACAGACATCCGTAAGGGAAAGAAACATGAACTTTAAAGGGACTAAAAACCATACGAGGAAGATATAGGCGCTGGTTACGTAACAAAAGAATAGCATCCGGCTGAACACGTGCAGAGGTGACCCCGCCTTTTCAGGTGGCGGGAATGATTTATGAGTCTCCCGCGAATTCAACATATGGGCGGAATCCTGCATTCCATACAACCGCTGACCTCAGAATGCAACAAAGGAAAACAGGGTGCTCATACTCGCTCGTTGTACTGCTCTGCGTCTTTTCAAACGGGTTAAGTGAAAATGATTATGCAGAAATGGTATGCCTTTTTCATGATCTCTTATAGAAGAGACGATAAATGAATAGAAACTATAGGTTGAAATTTTGAAAAGCACAATTTTTGGCTGGCTTTGAATGCAGTGCTCATAATGCATAACACGTTAGGTGAATATGGATAAGTAAATCACTGCTTATCAGTGAATCAAATGGGCATCATGTATTTTTAATGTCTTATAAATGTTGCCACCTAGAGGCCACTGAATGAGGCTAGTGTACCAAGACCCAGTGAACTCCAGACAGATGTACAGCAGTTCACTTCCCTTCTCAGCAGCCGACCCCCATATAATCTAACCTCTCTATTAGAACCAGGTCTTAAATGTGTCCTTCGTGCTTGTATATATTTCTCTTATAAAATGAGACTAAATGAATATTGCACAATGACAAAGACTGTAGGGAAGGGCAGTGCTCAGTAAATCAATACACACTCAGCATTGCCATATCAAGTATAACCTCATTCCAAAATACATTTTAAAAAAATGCTTAACTTTGGACCGTAGGTAGATCTGTCAAATTTGTCTGGGATAGACCTTCTATAGAAAGTTCCTTGTATGACCAACTTTCCTGTGGTTTGTTGTGGTAGTTAAACTTAATGGGAGGCATTTTGTATTCAAAGACTGTTTGAATGTCTTGCATCACTCATTCATATTGCTTCTAGCTATCTCTAAAATAGATTCCATATGTTGTCCAGCTACATGTTTTAAGTGTGGAATTTAAATGGCTTGTGTTCAATCAACAAAGAATCCTATTGTTTGGTGGATTGCCTAATAAGCAGCACTGCTTAAAGAAATGTTGAAATTTTAAAGCCATGGCATTTACACTGTTCTAATGAGGTTTATTTTTTTCTCTTATCAGTGCTGGATAAAAAAAAAGAGAACCTGTCTAGACATCCAAAGATAAGGTAAGACCACGCAAAGACCACGTTGTCCACACACACCATCATCTTGTTTACAAATTCACTGTCCCTGAGAAAATGGATGCAATTTATCTTATTCTGTGTTGCTGATTGAGTCGTTCTAATAAAATGCACAAAGCAAAACTATTATTTTTATTAATTGTTTTATTTTTATAAATATGCTCATATGTGACCCTGGACCACAAAACCATTAAGGGCCAGTTTTTCCAAATTGAGATTTAAACATCATCTGAAAGCTGAATTAATAAAGGACAATATTTGACAGAGATATATTTAAAACCATTTTAATATTTTTAATATTGAATACGCAAAAAAAAATTAAAAACAGTGGGTACACTGTTTTATATTGCAGCCATTTGCTAAAATCATTCAAGTTAATTTTTTTGCCTCATTAATCTACACACACAGCACCCCATATTGACAGAAAAACACAGAATTTTTGACATTTTTGCAGATTAAAAAAAACAAAACAAAACTGAAATATCACTTGGTCCTAAGCAGTGTTTGGGGAAAGTTACTTTTAAAAGTAATACATTACAATATTGCTTTACTCCCTAAAAAAAAAAAAAAAGTAACTAATGTTACTTAGTTACTTTTTATAGAAAAGTAATGCGTTATATTACTTTTGCGTTACTTTTTAAATATGGGCAGAGCTTGAGTGTTTGTTTTTAATATAAGAAGTCCTATTTATAGCAAATGTAAAAGCACACCAAAAAGTGTCACCAATAAACTCACATTTGTTCATATCTGTAAAGTAGAATACAGGAGAAAGTTCAATACTCTTCAGCAATTTAAAAAAAAAAAAACCATGAAGCAGAATAGTTAGTTTTTTCTGCTTGTAAGTATGGTTGAACTGGATCATCAAAGGTCAGATACATTTGAGTAATTTAATTATTGCAGGTTTGCAAGTTTATTTTAATTCATTTTCATGAATACTAAGTCCATTTTTTGAGAGTGAGATGAACTAATGCACATTCACATTTAGTCTAGTACTACTCTGTATTCACTAGTGGTGGGTGTATTCATTATCGGTGTTAACATGCTGCGTTAAAGGTGCTCTATGCGATGTTGCAGGATTTAGCATAGATTTCATTTCTATCTTAAACCGTATACATCACCCCTTGATCGTCTTGCTGTCTGCTCTCTGAATACATTGGGAAAAACCCGCTCTCGAAAGACAACACAGAGGCTGCAATACCAAAAGAAACATTTTGGGCACCAAAGCAAACTTCGGCCAAACAATCGGCAAGAAGAAGTGGTGTTTAAATGTGCGTTAAACACCACCTCTTCTTGCCGATTGGTTGGCCGAAGTTTGTTTTTGCTTTGGTGTACGTCCTGTACCCCTAGTGTTTTGCAAGATCGCATAGAGCACCTTTAATGTGAGACTCTTAAAAAAAATTATATTGCCGTTAATCTATTCACAAAGTTGGGTTGGGAGCTGGGTCTATACTACGCAAGCTATGATGACTTTCCCCTTGATATTTTAATGCGGATGTATACCTAGCCAAACTGCACTGTAACCCTATTCGGACGGGACTAGGTTTCTAAACTACTTTGATTCTTCATGTACCATTTCGGATGGGACTAACACCTCTGTGTTTATTACAGAGGTGAGATGGTCTGTTTTCTACATCTGGGCGTCACAGAGATGCGTTGCTATAGTCGTTCACATTGATTACAATTAGTATAATCACAAATACCATAGAGAAGCTATCTGGCTAGTACAGCAAAACCATGTTAATATGTGGTTAGTTTAGTTCAAATATTTAGTTTTTTATTTGTAGTAAACCCATGTTTAATTTTGATAATTAAACATGTAACCGAGTGCAGAAATGAATGTGAGTAATCTTACCTGATACTGATATTACAATAGCCAGTTTTAACAGTTCTGATCTGGCTCTTTATTTGTATTCATTCCTTTTTTTTAATATATATATATAATGTGCATGTGGTAAGGATCTGCACAAGGAAATTTTCACAAGGAAATGTGTTGTGAAACTATCAGACATCTCATTCAGACTCTAGAATTATCACAGAGGTTGCGAGAGAAAAACACAGACATGGCAGATTCAGACGGGACTAAAATTACAAAGTACATCTGTGAAACAAAACATTCTCTAACGACCCCCTGTAAAACTAGTCCCGTCCGAATAGGGCTTTACTTTTA